>JAHVAK010000397.1:0-327620 GCA_019845155.1 Luehdorfia chinensis
AGAAGCCGCTTCAAGATATAGCCAATCTTGTCCGTGACTCCTCTGACATATGGAAGAACAGCAGGTACACGCTCGACTGTGGCCGGCTTCACTCGGTCACTGCGACGAAGGCGCGGAACCCGAAGCTTGTTGTCTTGCAAAACTTGCTTGACATGCTGAAGCTCGGCGGCCAGGTGTTTACTGTCACAGATCCCTTGTGCTCTCTGAAACAAAGATTTACCCACGGTAGCTAACTGTGAAGGATGGTGGTGAGATTCACCATTTAAATACCTATTTGTATGGGTCTTTTTTCTATACACAGTGTGACACAAGGTGTTATTAGGATTCCGAATTACTAACACATCCAGAAAAGCTAAAGAGTTATTTGCCTCTAACTCCATTGTAAATTGAATTTTAGAGTTTAGGGAGTTAAGGTGGTCTAGAAATGCAGTTACTTTATGCGATGGTAAAATTGTGAAAGTATCATCTACATACCGCTTGTAGAATCTTGGATTTACAGGAGAAGTACGGAGGGCTTTCTCCTCAAAGTCTTCCATGAAAATGTCGGCGACAATGGGAGATACTGGAGAGCCCATCGCCACACCATCTACTTGCTTGTAGTACTGTTCCTTCCACAATAGATAGCCAGATGTAAGGCAATGTCTAAGTAGTTCTGCATATTCTGCTGGCATGTTGTTCTCCGCTAGCTTCCTGGATACAATTGAGATGCAGTCTTCTACAGGTAGGCATGTGAATAGCGACTGGACATCAAAACTGACCATAGTTTCATTGTCAGTAAGATGTAGGTCTTTAATCTCACTGACAAAATGGTATGAATCCTTTGTGTGTGCTCTTGTGTGTCCTCTGAGCGGTGAGAGTATTTTCGCTACATGCTGAGCCAATCTATAAGTTGGTGAATCGATCTGGCTCACTATTGGACGTAGTGGAGCATTTGGTTTGTGTATTTTAGGTAACCCATACAACTTCGGTGGTTTGGCACATGACGGTATTACCGAATTTACGTCCAGATTCAATTTTTCGGAGTACTTCTTTGCTAGCTCGCTAGTTGTTTTCAGCGTGTTCGCGGTTGGGTCTGATTTAACCTTTTTATAAATATTTTCATCCGACAAAAGTTGTTCAATTTTAAAATTATAATCTGACGTATCCATTACTACCGTAGCGTTTCCTTTATCCGCGCGGAGGATAGTGAGTTCCGGTCTGTTCCGTAAGTTGTTCAACGCTTTAAATTCGTCTTTGGGAAGATTTAGTTTGGGCACTGAACTTCGACGTAACATAGATGAAATGTCTTGACGCATGGCCTCCAAATCTTCCTTACCGATATTATTTTTATACAGACAATCCTCGACACTACAGATAATTTCTTCGTACGGGATTTTTCGCGGTGTTATTGCGAAATTCATTCCTTTCGATAATACGTTTAATGTTGGTTCATCCAGTGTTTGTTTTGACAGATTATAGACCGCGCGTAGTCTATGATCTTTGTCTGTTGTCAACGGTAACTTTCCGTTCATACGTTGAGATTTGTATTTGACATTTAATTTGTTCGTTAATTTTTGGTATTTATCTATATGTTTATTTTTGCATTCATTATATTTAGCTGTTTCGCGCTTATTTAAAGTTTCAATGCAATTGTTAAAATCAAATGTCGTTAAGATAGATTTTAATTCACTGGATGAATTGTCTATGGCCGTATTTATGGTGTGTAGATCGGTACGTTTTTGCTGAATCACCGTCCTTAGCAACTTTTTACTTGCCTGGCTTAGGATCTTCGCGCTTCCTCGAATGTCCTTTTTAGCTGATATTTTGACACACGTAGGAATGAGATCATGGTCTCTGCATCTCTTCAAGAAATTCAAAGATGTTATGAATCTTGCGCGCTTGGTCTTGAGATCTTCTAACCGGCGTATTTTATTTGCGATTTCCAGTCCGTACTGGTTCACATAATGTTTTCTTTTATTTACGCGAATATTACACATTTAAATAAAACTACTTTTTTACGGATTTTATCGCGTTTAATTTTGAACTATTTTTACCCGACGTTTCGGACGCTTTACAGCACCCATGGTCACGGGGGGACTGAGGTGACAGTTGTCCCGATGTCATAGTTAACCCGGAGTACCTTCAGCTTTTAATTATTATTTTTAGTCCGATCTACGCAGAAAGAGCTTACTGTGTCTTGAAGCCTTGCAGTGGTATGCTTGGTTTTTGATTTAATTTTATTAATAATAGGATCCCAAGCCGGTGGTAATACCCAACCATCTTCCCTATTGAAATTAGGATGTTTTTTAATTTCAATAGCCTCGCGAATCATCCTTGGTAGGAATCGGTGTTCTTTTGCAAGGATTTGTGGTCTATCAAATCTGATGTAATGGTTGGGATGATCCAGAACATGGTCACAGACTGCAGACTTCCTAGAGCGTCGATGCTTCACATCAGCTATGTGTTCTTTAACGCGGGTTTTAATGGATCTTTTAGTTTGCCCTATGTAAGAGAGACCACATTCACAATCCAGCTTGTATACTCCTGCATCTTGTAGAGGGATGTTACACTTGACAGATGGTAAAAACTGACTTATCTTCTTCGGCGGCTTGAAAAATGTTCTTATAGAAGCTCGCTTCAAGATATAGCCAATCTTGTCCGTGACTCCTCTGACATATGGAAGAACAGCAGGTACACGCTCGACTGTGGCCGGCTTCACTCGGTCACTGCGACGAAGGCGCGGAACCCGAAGCTTGTTGTCTTGCAAAACTTGCTTGACATGCTGAAGCTCGGCGGCCAGGTGTTTACTGTCACAGATCCCTTGTGCTCTCTGAAACAAAGATTTACCCACGGTAGCTAACTGTGAAGGATGGTGGTGAGATTCACCATTTAAATACCTATTTGTATGGGTCTTTTTTCTATACACAGTGTGACACAAGGTGTTATTAGGATTCCGAATTACTAACACATCCAGAAAAGCTAAAGAGTTATTTGCCTCTAACTCCATTGTAAATTGAATTTTAGAGTTTAGGGAGTTAAGGTGGTCTAGAAATGCAGTTACTTTATGCGATGGTAAAATTGTGAAAGTATCATCTACATACCGCTTGTAGAATCTTGGATTTACAGGAGAAGTACGGAGGGCTTTCTCCTCAAAGTCTTCCATGAAAATGTCGGCGACAATGGGAGATACTGGAGAGCCCATCGCCACACCATCTACTTGCTTGTAGTACTGTTCCTTCCACAATAGATAGCCAGATGTAAGGCAATGTCTAAGTAGTTCTGCATATTCTGCTGGCATGTTGTTCTCCGCTAGCTTCCTGGATACAATTGAGATGCAGTCTTCTACAGGTAGGCATGTGAATAGCGACTGGACATCAAAACTGACCATAGTTTCATTGTCAGTAAGATGTAGGTCTTTAATCTCACTGACAAAATGGTATGAATCCTTTGTGTGTGCTCTTGTGTGTCCTCTGAGCGGTGAGAGTATTTTCGCTACATGCTGAGCCAATCTATAAGTTGGTGAATCGATCTGGCTCACTATTGGACGTAGTGGAGCATTTGGTTTGTGTATTTTAGGTAACCCATACAACTTCGGTGGTTTGGCACATGACGGTATTACCGAATTTACGTCCAGATTCAATTTTTCGGAGTACTTCTTTGCTAGCTCGCTAGTTGTTTTCAGCGTGTTCGCGGTTGGGTCTGATTTAACCTTTTTATAAATATTTTCATCCGACAAAAGTTGTTCAATTTTAAAATTATAATCTGACGTATCCATTACTACCGTAGCGTTTCCTTTATCCGCGCGGAGGATAGTGAGTTCCGGTCTGTTCCGTAAGTTGTTCAACGCTTTAAATTCGTCTTTGGGAAGATTTAGTTTGGGCACTGAACTTCGACGTAACATAGATGAAATGTCTTGACGCATGGCCTCCAAATCTTCCTTACCGATATTATTTTTATACAGACAATCCTCGACACTACAGATAATTTCTTCGTACGGGATTTTTCGCGGTGTTATTGCGAAATTCATTCCTTTCGATAATACGTTTAATGTTGGTTCATCCAGTGTTTGTTTTGACAGATTATAGACCGCGCGTAGTCTATGATCTTTGTCTGTTGTCAACGGTAACTTTCCGTTCATACGTTGAGATTTGTATTTGACATTTAATTTGTTCGTTAATTTTTGGTATTTATCTATATGTTTATTTTTGCATTCATTATATTTAGCTGTTTCGCGCTTATTTAAAGTTTCAATGCAATTGTTAAAATCAAATGTCGTTAAGATAGATTTTAATTCACTGGATGAATTGTCTATGGCCGTATTTATGGTGTGTAGATCGGTACGTTTTTGCTGAATCACCGTCCTTAGCAACTTTTTACTTGCCTGGCTTAGGATCTTCGCGCTTCCTCGAATGTCCTTTTTAGCTGATATTTTGACACACGTAGGAATGAGATCATGGTCTCTGCATCTCTTCAAGAAATTCAAAGATGTTATGAATCTTGCGCGCTTGGTCTTGAGATCTTCTAACCGGCGTATTTTATTTGCGATTTCCAGTCCGTACTGGTTCACATAATGTTTTCTTTTATTTACGCGAATATTACACATTTAAATAAAACTACTTTTTTACGGATTTTATCGCGTTTAATTTTGAACTATTTTTACCCGACGTTTCGGACGCTTTACAGCACCCATGGTCACGGGGGGACTGAGGTGACAGTTGTCCCGATGTCATAGTTAACCCGGAGTACCTTCAGCTTTTAATTATTATTTTTAGTCCGATCTACGCAGAAAGAGCTTACTGTGTCTTGAAGCCTTGCAGTGGTATGCTTGGTTTTTGATTTAATTTTATTAATAATAGGATCCCAAGCCGGTGGTAATACCCAACCATCTTCCCTATTGAAATTAGGATGTTTTTTAATTTCAATAGCCTCGCGAATCATCCTTGGTAGGAATCGGTGTTCTTTTGCAAGGATTTGTGGTCTATCAAATCTGATGTAATGGTTGGGATGATCCAGAACATGGTCACAGACTGCAGACTTCCTAGAGCGTCGATGCTTCACATCAGCTATGTGTTCTTTAACGCGGGTTTTAATGGATCTTTTAGTTTGCCCTATGTAAGAGAGACCACATTCACAATCCAGCTTGTATACTCCTGCATCTTGTAGAGGGATGTTACACTTGACAGATGGTAAAAACTGACTTATCTTCTTCGGCGGCTTGAAAAATGTTCTTATAGAAGCTCGCTTCAAGATATAGCCAATCTTGTCCGTGACTCCTCTGACATATGGAAGAACAGCAGGTACACGCTCGACTGTGGCCGGCTTCACTCGGTCACTGCGACGAAGGCGCGGAACCCGAAGCTTGTTGTCTTGCAAAACTTGCTTGACATGCTGAAGCTCGGCGGCCAGGTGTTTACTGTCACAGATCCCTTGTGCTCTCTGAAACAAAGATTTACCCACGGTAGCTAACTGTGAAGGATGGTGGTGAGATTCACCATTTAAATACCTATTTGTATGGGTCTTTTTTCTATACACAGTGTGACACAAGGTGTTATTAGGATTCCGAATTACTAACACATCCAGAAAAGCTAAAGAGTTATTTGCCTCTAACTCCATTGTAAATTGAATTTTAGAGTTTAGGGAGTTAAGGTGGTCTAGAAATGCAGTTACTTTATGCGATGGTAAAATTGTGAAAGTATCATCTACATACCGCTTGTAGAATCTTGGATTTACAGGAGAAGTACGGAGGGCTTTCTCCTCAAAGTCTTCCATGAAAATGTCGGCGACAATGGGAGATACTGGAGAGCCCATCGCCACACCATCTACTTGCTTGTAGTACTGTTCCTTCCACAATAGATAGCCAGATGTAAGGCAATGTCTAAGTAGTTCTGCATATTCTGCTGGCATGTTGTTCTCCGCTAGCTTCCTGGATACAATTGAGATGCAGTCTTCTACAGGTAGGCATGTGAATAGCGACTGGACATCAAAACTGACCATAGTTTCATTGTCAGTAAGATGTAGGTCTTTAATCTCACTGACAAAATGGTATGAATCCTTTGTGTGTGCTCTTGTGTGTCCTCTGAGCGGTGAGAGTATTTTCGCTACATGCTGAGCCAATCTATAAGTTGGTGAATCGATCTGGCTCACTATTGGACGTAGTGGAGCATTTGGTTTGTGTATTTTAGGTAACCCATACAACTTCGGTGGTTTGGCACATGACGGTATTACCGAATTTACGTCCAGATTCAATTTTTCGGAGTACTTCTTTGCTAGCTCGCTAGTTGTTTTCAGCGTGTTCGCGGTTGGGTCTGATTTAACCTTTTTATAAATATTTTCATCCGACAAAAGTTGTTCAATTTTAAAATTATAATCTGACGTATCCATTACTACCGTAGCGTTTCCTTTATCCGCGCGGAGGATAGTGAGTTCCGGTCTGTTCCGTAAGTTGTTCAACGCTTTAAATTCGTCTTTGGGAAGATTTAGTTTGGGCACTGAACTTCGACGTAACATAGATGAAATGTCTTGACGCATGGCCTCCAAATCTTCCTTACCGATATTATTTTTATACAGACAATCCTCGACACTACAGATAATTTCTTCGTACGGGATTTTTCGCGGTGTTATTGCGAAATTCATTCCTTTCGATAATACGTTTAATGTTGGTTCATCCAGTGTTTGTTTTGACAGATTATAGACCGCGCGTAGTCTATGATCTTTGTCTGTTGTCAACGGTAACTTTCCGTTCATACGTTGAGATTTGTATTTGACATTTAATTTGTTCGTTAATTTTTGGTATTTATCTATATGTTTATTTTTGCATTCATTATATTTAGCTGTTTCGCGCTTATTTAAAGTTTCAATGCAATTGTTAAAATCAAATGTCGTTAAGATAGATTTTAATTCACTGGATGAATTGTCTATGGCCGTATTTATGGTGTGTAGATCGGTACGTTTTTGCTGAATCACCGTCCTTAGCAACTTTTTACTTGCCTGGCTTAGGATCTTCGCGCTTCCTCGAATGTCCTTTTTAGCTGATATTTTGACACACGTAGGAATGAGATCATGGTCTCTGCATCTCTTCAAGAAATTCAAAGATGTTATGAATCTTGCGCGCTTGGTCTTGAGATCTTCTAACCGGCGTATTTTATTTGCGATTTCCAGTCCGTACTGGTTCACATAATGTTTTCTTTTATTTACGCGAATATTACACATTTAAATAAAACTACTTTTTTACGGATTTTATCGCGTTTAATTTTGAACTATTTTTACCCGACGTTTCGGACGCTTTACAGCACCCATGGTCACGGGGGGACTGAGGTGACAGTTGTCCCGATGTCATAGTTAACCCGGAGTACCTTCAGCTTTTAATTATTATTTTTAGTCCGATCTACGCAGAAAGAGCTTACTGTGTCTTGAAGCCTTGCAGTGGTATGCTTGGTTTTTGATTTAATTTTATTAATAATAGGATCCCAAGCCGGTGGTAATACCCAACCATCTTCCCTATTGAAATTAGGATGTTTTTTAATTTCAATAGCCTCGCGAATCATCCTTGGTAGGAATCGGTGTTCTTTTGCAAGGATTTGTGGTCTATCAAATCTGATGTAATGGTTGGGATGATCCAGAACATGGTCACAGACTGCAGACTTCCTAGAGCGTCGATGCTTCACATCAGCTATGTGTTCTTTAACGCGGGTTTTAATGGATCTTTTAGTTTGCCCTATGTAAGAGAGACCACATTCACAATCCAGCTTGTATACTCCTGCATCTTGTAGAGGGATGTTACACTTGACAGATGGTAAAAACTGACTTATCTTCTTCGGCGGCTTGAAAAATGTTCTTATAGAAGCTCGCTTCAAGATATAGCCAATCTTGTCCGTGACTCCTCTGACATATGGAAGAACAGCAGGTACACGCTCGACTGTGGCCGGCTTCACTCGGTCACTGCGACGAAGGCGCGGAACCCGAAGCTTGTTGTCTTGCAAAACTTGCTTGACATGCTGAAGCTCGGCGGCCAGGTGTTTACTGTCACAGATCCCTTGTGCTCTCTGAAACAAAGATTTACCCACGGTAGCTAACTGTGAAGGATGGTGGTGAGATTCACCATTTAAATACCTATTTGTATGGGTCTTTTTTCTATACACAGTGTGACACAAGGTGTTATTAGGATTCCGAATTACTACTGTTTAAAGTAAGTAAACAATATACCGTGGCATTATTTAATTATTTTTGGTATCCGGTTACGTTAATTATTAAGGCTTGTAAATAGCTATCTCAAAGTGGCGACCGTTTTCATAATTCAAATAGCGTTGTGCCACCATTCGTGGAATTGAATATTCTAAGAGGCTTCGCTTCGGTTCTGAGCAGCCTTCGTGCTTACTAAAGTATCGTAAACTTACATTTCAGTTGTATCAAATATTTTGAACGGTTAACTGACTGTAAATAATAAGAAGAAAACGTATTCCCTGCTGTTACTGGAAATTCCAATAAATGCTTCGAAAGCTAACATGATTCCCCTGAAACTAAATAAAAATGTAATTGTTGAATTACACATGATATTTTATGAATGATGTGTATGGTGTTCGGTCGATTCTTTGACTTTCTTTTTTAAGGGCTATCCTCTTGTCGGTGTATCTCTACTCTACTTCAAGATGATATTGATTCTTTTGTTTCCAATACAACACAATATTTACTAGAAATATTTCACTTTTCTTAATGTACTGGTGTTAGGATTCCTATGAAAATGCATACTAATGTAAATCCGTAAAGGTAGGTACTACCACAGGGCTAGTTATCCTGCCGTGAAGCAGTGGTGTGTAAACATTGCTATGTTTCGGTCTGAAGGACACTGAGAGCTAGTGTAATTACTGGGCATATGAGACTTAAGAACTGATGTCTAAGGGGGACGGGCGCAGTGTGGTGGCGCACGTTACGTTGTGAGCAGACGTTGCACTCATCATCAAGTGAACGTTTTGTTGTCTCGTCACTTTCTCGTATAAAAATATTTTAGTTTAGTTAAATATATTTGCTTTTAAATTCAATACTGCATTGTATTGAAATGGGGCATTACTATTGCTGCTTGTTGTTACGTATATGTTTTGTACCTTTATGGAAGCAACTTTATTAATAGATAATCCTTATAATTAGATAATTAGTGTAATATGCCTGTCAGCGGAACAAATACAAATTTTGTACCCTTCCTTTGCAGATTTAATTATTTGTGTTGTAGATAACGTCATGTTGTCAGTTTTTTTTTTGTTTTTAATAATATATTATCATCGTCAGCCGGTGTTTGTCCACAGCTGGACACAAATATTTCAGTATTTACTGCAAGATTTAATTTACTCCTACCAAAATGGCAGCGACGTGGTTCACCAGCCGTCATTTCTCGTTTTCAACGGGTGCGAAAAGTGGGCTTGTGTGGCCTCTGCCTACCCCTTATAGGAGAAAAAGACGTGATTGTATGTATGCAGGAATCCGTCTAGGTAGGTACCACCCCAGGGTCAGTTATTCTGCCGTGAAGTAGTAGTGTGCAAACATTACTGTGTTTCGGTTTGAAGGGCACTGTGAGCTAGCGTAATCACTGGGCATTTGAGACTTAAGAACTGATGTCTCAGGGTGACGGGCGCAGTGTGGTGTCACAGAAATATTCTGGGTGACACAGCATTTGTTGTGGGCGGACGTTGCACTTACCATCAGGTGAACGTTTTACTCGTTTCGTCACTTTATACAATAAAAAAAAAATTGTATTATTCACGTGACGCAATAAAACTAACCTAAATTGTTTGGTTAACTAAACACAGTTTTAATTTATTTTTCTAAATTCCGCTGGCCAGAACAACGCGATTTAAAAGTTTTTCAGTGGAATTGTTTGTTGAAAGCCTGTTAGCGGACAACCAATCCAAACAACATTTAGAATTGAATTCGTGTTATCGGAGTTTTATATGTATATTGCAGTAAATATATTTAAATATTAATATAAAAATTTAGTTGAACTTTCTGAAAATTTTGAAGCTAATGTTTTCTTTTATTTACGCGAATATTACACATTTAAATAAAACTACTTTTTTACGGATTTTATCGCGTTTAATTTTGAACTATTTTTACCCGACGTTTCGGACGCTTTACAGCACCCATGGTCACGGGGGGACTGAGGTGACAGTTGTCCCGATGTCATAGTTAACCCGGAGTACCTTCAGCTTTTAATTATTATTTGTAGTCCATTCTGCGTAGATCGGACTACAAATAATAATTAAAAGCCGTAAAAAAGTAGTTTTATTTAAATTTTGAAGCTGATTCTGATATCAAATAAATGATCGAACCTATATGTGTTCCGCTGCCGGGTTGGTTGGTTTGACTGGTTTGGAGCCGGGAAGAGTCCGCCACACTGCTCCAATGATCCATGCTGCGGGTTGGCAGATTGAACATGTCCTGGATTTTCTTTTTATTTCTAAGAATTCTAGTCTTGGAATTTGATTGTAAGAACATTTAATGTATTGAGAATTCTTTGTGAAATGTATTTTGTAAATGTCTTAAACTTTTTCCTTTAGTAGTGTCTTTTTGTTGACATAAACTTATTAGTAACACTACAATGATAAAGTGTTTTCGACGCCCGCCCTTTAATAAAAGGGCACATAAAGAGCCTACCAATTCATTAGGACTTGTAGCAAACTTCTTTTGTTATTTAATTGCTAATGCAAGTTTATAAAGATTGACAGAATAGGCTTCGCTTTTTGTCTTTAATTCTTTTGGCATTTCTGACGAAAAATCTCTGTGTTTAGGTTTATATATGTAATATGAAATAGTTCTTACAAATAAGTTTCTATATAAATTAAGGTATTAATCACGTGGTTGAGTTACATTGTTGCATTGTTGCATAAAAATGAAACTATATACCACCGCAGGGCCAATTCTGCCCTCAAGCGGTAGTGTGTTAACATTACTGTGTTTCGGTCTAAATGGCACTGAGAGCTAGTGTAATCACTGGGCATAAGAGACTTAAGAATTAATGTCTGCCGGGGCGGGTGCATTGTGGTGCCACAAAGAAATATTTTGGGTGTCACAGCATTTGTAATGAATGGGCTTTGCGCTTTTCATCAGGTGATATATGTAAGTCTACTGCCGACTAAGCCGTAATAGTAGCTGTATTAAATATATTAAATTTGAATGGTCTTTTGTCACGGCAGATTAACTGGCCCTGCGATGGTTTCTACCTAGACGTATTCCCACACAGAAATCCTACCACATAGACTGACTATTACACTGCGGGTCTAAGGCTTGAGTGTAAAAACATAAATTGTTGGTTTCCGAATCTGGCTGTGTTGCGATTATCCTCGTTCAGCTGACACTGCTAACCTGCACCCGATCTTAAGTCATAAGCATTATAGGGCGCGGGTAGGTAAGGAGTGAGTGTCTGTACTGCGCAGTTTATAGCTTCCGACAATATTCAGATCGAAAATCGGTCAAGAGGAATTGTTTCAAGTTGTCTGTTTATTTTTCTTATCCAAGTTTCTTTCTGTGCTTTGAAAAATACTCCAAATTCTAGATACATTTAGTGTTTCGTTAATTTTATCACGAGAATGGAATTACATACATATATTTGACGAACCATGCCGGGGTTAATGTAGGATTGGACTATAAATCAAGCCATAACTCTTGCCACCACTCCGCGCTCATTTATGTATCCATCAAATTTCACGACCAAATCAACATACATGCCATAAGGCACTATAATCACATAAGTTCAGTCAAATATGATCTGCATGATGAACTTGATATTAAGTTATTACTAAGTGAAAAGAAAACTTTGTACCACTTTTTAAACATATTGCGGGCACGAGTGTACATAACTAAAGTTTTTATGAAGAAGAAGCGGGAATGCTAAAATGTATTTATAATATTTGTTACAAATACATTAAATTGAATAAAATAAAACATTCATTGTTTACTCTCATATTGAAATAAAAAATGTAATTCATGTGACAGTCTGTCGTTCGTTTACGTTAATACTGCCAATGACAAACATATCTATGGTCTATGGTCCAACAGTCGCAGGGAGTAAATTGTCGCCAAATAATTTAAAAATGTTCACAACATATAATTACTCAAATCTCACGACTACCACGTGGCCTAGTGATTAGCGTATGTGACTTCTACGTCGCGGGTCCTGGGTTCAAATCCCAGCCGGACTCAACGTTTGTGAAAAACACAAATTGTTTGGTTTTCGGGTCTGATTGTGTTGTGCAGGTGAAATGTATGTCTGAAATACGCACCCACAATACAGGTGAAATCCTACTGTGGGCCATCATTTTTAAAGAAACTTCACTTACGTTAACTTAAAAAAAAATAAAAAAAATCCAAATTTTTCATAATTACGGTCGAATTTCGAACACTTGAGTGCGAATGGGCTAGCCGGAAAGCTCTAGTTCGACCTAGGCGAATGTATCACGATCAGATCGAAGACGTTTTAAAGATAAGCCACGTCAAAAGTTCCCTCAGCCGACGATCGTATATGAAAGCGAACATGAAAGTAGAAGAAGCGAAAGATAGGTGTCAGAAACGTAGCAGGTGAAAATATGTGATCTCTGTCTACCCAAACGAGAATGAGGCGTTACTCTATGTATGTATGTGTTAAACTATTTGAATCATTTATGTGCATGATTATTACATGCGGTGCAAGTTTCAACCAGGTATATACTTTTTTCACTGAGGTACTGTTAGTGACGTACGAACACTTGATGGTAAAAAAACATTTTTCTCAGCAAACCTTATACGTTATTACTGTGTCCAGCAGATTAGAACAGCACTTACCTCTTTCCTACCGAGATGTAAGAGTTGAATAAGGTATTGTACGGACAGCCTTTATTCGTGCAGAATAACACTGTAATATGCAATACTGTCACTATACTGCTCGTGGGAACGAGTGGCAGGGTGGTACCTACCTAGACAGATTCCTGCATAGTTTTTCAGTCTCATAATATGCCCTAGTTACATTAGCTCTCAGTGCCCTTCAAACCGAAACACTGTACCGCTATATTATTGTTTTATAGCATAATAATTGACCCTGGGGTGGGTCTTACCTAGACAGATTTCTCAATTGGAAACCTACTCGTATCACCAAGAGTTAGTTCACTGTTTCGCCTCATAAATCATTTCGCGGAATATCAAGTAGCAAAGTAGTTTAGTTAGTTTACTTAGCCGCTGAGGGTGAGCAATCTAAAAAGTATAGTAATAGTCTCAAATGTTTAAAGATATGAATTAAATGTTGCTTCTAGCGCTATTATTTCTCATACTTTAATGTTATGATAATATCGTTGTTACGTAATTAAATGAAACCATGAAACATTTTTAATAGAATTTCTGGCTTTGCCAATTATATTCTGGGGTATATTTACAGGTCCGACGATTTTTTCTATGGATTGAATAGAAATAGTCGGCTTACACGTCCAGTACTCAGTCCGGTAGCACAGAAATAGCGACAGCGAATTTAAAAGCCTTGAAAGCTTTATGATATCGAATGTTACGTAACGAAGGGGTACGTAACTTTTCTTTAAAAGCTTATGAGGTTTACTTTGTCCGACAATTTTCATTAGTTGTTATTTAATAATTTAGTTAATGCGATACTTTATAATGTCTTGAGCTAGATCCCCTGGGTTACTATATATTTGTACAAATTTCACGTCAAAGGTTTTAGTAGGGTTTATTAGCTAGGATACATACACAGATAGAAAATACAAAAAACTTTTTTGTATTTTCTATTTATTATTTATATATATTATTATTATTAAAAAAAAGATTGGTATAGTATTCTGTATTACACAATAAATTATATATAACAACTTACGCAACAGTTTCTAAACTACAGTCCGGCCGCTGAGATAATTCGTTCCTGAAGTCTGTCAGATGGTCAGTTTTCTTATTTATTTAACATTAAATTTAGCGCAAAATTGCAACATTTATTTATCTTATTTTTAATGATATTATTCACTAGTAGAGCTGCTAAGCGATTATAATATTTTTTTTTCCTAAATTCTTCGCCACTTCAGAGGTTCACTTCGCATCCTCTCAGCGGCCGGACTGTAAAATACGTAGTTAAGTTAGTTTACTCTGTGCTCAGTCACGCCTTTTGCCCATAAAAGGGCAACGTACACCACACACATAGCCCACTTTCGAGTCCCGCGGGAATCGAGAAGTGACGGGTGGCGAACCACGTCGCCGCAATTTTGGTACAAGTAAAAATAAATCTTACTCCCCATTGCGTTCCCACAAGCAGTGACTGACAGCATTTCATAATATGTTGTTATTCTGCACAAATAAATGCTGTCCGTACAATACCTTAGTCGCCTCTTACGATATCTCGGTAGGAAAGAGGTAGATGCTGTTCTACACTGAACCTATCGGAATCATTTCATCGGATACGGATAACTTCCTTAGAATAATCGGAATCGGAAGTTGTTAAATACCTACGGAAATCGGAAGTCATCGCAGTTCTTTTCCTTGGCTTTACACTGTATTGCACTTTAGTTTGTCGGCCATTGTCCCCGTTAAATTTTCTAGGTCATGTTTACAGGATTTTATTTTGAATATCGACAAACCTTGTAAAACATTTTACACAGCAAACCTTGTACGTTATTACTGTGTCCAGCAGAGTAGAATAGCACCTACCTATTTCATATTAAAGTGTAGTAAAGGGCGACTAAGGTATTGTACCTTAGTCGCCGCTTATTGTGTGGACAGCCTTTATTCGTGCTGATTAATACCATAATATGCAATTATGTCACTTTACTGCTCGTGGGAACGCAAATTCAAATACAAATATCTTTATTTGAAAATATAGGTAAGGCAGTTGTAAGATTACATTTTTATGGGTACTCTATGTTTTGCCACTGTATGCCATAAAAATTAAATATAATTTTATTATTATAGCATATCATTTATGTCCGCAACTAACAGGTTAAACAAACAACAATAAATGAACAAGACCAATTTTACGTTAACTTATTAGAACTTAATGACATAAAGGAACAATCTGGAACAGTTTACAATTTCAAACGAAATAATAATATGTATTAGTAATAAGAATAATAAAAACAATGTATTATCAATAATATGAAAAGATATGATTTGTTAATATTTCAGTAGTCACATTTCACATGTCACTAACAGATTTGAATGCAATGGGGGGTAAGCGTTTTTTTAATCGTACAAAAATGGCGGCGACGTGGTTCGCCACCCGTCACGTCTCGTTTCACGCGGGGCGAAAAGTGGTTTACAAAAAGAAAAAAGAAGAAAAGTGGTGGAAAAGGCGTGACTCTTATATATGTATGTATAAATAAGTATTGGAATAATATTAAAATTAAGGCTATATTTAGCCGTCTGTGGTACTATAATACTGACTTAGCGTAAAAAGTTATTGAAAAATACAATTAAAATATATATAATTCTAGCCACTACCGCTAACCGGATTAAAGCATACTTAATGTTCCATACTGGTGTTTGGTGGATGGATTTCAATGCAGGAATCCGTCTAGGTTTGTACCTCAGGGCTGGTTATTCAGCCGTGAAGCAGTAGTGTGCAAATATTAGGTACTGTTTCGATTTTAAGGGCACTGAGAGCAATGAGAAGCCGTGTGGTGGCGGCTCGTTAAAAGAATACTACCACTCCATCTCATCCAATGGATCTCGTAAAAGGCGAGTAAGGAATTAAACTGCACTGTGCAGCCAACAGCGCATGGTGGCGATGGGCTCACCACCTATCACACCAAGTGCATTATATTGTTTTGGTGAAATGTGGACTGTGGCAGTCATCTGTTTTTGCAGTGAGTGCCCAGTCTCTGACTACCCCTTATGTGATAAAGTCGTGATCTTATGTATGTATGTATGAGAGCTAATGTTATCACTGGGCATATGAGACTCAAGAACTGATGTCTCAGGGTGACGAGCGCAGTGTAGTGTCACACAGAAATGTTGTAGTTGACACAGCATTTGTCATGGGCAGACGTTGCACATGTCATCAGGTGAACGTTTTGCTCGTTTCGTCACTTTATCCAATAACAAAAAAACCTTTCCTCGGATTTCATTGTCTATTTATATAAAACTTTGTTCTTATTCCAACCAGTGAAATCGTGTACTGCTTCCATGAATTATAGCTAAGCTAATAGACGGTGTCTGATTGTAGCGATAGTTTATTATAGTCTTATAAAATATTGACGCGTTTTCTTCGCTTTACGTATGAATAATGGGGCAGTGTTGTCGGTATAACAGCATTTAAGTTGGAACTGTTGTAGATTTCTTCGTTATTATTCAGTGTGGTAAACTAGTGGATTTTCTAGAGTATAGTATTATTAATGACATTTTTAATGAATTAGAATACTTGTGATGACTTGCAGTAGACAATGTAATAAATTTTCTTTATAGGTAGGTTTGTATTAAATTTCTTAATATTCTTTGTGCTTGCTGGTTTAGCACAAGATAAATGTAGCTGCTTACTATATTCTTAAATCTTTGTTTTTATTAAAAATGAATCGTTTGGTTTCCCTGTTGTTTAACTGACATAGTAGTGTAAGAGATTCAATTAACCCATCTTGTACAGTGTTTGTCGGCAGATACATACCTACATAACAGTCACTCTTCTTTCCTATTGGGGTAGACAGAGACCACATCTTTCCACTTGCTACGATCCAGACACATCTTTCGCTTCTTCTACTTTGATTACCGTTTTCATACACGCTCGTCGGTTGCCGGTACTTTTACAGATAGAAGAAGTAAGGCTTGCCCTTATAAATTTTTGTATGCCGTCCTTTTTTCAGATTATTGACCAGTTAATAGAATCAGGCGTTACTTTGCGGAAATCCATTATAATGAAGGAAGGTATGTTACTTTGCTAAGATCCGCATGCAAAATATAAAAATGGTATATATTACCTAGTTTTTTGAAGAGCACCGCCGGCCCTCCCTCAGTAGCGTGCACAAGCAAACTAACACCGCCACCAGGAATCGCCACCAGGTACCCTCCACCAACCACTACAATACTACCACTAGATAATATACACCACTGAAGTCGAGAACACGACACGTGTTTCGCCCCAAAACGAGGCATTATCAAGCGTCATAGACTCTACGACAGACGGCCGCCGAGTGAACTCGGAAACACGTGTCGTGTTCTCGACTTCAGTGGTGTATATTATCTAGTGGTGTGCATGCGGATCTTAGCAAAGTAACATACCTTCTTTGATTATTGATCAGAATAATACGTGATGAAATACATCAATAAAGTCTAAAATAATATAACAGTTATATGTAGTGGAAGTCTCCTTACTTCCTCAGTAACATGAAAAAAAAGTTAAACTACAGACAAAACAAGGTTGTTAGTTGCAAGTTAAAACTAAATCTTTCTAAGGTTCCATCCCTTGTTTGTCAATCAAAAAATTATCCTTGGCCAGCCTGATTTTTTATTCTAATTATTTTTTTAATTTTACTTTCGTCGAACGACACAGCCTTAACTTTGTGGCGGATTGTAAGCTCAAATGAAAATCGCAACAGAGCATTTCAGTGAATAAAAGAGAATGTTATTTTTAAAATTTATAAAAGGAAATATCGGCAAAGTTCAACCGCTATCTTCTGCCAACTAAATATGGAACTTCGATCAAAATGAGAAATGGACGGAGCGTTTGTTGCACTTTTTGCTATTTCAGCTGTACAGTTGTAATTTAGACTTCGCTCGAGCCCTCTTCGGCCGCGTTTTAAAGCTTAGGTTGCGAAATATCAGCAGAACGAAATATTTATATTGGAAATGGACGGAAACGTTAAAGCATTTTAATTTAAGTTTTTTTCTGAGCACTGAAAAATAAATACTTTTTAAATGAGGCAAGTTAATTTGGCTAGAGCTTTAGAGATGTTCATTTTTTAGTAACGGGGTATTCACTGATGTAGGTCGAGTTTTTGTTAGGCGATCGTATTATGTCTTTGGGTGTAGGTATTGAAAAGTATTGTCATTGTGGACGGCAATGTTGAGCTCTAGAAAGAAACGATAATAAAATCATTTTTGTCTTTTTTTCATTGGACAGTGACGAAACGAGCCAAACGTTCACCTGATTTAAAGAGCAACGTCCACCCTTAACAAATGCTATGTCACCCAGAACATTTCTGTGTGACACTACACTGCGCCCGTCACCCTGAGACATCAGTTCTTAAGTCTCATATGCCCAGTGATTAATTATGCTAGCTCACAGTGCCCTTCAAACCGAAACACAGTAATGTTTGCACACTACTGCTTCAGAAGAATAACTGACCCTAGGGTGGTACCTACCTAGACGGATTTCTGCATATGAATCCTACTACCAGAAAAAAAATTGTTGTTTTGTGTTTTGAAAAGTTGTCTATCTTATTATTACAGAAACTGTTTTACTTACTAGGGATAATGGGTATTTAGATGTGTATATTAGAATAGATTGGATTTGTTTTTGATTAATGTTACGATATTTACATAATTCGCTATTATCTACATTGTATTTTAAAGTTACAGTCTTGGGAAGAATTAGTAAGCAACCTAACGGGCATTTTTCTTTTTTTTATGGATGTAAATAATATTATCACCAGTCATATTTTTCAGATATTTATTAATCAAAAAAAAATTTCTCAACTCGACATGCAAAAGCTACGTCAGATATATACGCTTTTAATCTATTTTATTCAAAAGTACAGTTTTTAATGAGAATTAGAATGTGTGTCAACAGCATGTAAAAACGTGCATTCGTTTATTAATAAATAAAAACGTAAGTAATCGTAGGACTGTTTCCGTACACGACTTTACGTGTGTTGTGTGTTTATTTATAGCACCACTGCAACACAAGCGCCGTTACGGTCCAGCTGTGATTGATATTTGAAGCCGCAACGTAGTTAAGACTATTCGCACTACTGCATTAATTTTAACTGTGCAACGTATGAATAACGAACATCTATTCTATTCTTAAAAATTCGATCAATAAATATTTGCATTTGATTTGTTCTTACTGTAACTAGCCGAAAATATTTTTGTGACCGGAATTATTTAAAAAAAATATACCCCGTTTGTATTGATTTGAACTGTAGTTTTTCTGGGACAGGGCGCTAATTTTTAAAGTTTCATATTACCTGTGTAACTTGCTTTATGTCACCGGAGCCAATTAACAAATGTAATCATCCATTTATTTATTTCGTGCTCATTAGAAATAACGTTCATATCTAAGAAATAAATAGTTGAGAATTTATAGTGTTCATCGTGAAAGGAATTTAATATTAAAAAAAAATCTACATCAGGATCCAGCAAAAGCTCGCTAACCCCACAGGAGCTGCGCGGCGGACCCGTCCTCGCCCCCCTAGACTATCGAAAAGAAAGACCTGTATATATATAATCAACAAACGTTGTTACTGTTAAATAATGTCATTAAAATACAAACTCCAGTAAGACGGTTAGATAGGGCAGGACCATGATAAGTATACTTATATTTTTATTATATAAAGGTAAATTTAATTGTTTTATTAACGATTGGATTCCTAGGCTGGAATCCATTAAGGTATGTATACCTACGTGCCAGTTATTCTTCCGTGAAACAGTAATGTGCAAACATTACTGTGTTTCGGCCTGAAGAGCACTGAGAGCTAGTGTCATGTCTGGGAGTACGAGACTTAACAACAGATGTCTCAGGATGTCGAGAGCAGCGTGGTGTCACACAGAAATGTTCTGGGTGGCACAGCAATTGTTATGGGTAGACTTGGCACTTACCATCAAATGAATGATGCGGTCGTCTCGTCATTATGTTCCAAAATATATATTAAATTAATTAAAGTGCAAGTAGAAAACCGCAAAATAACAAAACCACATAGCATTTTGCTTCGATACGTTATATTAATAACTGTAGCTAAAGCTATAGAAACTTATATATAACTTTGTTCTCTAAACTTCATTGCCGATGCAGCAACATTTGCTCGCAATGCGGTCTCTAACATACTAATGGTTACTGCATTATATAATTAGCGAACGGAGATTATTGTTTCTGCTCAGATAATACTAACCTAAGTTTTTTTAATTTTAATAAAATGTTCATGCAAGTGTTTTTGCACATAGCATATTTAAAATGTCTTAAACTTAGATAACGTCAATTAACGCATCGTACAATTAATGACTATGTACTACCTGCTAGCTCAGGGGCTAGGCGCTCGCTTTAAATTTCATAGTAAGCGAGTGACCTGGGTTCGATTCCCGGTGCCGGCACCACTAAAATTGTTAATTGCAATTTTAAGTGCTGATTTACCACGTGCTCGGCGGTGAAGGAAAACATCGTGAGGAAACCTGCATGTCTGAGGAATAAAAAATATTTCGAAGACATGTGAAGTCCGCCAACCCGCATTGGAGCAGCGTGGCGGATTCTTCCTAGCTCCAAAACCCTCTCAGAAATGAGAGGAGGCCTGTGCTCAGTAGTGGGACATTATAGGCTGATACTTCACTTTACTTTTTTTATTTACCTGCTGGCTTTCATATATAACAATTATCCTATAAAAAACTTTTATATACGACGTTTTGAAAACGGACTAAAAGTTTAAAGCTTGTCTATTATTAATTGCAATTTTTTTACCCAACAGACAAACAAACATATAGATAGATAAGAAATCGGGTTTATAATAAATTGTCATCCAGTTCCAAGCTATGTTTCAAATTTTAAATGTCTAGCTCCTCGGGAAGTAACTTTAAAACCAATTACTAAATTTGACATGAACAGACAGGCACGAAAGCAAGTTAATGAAAACGTTTTAAAATGGGCGTCTACAATCGGTTTGGGATACTATCCATACTAATTTTATAAATGTGAAATTAACTCTCTCTATACCTCTCTCTGTTTGTTACCATTTCACGGCTCATCCGTTGAACCGTACTTGACGAAATTCGGCGCAGAGATAGACATGTCCTGGAGACAGACGTAGGCTACTTTTTATTCCGGAAAATCAAAGAGTTCCCATGGTAATTTTAAAAAACCTAAATCTACACGGACGTAGTCGCCGGGTTCAGCTCGTAATTACAAGGAATAGTATAATAGTAGGAATAGTATCCAAAATCAAGCATAGCACTGCAAGACTTCAAGACACTAACCTCGTAAATCGGACCAAAATGAATAATTTATAGCTAAAGATAGCCCGGATTAACAACTGAACGTCTAACACCTCAGTCCCTCTGTGACCATACTGTAAAGCGTTGGAAACGTCGGGAATTTAAATTTACATTAAACGTGATAAAATCCGTTAATATAGTTTAATCCAATAAATTTATACATAAGAAATTATACAATTTAATTCAGAAGTGTATTTTATTTCGCTATTGTAAATAATAATAAATATATAGTGTAATAAATATAAAATTAGTAATATATTCTTTCTTAAATATTATGCAGTGACGTAAACAAGATTGTCTGCCGTTCACACTACGCGCTACAATGCCCTATTTACCGTATTCTAGGCAGTTGCTTCTCTATAGCGGCTACTTTGCTCGGGAACATTGTTATTGTTGTATTTTACGGTGATCTTACTTAAACTACCCAGTTCAGACGAAATAGGATTTTATGTAGAACTTTACAGTTTGTGAAAATTAATATCATGAAGTTAAAATAAAAATGCAAATGAATACATTTTGTTTTTTTATTTGTTGTCGGCTCGGTTGGCGTATTGGCTATGCTATTGGTTTCTGCGGTACTGGCTGCGGGATCGATTCTTGCACGGAGCAGATCCTCCTGCGGGTGTTTAGGCACGAGGAATACGTGTTTGTAAAACCTGACTGATGCTAGGATTTCGATTTTGACAGGTGGTAGGAATCTTTTGCGGAAATCCGTCTAGGTACTTAAGTAGGTCCGCAGAGGCAATGTTTCTGCCTTGAAGCAGTAGTATAGTCGATAGGTGTCCCGTATTGTAGAATAGCACCTAGTACCTCTTTCCTACCGAGGTGTCGTAAGATAAGTTTTTTTAAAATCCATGTCCGATTTTTGTGTTACACTTTTAGGAATTTTATTTTAAAAATGTATACTTCTAATAAGAAAAGACTTTCTATTTTAAGCCAACCTAAACATAGGAACCTCTAACGTGTCACCTGCGTGACCCATTCTACACGATACAGTAAATTTTTGGTAAATAAATTAATGTTTTTCCGTACGTACATAATATTTTTTGCAAAATAAATATTGTTTCCAATCCAGTTGCGGATCCCCACAGTAATACGCCGTAGGAAATAATATTGTAGAAGTATGCAAAATATACTAATTTAGCTGTAGCTTCATCAGTTAGCTGTCTAATCTTTCTTATTGCAAAAATGTCAGAACTTAACTTCGGAGCAATTTTTTAAATGTGTGCTCCCCACTGTAACTTGGAATCAATAGTGATTTCAAGGAATACAGTTGACTTTTCAAACGTAAGATTAGAATTCTGTAAATTAATATTAATATTATGCGACGACTTAGACATTTTAAAGTGTAAACATTTTGTTTTGCCTGCATTTAAAACTAAATTGTTTGCCGCAAACCAATTGGAAACAATATCTAGAGTTTCATTGGGCTTTTCCTGCGTTAAGTCATTTCTGTTAACTTTAAACCACAATGGCAAACAGAACTATATCAGACATTTTTCAGAATATGGTAGATCATTAAAGTAAACCATAAACAGAAATGGACCAAGGATCGATCCCTGAGTAACACCCATTTTTACTCCACAACCTGATGACATAACACAGTTGATGGCAACTTTATGAGTTCTATTTCTAAGGTAGGAAGATAAAAGATCCAGTGAGGCTTCACGAACGCCATAGTATTTATCTTTACATATTAAATTTTTTGTTCCATTCAGTCAAATGCCTTTGAGAGATCACAAAACACACCGACTGTGTCATGAAAATCTTCCCAGGCTTGTAGAACATGTGAGGCTAGTTTAACACCGGCATTAGTCGTTGACCTACGTTTTGTAAAGCCGAATTGCTTGTCATTTAAAATTTTATATTTACTAAAATGAACGACCATTTGCTTTAGCATGATTTTTTTTAAAAATATATTACTAAAAGCAGGCTGGCACAGAAATAGGACGGTAATTTGAAGATATTCCTCTGCTACCCGTTTTAAAAACTGGTAAAACTTTACAATGTTTCATCATTTTAGGGAAGACACCAAAGTCCACACAGGCATTAAGAATCATCGCCAATATATATCGGCGACATCGGCTATATACTCGTAGATAATAATTATATCAAATGCCTACATTGAGAGCGTTGGAATGAGGATGTGATTATTCAATAGATTCGGGAGCGATATCCCTTGCATGAAACTGTTTTAGTGTATTGTTGATACTCGGTGAAAAATGGTACGTTTTTAGAATATACTACATCTACGAGTATATAGAACAAAATTACTATTTACAATTGTTGCCAATTCCAACTTCCCGTGTGCTATGTAACGCTTTTGCGATAAGATAAAAGAAAAGATCGGAAGTAACAAGGGCATGGGACAATCAGAATACAGCCAGATCCGGTAGACAAATAGTTAGTATGGTATACGGACCTCAGTAGGGACTCGAAACCGGAACAGTCAACAGATAGATACGCCAATCACTGAATCATGCTATGTGAACTGCAATGCGAGTATAAACCACTCGTTAGCGATAAAAGGCCGGTAAATGTCTAGAGGCGTGCACCTTCCCTATTACCTTTGCAGGTCGTTACCTCGGCAGTTTGCCGTGAAGAACGATTACGTTTATGTGTATCCACGCTGATTTAAAGTTCTATGGGAATATACTTTTAACAGTGAAATGGTTTTCACTGGTAGTAAATTTTTTACTGTTGGTAGGATTTCTATGCAGCAATTCGTCTAGGTGGGTACCACCCCAGCGCAAGTTATTCGGCCGTGAAGAAGTAGTGTGCAAACATAACTGTGTTTCGGTTTGAAGGGCATAGCTAGCTAGGGCTAGCGTAATTGCTTGCCATATGACGTTTAAGAACTGATGTCTCAGGGTGACGTTTTGCTCGTCGCTCGGCATTTTCTAATATAAAAAAACACCATTAGATGCCAAGAAATATTGGACCACAAATGAACTTATCAGCCTGTAAAAAGATACAATGACAGCACAGGGTTTTTCCAGAGAAGAGAGTGTTTGCTTTAATCGCCACATTTAACACGAGGATTTGTGATAGCAACCTATTATTCTATTAGTCCTGGTATTTTTCTTAATAGTTATTTCGTCACATTTCAAAAGCCATAACATTATACCTTAATCGACTCTTGCTCGCATCCAATGAGATGGTAGAGTGATTTTCAAAATCGTCTTAAGTCTTATATGTCCAATGATTACACTAGCTCTCCGGTGCTCTTCAGACCCGAGACACAGTAATGTTTGCAAACTACTGCTTTACGGCAGACACCTGCCGGTGGTGTTTGTAACTGTGATTACATCTTATATTATATTATAGTAGTACATTATATTATGGTAGTACATTATATTATAGTAGTAAATAATGTTATAATAGTAATAGTATAGTAGTAAGTGATGTTCTTCTGAACGATTTTCGATCACGGCGACAACTACCGATACTACGAAGTTATCAACTGACACAAAGACAATCTCAACTCAATCAGACCCGACAACCAACAATTTGTGTTTTTTTTTAAGTCAGTAGAAAATAGTTTTACATAAATATTGGCTTCCGCTTTTTTATGGAAGAAAGTGACGTCATCCGTACGCAGTTCTTAAGTCTCATATGTCCAGTAATTACACTAGCTATCAGTGCAACCATACCGGAGACTACTGCTTCACGTCAGAATAATTGGCACTGCGGTGATACGCACCTTGACGGATTCCTGCATAGGAATCCAATGACCAGTAAAACCGCCGCTTGACATTGACGTGACGTTAGATATATGAAAGCGACCCTTGCCCTTAAACATAAATTTCTTTTTTATAGTCGTTGTATGATTACATCTGTCCGTCCGTGTCATTGTAGTTTTTTTTATAATAACTACGAGTATTTGTCACAAACGTAATGTGGGTGATCCTCAACTGAAATGGGTCAAACCGCTCGCACAGCGGTATGCCCTCAGGCACGACAGCATACACTAAATTGCAGATTTCACGCTTTTGTTTCTCCAACAAAATACTGATATATTTTTTGATATCTCACATGCTATTTTAAACGGATTATATGTGAATTTATGTCAACATTCCTTTTTCTTACATTGTATTTACAAATTTACAAAATAGGTCGATAGGTGTACCGCAGAGTAGAATAGCCTCTACCTCTTTCCTAAAAAGGTGTCGTGAGAGGCGTCTGATTGTACGGACAGCATTTGTACAGAATAATACCATAACATGCAATTGTGTTACTATACTCCAAGTGGGAACGCTATGGAGAGTAAGAATTTTTTGACTCGTGTCAAAACGGCGGTGACGTGATTCGCCACCCGTTACGTTTCGTTTTCCGCGGGGGCGAAATCTTTGCTACGCGTACTGTCTACTCCTTATATGGGAAAAGGGCGTGACTGTATGTATGTATGTAAGATGTATTTATGCACCTATTTTTATGATCATTTGCCTTATGACGTAGATCCTTAGTTCGCATAGGTAGTAACTTCTGATGTGTCAGTTTAAATGTTTTGTGTTGAAAATTAAAATAAGTAAATTCCATAAATGCCCCCTTACAGAGCAGTAAAAAAAAAAGTAAAGTTTCAGCCTATAAATGTCCCACTACTGAGCACAGGCCTCCACTCATTTCTGAGAGGGTTTTGGAGCTAGGAAGAATCCACCACGCTGCTCCAATGCGGGTTGGCGGACTTCACATGTCTTCGAAATATTTTTTATTCCTCAGACATGCAGGTTCTCTCACGATGTTTTCCTTCACCGCCGAGCACGTGGTAAATCAGCACTTAAAATTGCAATTAACAATTTTAGTGGTGCCGGCACCGGGAATCGAACCCAGGTCACTCGCGTACTATGAAATTTAAAGCGAGCGCATTTAAACATATTTGAGTCGGGAACACTTCGTAGCTCCAGAACGGGAAGAGCTCCCTTACTGAGTAAAAGCCTCTTGTGATGTTTGTTGTTAAAGGAAAGGCGTCTTGGCGTAATATCTTTAATAAAAATGTTATGGTTGAACAATAATATTGTGTCGCGTGGGCTACACTACACTCGTATATTTTTTAAGACGGTAAGGAGCCGGTCAGAATCCTCGAAATATTTTATATCTTAGACAGTTTTCTTAACGATTTCTTCGTATGTAAGTCAGTCAGTACTTGTCAGTACTTGAAATTACTATTAACAATTTAAGCATACTAGTAGATTAGCGGTACTACACCGGAAATCGAACCAAGATCACTCGCGTATTGTATTTAGTGAGCCAGGATCTTGAGCTACCACAGCTGCGTAACCTTATTAACGGTTTTTATATATTCTTATAACTATTGAACAATTAAAACTAGAATTGCTTTCCATGTTAAAACTGTATAATCTTAGACTGTTGAACCTTGTGGTCAGAGCACCTGACTTTTACGCCGTATCCTGGTTTCAAATCCCAGCCGGAGCCAACATTTGTACTAAAACACAAATTGTTCGTTTTCGACTTTTGTTGTATTGTGATTGTCACCGTGTTCCTGACAACGCATCCTAGCCTACCTCCGATCATATCGCATCGGCGTTACATTGGGCGCGAGTAGGTTAGGACGAGTGAGTGCCTCTGTGTTTGCGCGTACACTTGTGGCACTATAATATCTCCTGCGCAGTTGATAGCTCCCGAATATAATCGGAAGTTGTCGCCGTTGTCGAAATCGGTTAGAAAGACATCACATTTCACATTTACTACATGGACATTAATAATTAGAAAATTAGTAAACGAGAGGGGAGACCGGGGCAATACATTTATCTGTGATCAACCAACCTTTTATTTACCTCGAACCCGCTGCAACCAACCCATAGTAAAACATAAAGGTGACCACCGAACATATAGTCTGTAGAATCGCAACAGTCTACTACATACATTAGTCACCAGTGGACTGTGGCTGCGCTAGTCGCAGTGCTGCTATAAATAAAGCTATAACTCTGCCGCCCACTCCGCCCTCACTTGCGTTTCCATTAAACTTAACAGGCAGATTAATAACATGATGGCTTTTGCAAATTTAACCCGTTTCGGCTTACTTGAAACTTTTGCTTTTCCCCGTAGACATTCACAAACTTAACACTTCCCTAATATCCGTTTAAAATATACGTGTGGTTCAGACACGTTGAAACAACAGATGAATTAAAAAACATATTTTTTTTTATAAAACCAATTAACCTGGTGGTGGGATTCCTATGCAAGAATCCGACAACCACAGCAGTTCCAGTTATTCTGCAGACAAACAGGTTTAAAGGGAAATTAACCTAATGTAAGTGCATGAGATTTAAGAACTGATATGCAGGTGTTCCACTCATCATCGGGTGCTCGTCTCGTCACTTTGAAAGACAAAAAGTAAAGTAACAGCTGATAAATGTCTCAATGCTGAGAACAGGGCTTCTCTCATCTCTGAAAAGGTTTGAGGCAAGAAGAGTTCGGCACGCTGCTCGAATGCGGATTGGTGGACTTCACATGTCCTCGAAATATTTTTATTCCTCAGACATGCAGGTTCCCTCACGATGCTTTCCATAAGCACGTGGTAAATCAGCACATAAAATTGCAGAATAATTTTAGAGACACCGGCACCGGGAATCGAAATAATGCCACTGTAGCATTTAAGGCGAGCTCCCGTTTTCTGAGTTACGGTCTAGTCATTTGCTTTCCATAAAATGAAACAACAAAAAGCTTCCGGTTCTGCCCTCATAAACATTTCGTTTATATTTTATTTAACAAGACTCCAGTTTGACACGGGACCGAAATAAGCTCTTAAAGCAAAGGTCAAATAACAACTGCATCGCGATGCAAAAAAAAAATGCAACGTACGTACCGCTCTTTCCATTTCCCGCTTTGATCAAAGTTACATATCTAGTTTGCTTCAGTTTTATTTTCACTTTGAGGTCGCGGGACGAACCAAAATTTACTAACGCTTCTATTCGCCGCTATTCAAACTATCTCGCAGTGCTATCATTTTATATTTAAAAATTCAGTTACAAAATAAAGTACTTCCACTTCTTATGTTAACTGTTAGAAATAGCAGGCAGGATTTTTACCGGATTTTAAATTTTAATTCAATATTAACTAATAAAATGCTGAAAATGTTATTCAAATAATTAAAGGCAAACAGACTTCCAGAATTTGCATTGCGCTGTGTAAATTAAACTACAGACATATGTGATCTCAGATTAGAAATTCTGTGTCACCCACACATTTATGTGACACCTCACTGTGCCCTGAGACATCAGTTCTTAAGTCTCATTAGCTCAGTGATTACGCTAGCTCTCAACGCCCTTCAAACTGAAATACAGTAACGTTTGCACACTACTGCTTCACGGCAGAATAACTAGCCTGGGGTGGTACCTACCTAGACCACCAGCTCTTACGCTACTTTTACTACTCATATTGGTTGAGTACTTTTGCGATCGTAGCTTCGACTATAAGTGTCTTTGTAAGAGTTAACTTTATATGGCCGTTCTTTCTTTTAATAACTAGATATTACAGTTATAAAGTTTTAACGTTCACGTTAAAGATCACATTGGTGACTTAACCGCTCTCGGTTATGAAGTGGCATCAATCATAGCGAACTTCGACGGAGAATTAAGACAGGTAGTTCTGAGCGTTAGGAAACGACATTCTGAAGTATCTATTGTACATTCGGGGCAGTGTGATTAAAGATTCAAATAAAATTAAGAGTTTTTTGTGTTTGATTAAATTATTATTAATTATACATACCTTTTTCCCATGTAAGAGGCCGGCAGATGTTACACGGCGAACTACGCCGCCGCCATTCTGGTCTGCCAGTCAGAAGATAATATCAATAATTATAAAATCTGACTCCGTTGGGTTCCATTGAGCAGTATAGTGACAGCATTGCATATTATGGTGAGAATCTGCACGAACAAAGGCTGACCGTACAATACCTTAGTCGCCTTTTACGAAACCTCGGTAGGCAAGAGTTATGTGTTATTCTACTCTGCCGGACACGTATTACTTGCTTGCATAAAAAATCTGTATGCTATATTTTTTTGTTTCATATTTAAATATTTAAAACTCTTTTGTCACAACCAAATTATGGATATCATTACGTTCAAATAGGTCGAAAAATAGTAATTTCTTTATCACGTTCCTCACATTGTTCAATGATTTTAACTCTAGCTATACTTTTCAAACTTTTCATTTCTACAGCATTAATCTTACATTCTAGCTCCTTCTGCCAGACCCAACATTTACTACCATACATGGGTGTGGGGACCAGTAAGTCGTGCCTTTTTAGTTACTCTGTGACTACACACAAACTTTATTTTCTTAACCGAGAATAATAATATTATTTAAAATTTATAAATATACTAGCTGATGCCCGCGACTCCGTCCGTGTGGATATGGTTTCTTAAATATCTCGAGGGAACTATTCGATTTTCAGGGATGAAAAGTATCCTATGTCCGTCTTAAGGATGAAAGGTATCTCTGTGCCAAATTTCGTCAAGATCGGTATTGCACTTGAATCGTGAAAAGGTAATAGACAGCCAGAGGGACAGAGAGAGAGTTATTTACGCATTTATAATATTAGTATGGATGTCTCACTGCTGGCCACTGGCCTTCATTTTTTTTAACTGGAGTTAGGAGCTGGAAAAATCCGCTGCTCTGCTTTGTTGTCAATTGGTACACTTTGCCTGTCGCTATTTTTTTTCCAAATTTTAGTCTTGCGGATTTTTTTGCGATTTTTCATTTACCACAGAGGACGTCGCAAATCACCAATATCAATTTTAATGAAAATTTTGAGTTATACCGATATACGGGATCGAACCCGAATAAACTTCCGTGGTATGACAAGAATATTTGTGTGCCAACGCCCAGTCCCTGAGCAGTCACAGTTCTTGACACAGGATAAACAAAATTATCTTCATATTAATTTTTAATATCTTTTCTTTTTGTTATTTTTATACAATTTTAATTTATATTAAAACTCTCACCAACGGTATGCCATGGTTATATCTGCAATGGGGCGGGAATTTTGTACATTGCAAAGCACCAACTAAGAATTTTTCAAGCACTAAATAAACTGTTAAGTTATTTAAACTCCTAACGGCACATCACTAAAGCTTAGGCAATATCCCATTTTGATGCGATTTCCGTTACAATAATCTCAACCGCTTTAATTCGGCTGTGTCATTCACAGCTTTGATCTGGGAAATCCTCTACGGCATTTGGAAGTCAAAATAGTTAAACCATCAGGCTCCGTTCAAATTAGTTAGGATTTACGGAATTTGCTTTAGAATTCAATTAAAACTTATTACATATCAAAAAAATAGCACTTCTCAGGTATAACGTTTCTCTATGCCCGCGCCGTCGAATGCTATTAATCACAAAATGCGTTCACAGGTTCAAAACTAATCCGTTTTAAAAAAATAGTAATAAAAAAAACATTGCAGTATCTTAGATAAACTTTTATACCGTGCCCGGAGATATCTACTAAGTTTCAAACACCACTGTCAGGGTTCGTTCACCGATTAAATTATAATTTGTTTGATTTAGAACCCTTGTTGAAGGTATAACAAGGTTGGCTAATTTCTTAAATCGGATTTCACCGTTGAAAATAAACGCGATCAGTTGAAGGTAAACGAAATTAAATCGTTTAACTGAGTTCACTTCAGATTGCATTTCATCAACAAATGAACGAAGCTAAGGCTAAACGCGATTAATATTCAGAACGCCCAATTTTCGACGATCAACTTTTTAAACGCGTTTAGAGAGCTGTCATTGACAATTGCACAAATATGTAAACACAAAATTTATTTCAAATTCGTATTGTTTATTGTTTGCATACCTATGTAACTTATGCATAAAAACCGGCTGTCTTTGTCGCAAAATACGAAATACATGGAGTTTTTGTTCAGAATGTGACGATATTTCACGTTAACCACGTTTTTCTAAACGCGATCGAAATGGTGCTGGTGAAATCGGTTAGACGAAAACCGAGATTAAATGATATATTTGAACTCAGTGAAGTAAAACGTGGTTTTATTAAACTTGGTTTCCAAAGCGATCGGTGAAATCGGGTCTTAGTCACACTCCAGCAATTGTTCTCTTGTTTAGCGTGTTCTAGCAATTAGTTAGATCTCATTTCTTTTTAAAAATGAGTGTTACATTCTAACCTGCCTTTTCCTTCAACTTTCATACTTTAGTGTATAAACTAAAAACTAAATAAATAGTCGAATGATAATTAATTCATTTTGTTTCTGATGTAAAATAATGTACTTTTAAGATTGGGAATCGTTTACCAATTTCAAAAATTCCAGTGGCGGCTTGCGAATATGAATTGCGCCTCATATCTCGACCCGGAGCGTATATTTTCTCGCCGCTAAGAAAAATGAGCAGTTCGCGAGCGGCATCGGAACGCGCGCTGAGCTGCCTCGGATGTCTCGGTGATTGCTTTCATATTCAAAAGCAATTCTTCGTAAATTCTTTAAGCGATTGTAGTGTCGGGAGCCGTAAGTCGAGCTATTAATATTATAAGCTTCGTTGCTGTTGGATTGTGCCTCGGTCATTTGACTATGCAGCGGTATGGTGTTTAAACATTATGTTTCTGTAAAAACTAAGCGCTTAGTAGTTTTTTTGTACGTGGTAGCTTAGGGGCCTAGCGCGTGCCTGAAATTTCATAGCATGCGAGTGACCTGAGTTCAATCTCCAGTGCCGTCGCCTCTAAAATTGTTCTGCAATTTTAAGAGCTGATTTACCACGTGCTCAACGGTGAAGTAAAACATGGCGAGGAAGCCTGCATGTCTAAGGAATAAAAATACTTCGAAGACGTGAAGCACGCCAACACGCATTGGAGCAGCGTGATGGACTCTTTCCGGCACCTTTAGGCAGTTACTTTACTATTTTACAAATTGATTTGTCAAGAAAATATTTTTACATAATGTCATATACATATAGCATTATTAATAATTACATATTCCAGTCGAAGCAAAACTGGAAAAATTTCCCTTCCAATTATAATGTTAGTTTCTTCGAGAGAAGAGTCATCCAAAAGTGTATCGCTATTTACCAGCAGGTGGGATCGTATTTAAGCACCAGAACTTTATTAAAAAAAATACTATTTCCGTCAGATAATATCCATGGCGTCGGATAATATCACCCCGTCTCATCCCGTGGTTGTCGTAAAAGTCGGCCAAGAGAAATAGCAGAAAAATCTTGTGGCCTGCGACATATGCCAGAATAACCATCTCAAATTCTCCACGTAAACTATCCGGTCCGGTGACGGGCAGTTCGCGTAACGTAAGGTTCATGTTTAGACACTTCATTTGTAATTTAATATTTTATGTTACTTAATGATTTCTTATCAAATCTGATGTAATGGTTGGGATGATCGATTTTATCGATAAAAACCCGCGTAAAAGAACACATAGCTGACGTGAAGCATCGTCGTTCTAGGAAGTCTGCAGTCTGTGACCACGTTCTGGATCATCCCAAACATTACATCAGATTTGATAAACACACACAGATCCTTGCAAAAGAACACCGATTCCTACCAAGGATGATTCGCGAGGCTATTGAAATAAAAAAACATCCTAATTTCAATAGAGAAGATGGTTGGGTATTACCACCAGCTTGGGATCCAATAATAAATAAAATTAAATCAAAAACCAAGCATACCACTGCAAGACTTCAAGACACAGTTAGCTCTTTCTGCGTAGATCGGACCAAAAATAATAATTAAAAGCTGAAGGTACCCCAGGTTAACTATGACATCAGGACATCTGTCACCTCAGTCCTCCCGTGACCATGGGTGCTGTAAAGCACTCGAAACGTCGGGTTATAAATAATAAAAAATTAAACGCGATAAAATCCGTAAACTTACTTTCCGTTAAATTTTATGTTACTTGGTAAACTAGGAGTAACCTTAAATATTATTATTATATTCATTTGGAACTGAACCTTTAAATAAATAAATATTTGTCATATAATTGTACTATTAAATATGACTCCGTGCCACAATTCCTTAAACCCTTCCTAAACCCCCCAACAGTACTGAGTTGCCAGAATTACTATTCGTCATCCTTATCGATCGCTCCCAATCGCAGATTGGAAGGTGACAGGGTAATAAATCATTACTTGGAGATGGATCCTCTTATTTTAGGTACAAAGCCAATAATTTATTTGTAATGTTATCAATGCAAAAATCAAAACCTTTCGCCGATTTTATCTAAAGCTGAGAGCCGATTTAGATACGTTTCTGTTTCAATGTCCACTTTTAGTTGAAACTCCCATGACTTTCCAAGTATGTTGTTTGTTGAGCGTAGTGTCACCTTGAGACTGACCTTCTTAGGTTGCCTCTCCAACTATAGGTTGGCTGTCAGCTTTGCATATTTTCTTTCATTCTTAGAGGTTCGACGGCATTCGAAATCCCGGTCCATTCTCGGATGTTACACAACCACAATTTTTTTCTACGTCCAGTTTTCCATTTTCCAGCAACTTTTCCTATCATTATAAGTTATAGCAGATCGTATGTGTCGCGCCTAAGCACGTTTCCCAGATATGCAACTTTTCGCTGTTTGATGGTTTGCAAAAGCTTGCGTTTTTGGCCCACTCGGCGTAGAACTTCCGCATTGGTAACTTTTTGCGTCCAGTATATTCACATCATGTGTTTGTACGCCCATCTCAATGCCTCTATACCTCTCCTGAGATGATTTTTAATAGTCCAGGCGATGCATCCGTATAGAAGTATTGACCAGATATAACACTGAATAAGGCAAATGCGCAGAGGAATCTTTAGATTGCGGTTGCCTTCTTCATTTTGGAAAACGGACTACGGGCAACTTAAATGCGGGTCTTAATCTCTATTTCTCTATCACATTCTCTAGTAAGAATTAGCGTATAGTACCCTCCAAATAACTGGAACTGTGGTGCCTATCGAGACAGGGTCCTACATAGATGTCCTACCAAACATATAGGAATACTAGCTGACGCGCCTGGCTTCGCTCGGAAGTTATTGTAATGTTTAAGTCTGTATAAAGAAAAAGCAGCAGCCTTTTTACACATTACGAGTAAATGACGTGAGAACGCAATGGGCAGTAAGATTTTTTTGACTCACTTACAAAACGGTAACAACGTGGTTCGCCACCGTTCACGTCTTAGTTCCCGCGAAGGCGAAAGGTGGGTTACGTGGGAGACTACTGCCTACCCCTTATATGTGAAAAAGGCGTGACTGTATGTTTGTATGTAAGTCAAAATTTAGAAAAGGTCTATTTTTATCCTGGAAATTTCCACAAATTACAGATAATTACCCTCAGACTAATAGTAACACGTAATTCGTACCTGAAAGGCGATTTGTGTGATGGTGAATTCCATAGTTAGTAACAGGCAATGTCGCGTGCACTGCTTGTATGGATATCAATAAAAAAATTATCTAGAGGAAGGATAAAAATTAACCTTCATTTAAATTTTTTGTTAATGTAAACAACGTTCTAAGAAGTGAAAATGAGCAACAAATATTTTATGGATTTGCATTATTTGTTTATTCTAAAATAGTTCTTATGCGGTAGTAATAAGAACGCTGCAACAGGGTGGACCGAGATAATGAAGAAGTTTTAATGAGCGCAGTCGACCTGGCTCCGCTTCCCTGTTAATTGCAATTGAAACTCTGCCTCAAAATTTGCTCGTCAGGTTACTTTTCAGACGATTTTATTATTTTTATTGCTTTCACAAAATTGTCATATATTTTATTGTACTAAAGTTATTTTTAAATTGCGAAATAACGCCGAGTCATGTTTTACTCAAAAAGAAATGTGACTCTTGACCTTTTTTGATTAGGAACGTTTGCACTACTCGGCAAGCGGATTGGCGTACTTGAGTACCAACCTAGCACCTTAGCTGATTATATCTTGGCTATCCATAGCAGAACTAGAGTAACCGACATAGCCCTAAGGATTAGCAAGCTGAAGTGGCAATGGGCCGGCCATATAGCTCAGAGAACCGATAACCGTTGGGGAAGAAAGGTTCTCGAGTGGCAACCTCGTACCGGCAAACGCAGTGTTGGGCGACCCCCACTAGATGGAGCGACGACCTACACGGTTTTGCAGGAAGTCGATGGATGCAGGTGGCTAAGGAACGTGTTTTGTGGCAATCTATGGGGGAGGCCTATGTTCAACAGTGGACTATGGTAGGCTGAAATGATATCCATAGCCACTTAAGTTTCTTGGCATTGCCTTTTTAAAGAATACCAGCAATGTTGTAAACATCCGGAAGAGTAGAATAATAGGAAAGAGGTGGGTGCCTCTTTACTACCGGGGTGTCGTAAGAGGCGACTAAGGTATTGTACGGACAGACTTTATTCGCGCAGAAAAACACCATAATATGCAATGCTGTCACTATACTGCTCGTGGGAACGTTTTTGACTCGTTTTTGAATCAAATTGGCGGCTACGTGGTTCGCCACCTGTCACGTCTCGTTTCGGGTGAAAAGTGGGCTACGTGAGTGGCCTTTGCCTACCTGTTATATGGGAAAAAGGCGTGACTGTATGTATGTAATATTCCTGCTAAGCACTCCAATTAATCTTAAAGCTTTAGCTAGGAGATACATCTCAGTTCTATAGTCATCATTGGCAACATGTACAGGTTAGTGGTTTATAGGTAGGTTAGTGATTGTCATAATGATTTCTTATATTTACGCGAACACTACACATTTAAATGAAACTAATTTTACGGATTTTATCGCGTTTTATTTTATTATTTATTACCCGACGTTTCGAGTGCTTTACAGCACCCATGGTCACGGGCGGACTGAGGTGACAGATGTCCTGATGTCATAGTTAACCCGGAGTACCTTCAGCTTTTAATTATTATTCCTTGTCCGATCTACGCAGAAAGAGCTTACTGTGTCTTGAAGTCTTGCAGTGGTATGCTTGGTTTTTGATTTAATTTTATTAATTATAGGATCCCAAGCTAGTGGTAATACCCAACCATCTTCTCTATTAAAATTAGGATGTTTTTTAATTTCAATAGCCTCGCGAATCATCCTTGGTAGGAATCGGTGTTCTTTTGCGAGGATTTGTGGTTTATCAAATCTGATGTAATGGTTGGGATGATCCAGAACATGGTCACAGACTGCAGACTTCCTAGAGCGACGATGCTTCACGTCAGCTATATGTTCTTTTACGCGGGTTTTAACTGATCTTTTTGTTTGCCCTATGTAAGAGAGACCACATTCACAATCCAGCTTGTATACTCCTGCATCTTGTAGAGGGATGTTACACTTGACAGATGGTAAAAACTGACTTATCTTCTTAGGCGGCTTGAAAAATGTTCTTATGGAAGCCCGCTTCAAGATATAGCCAATCTTGTCCGTGACTCCTCTGACATATGGTAGGACTGCAGGTACACGCTCGACTGTGGCCGGCTTCACTCGGTCACTGCGACGAAGGCGCGGAATCCGAAGCTTGTTGTCTTGCAAAACTTGCTTGACATGCTGAAGCTCGGCGGCCAGGTGTTTACTGTCACAGATCCCTTGTGCTCTCTGAAACAAAGATTTGCCCACGGTAGCTAGCTGTGAAGGATGGTGGTGAGATTCACCGTTTAAGTACCTATTTGTATGGGTCTTTTTCCTCTATACAGTGTGACTCAAGGTGTTATTAGGATTTCTAATTATTAAAACATCTAGAAAAGCTAAACAGTTATTTGTCTCTAACTCCATTGTAAATTGTATTTTCGAATTTATGGAGTTAAGGTGGTCTAAAAATGCAGTGACTTTATCAGAAGGTAGTATTGTGAAAGTATCATCTACGTACCGCTTGTAGAACCTTGGATTTACTGGAGAAGTACGGAGGGCTTTCTCCTCAAAGTCTTCCATGAAGATGTCAGCAACAATGGGAGATACTGGGGAGCCCATCGCCACACCATCTACTTGCCGGTAGTATTGCTCCTTCCACAATAGATAGCCAGATGTTAGGCAATGTCTGAGTAATTCTGCATGTTCTACTGGCATGTTGTTCTCTGTTAGCTTCCTAGTTACAATTGAGATGCAGTCTTCAACAGGTAGGCATGTAAATAACGACTGGACATCAAAACTGACCATAGTTTCATTGTCAGTAAGATGTAGGTCTTTTATCTCACTGACAAAATGGTAGGAATCCTTTGTGTGTGCTCTTGTGTGTCCTCTAAGTGGGGAGAGTATTTTAGCCACATGTTGAGCCAATCTGTAAGTTGGTGAATCGATTTGACCAAACCACCGAAGTTGTATGGGTTACCCAAAATAAACAAACTCAATGCTCCGCTACGTCCAATAGTGTGTCAAATCGATTCACCAACTTACAGATTGTCTCAACATGTGGCTAAAATACTCTCCCCACTTAGAGGACACACAAGAGCACACACAAAGGATTCCTACCATTTTGTCAGTGAGATAAAAGACCTACATCTTACTGACAATGAAACTATGGTCAGTTTTGATGTCCAGTCGTTATTTACATGCCTACCTGTTGAAGACTGCATCTCAATTGTAACTAGGAAGCTAACAGAGAACAACATGCCAGTAGAACATGCAGAATTACTCAGACATTGCCTAACATCTGGCTATCTATTGTGGAAGGAGCAATACTACCGGCAAGTAGATGGTGTGGCGATGGGCTCCCCAGTATCTCCCATTGTTGCTGACATCTTCATGGAAGACTTTGAGGAGAAAGCCCTCCGTACTTCTCCAGTAAATCCAAGGTTCTACAAGCGGTACGTAGATGATACTTTCACAATACTACCTTCTGATAAAGTCACTGCATTTTTAGACCACCTTAACTCCATAAATTCGAAAATACAATTTACAATGGAGTTAGAGACAAATAACTGTTTAGCTTTTCTAGATGTTTTAATAATTAGAAATCCTAATAACACCTTGAGTCACACTGTATAGAGGAAAAAGACCCATACAAATAGGTACTTAAACGGTGAATCTCACCACCATCCTTCACAGCTAGCTACCGTGGGCAAATCTTTGTTTCAGAGAGCACAAGGGATCTGTGACAGTAAACACCTGGCCGCCGAGCTTCAGCATGTCAAGCAAGTTTTGCAAGACAACAAGCTTCGGGTTCCGCGCCTTCGTCGCAGTGACCGAGTGAAGCCGGCCACAGTCGAGCGTGTACCTGCAGTCCTACCATATGTCAGAGGAGTCACGGACAAGATTGGCTATATCTTGAAGCGGGCTTCCATAAGAACATTTTTCAAGCCGCCTAAGAAGATAAGTCAGTTTTTACCATCTGTCAAGTGTAACATCCCTCTACAAGATGCAGGAGTATACAAGCTGGATTGTGAATGTGGTCTCTCTTACATAGGGCAAACAAAAAGATCAGTTAAAACCCGCGTAAAAGAACATATAGCTGACGTGAAGCATCGTCGCTCTAGGAAGTCTGCAGTCTGTGACCATGTTCTGGATCATCCCAACCATTACATCAGATTTGATAAACCACAAATCCTCGCAAAAGAACACCGATTCCTACCAAGGATGATTCGCGAGGCTATTGAAATTAAAAAACATCCTAATTTTAATAGAGAAGATGGTTGGGTATTACCACTAGCTTGGGATCCTATAATTAATAAAATTAAATCAAAAACCAAGCATACCACTGCAAGACTTCAAGACACAGTAAGCTCTTTCTGCGTAGATCGGACAAGGAATAATAATTAAAAGCTGAAGGTACTCCGGGTTAACTATGACATCAGGACATCTGTCACCTCAGTCCGCCCGTGACCATGGGTGCTGTAAAGCACTCGAAACGTCGGGTTATAAATAATAAAATAAAACGCGATAAAATCCGTAAAATTAGTTTCATTTAAAAGGTTAGTGATTGGTTACAGATTTGCCGTTTTTACGCATTTTAGTACTTTTTGTTGCCTCCGCAAGCTCGCAATACTGCTGTTATGCGGCATTATTGTTGGCATACTTCCTACTAGGTGTTTGAGGCGATGCTGCGGAATATTCTGCCATTCCTTTATTAGAGCTTTTTTCATTTCACGTAGCGTGATTGGCGGCGGATTCCGCTGACGTACATGTCGTCCCAGTTCGTCACAAGCATGATCAAGGGGGTGTGAGTCGGGTCTGCGTGCTGGCCATGCGTGAGATACCGACTTCTTGAAAATAGGCAAACACTATCTGAGCTGAAGGTAGGCGGGCATTGTCTTGCGTACCATACGGCTTTCGGAAGAAATCCCAGCCCACACGTAAACAGAGCCTCCGCCGTATGGTACTTTTTCTTCTATACAGGCTTGGTTATAGCGCTCTCCCGGTCTTCTGTACACTCTTTTTCTCCCGTCGTGCTTGTATAAACAGAATCTGGACTGAAAACAGAACTCTTGACCAGTCATTCAGACTCCAATTCTCGCGTTCTCTACCATAACTCAACCTTGAGTTTCTGTGGTGTCTTTCTAGTTTTGGGCCATTTGCAGGTATTCATGTCTTTAAATTTGCTTCAGCCAGACGCCGCCTTACTGTATCCGTACTCAGATTTTTACTCGTAAATGATGATTCTTTACTTCAAAAGTCGTAAGAAATCGAATTCTCAAAATTGTTGACACCATATAGCGATCCTCCCGCGCCGTCATGCACCTTGTTCGGCCTGTTCCTGGTCTTCGAAGATTGGATCCAGTTTCATGGAAACGCTGGAGTACTCGCTGAACTATATAAAGAGTCACACCAACAGTTCTCGCTTCATGCATTGTCAGGATTCTGGTACATTCTTCATGGGTTAACGACATGATGACTTCAGAATAATAAAATTTATAAGGCAGACAAAACTAAAACAAACGCGAAACAATTGATTTGAATTTTTTGGTACTAAATTATAAAACTACCATTATTTTACATTTTCAGTTTTTTTATTCAATTAACAAAAATAATGTATATGATTTTAATACATATTTTGTGCAACTAAATATTCTTTTATTTAGTCTTTATTTCATAAAGCTAGGTCCAGCACTTTTGAAGATATTGAAGATTTTCTAACCGACCCTTTTTCTTTGCGGTCCTACGTATCAACACATTTTACTGCTGGTAGGATTCCAATGTAGAATTCATCTATGTAGGTACTACCGCAGAGCCAATTATTCAGCCGTGGATCAGCACCCTGCAATCCTTACTGTGTTTCGGTCTTTAGGGCACTGAGAGCTAGTGTAATTACTGGGCATTGAGACTTAAGAAATTATGTCTCAGGGGGACGGGCGCAATGTGGTGCCACAGAAATGTTCTGAGTTACACCGCATTTCTTATTAGCAGACGTTGCACTTAGACGTTCTTATGGGCAAACGTTGCACTTCCCATCAGGCGCACGTTTTGCTAGTCTCGTCTATCTAGTTTGTCCTAATAACAAAAAACAAAAAGTATAATGTAATGTTAGTAGCGTTATCTTTTATATATTATTAACAGACAATGACACGTGACAAGTCTTGTCCTGTGCCCAGAGTGCAGTAATTTAAGCTGTTAATAGCATGTCTAGACGGATAAATTTCCTGCGTGTTCTTGACACCTCGTTCGTCGCTACGTTGGCATACTGTTCTCATTTGCAGAGAACTTCAATTTCAGTGAAAGGAAACAGCAATCCTCCGTTATGATTGGAGTTTTATTTGACGTACTTACGCTCTTACTATAAAATAAGTACGTATTACTTGGCAATATTATCTCTGTAGTTTTGTTTATATGTTACGGCTTGATTTTTACGTTTGATTAGGTTAACTATGAGTAAAGTAACAGCCTTTATATGATGTCCCATTGCTGAACACACGGGCCTTCTCTAATTTCCCGCCTGCCAAGCGTGGCAAGTATGGCAAAATCCCCCCAAAACGAGAGCTACAAAGTTTTGTGGCAGTCTATGGGGGAGGCCTATGTTCAGCAGCGGACTAGAGTTAGGATGAAACGATGAATCCTTGATAAGCTCTTCTAAAGCCCCCGATCTAATGGTTTTAACCATATTTTCGCACTCCCAGCTTCGACACTTTTGATTTTCGTAGCATTTTATCCACCTGTAATAACATACACACAGTCACGACTCTTTCCCATTGATGTTGGCAGTGATCGCACTTGTTAAGATCCTGACATTCATCTTTAGCTACTTTTACTTTCATACAAGCTCATTGGTTGCGGGTACTTTTGATGTTATCTTTCCTTAAAACGTCTTCAATCTTATCGTAAAACATTCGCCTACGTCGACTCTTACCAGCTTGCCATTCAAACTCGCCGCATAAGTCTATAATAACATAACAGAAACATATTAATTAAGAACCACCAACCCCATGTTGATGTTACTCATAGACTAATGATTTCCACAATTTTTCTGTTTTTACGCAGGAACCCTGAATATTTCCGATATAAAAAGTAGCTTAGATTGCTCTCTAAAAATCTTCTACCTGCCAATGAAAGCCCTGTCAAAATTGTCTCGTCTAAATAGACGTTTCGGAGATTAGCTCGGACAAACAAATAGACAGACAGACAAAAATTTAAATAACGCCATTTTTTGTTTTGGTATCCTGGAATTTTATTTTAAATTACAAACAGTATAATGTATAATGTGTTTAAATTACAAACAGACACTTCAATTTTATAGATTTAAAATTCAATAAAAATAAGCATTTATAACATGGACTAGTGATAGGCTGAAATGATGATGATGAAGTAATAGTTTAATACTATACAAACTTATCTTACATATTTTTCACATTTCTTGGATTAGATTTAAATGTAAACTTAATTACTCATCGCCACCATTGAACCCATTCGTAGACTTCAAATACACATAAACTTTGTATTCAATACAAAGTTGATGTGTAATAAACCAATTTAAATAAAACAAAGACTAAATGTTACTGGAAGATACGCTTTAAGATTTTCTTACTGAGTCTTTAGAATTAATTTAGTCCTTTAGACGTGTTGCGTTCACAAACAAAGAGACAGACAGATAGACTATACTAAAAATTATAGAAATGTATTTTGCTACTTATTTTTAACCCACCTCGATAATTTAATTCGCTAAATTTTGTACAGACACGTGCAATTCACATTTTTATTATATGTATAGAATAGTTTATCTCAATAACTGGGAAATGTAGCCATTCCCATATTTCACAGGATTTATACAGAGGTATTTTAGATATATTATTTTATCGAGTTTTCTTACGGCAGCGGCCTCCTTATTACTTCTTCAGTTGTTGTTCAGTTGTGTGAATTGGAGTGCAGCGTTTGTTAGATATTTCGCTTCTTGCGCCTTAATTCTTGCGAATAACGTTTCGAGTGCGACGGGTGTTTTTGATGGGGGACTTCAATCGGCGTGCTGCGGAGTGAGAAATTGACGATAATATTACCTTCGGTACCTTCGATAAAGTGATTCTTTTTAGCACCCTTGGTCCTGTATGACCAAGGGTGCTGTCAAATGCTCGGAACGTCGAGATTATGGTTTAAAAAGTAAACCCGACAGTAGAAGTAGATTCATTCAATCAGTAGTATTTGCGACAATATATAAAAAAATATCATGATAATATCTTTTACTTTTAATAAATATTATTTTCCTCATTTGGTTTATAAAAAAAGTAATACACTTTTCGTTATAATTTCACTTGTAACACACTTTTTGGCTTACAGTCTGTATTTAGTACATATCTGTATTTACATAAATACAGTCACGCCTTTTTCATAGGGCAAGGGGTAGGCAGCGATCACACCCATAGCATAATCTTCACCCTCGCGAGAATCGAGACGTGATGGTGGGGAACCACTCTGTAGAACGTACCCACGAGATACAGGAGAAACCCTAGTGTGGGATACTGTTTCTTTTAAAAAAAGAGATATTACACAGGTAGTTGATATCGATCTCTTGAAGAAGTTTATAAAGTAGGGTAACAGCCCTTAATTGTCCCACTGCTGAGCACAGGCTTCCTTTAATTTTTTTTAGGGGTGCTTTGAAGCTGAGAATAGTCCGCCACGCAGCTCCTGTTCGGGTTGGCAGACTCTTCACACATTTATGTAATGTAATGTAACAGCCTATAATTGTTCCACTGCTTAGCACAGGCCTCGTCTCATTTCTGGAGGGTTTTGGAGCCGGGAATAGTCCGCCACGCTGCTCCAATGCGGGTTGGCGGACTTCACATGTCCTCGAAATATTTCTATTCCTCGGACATGCAGGTTTCCTCACGATGTTTTCCTTCACCGCTAAGCACGTGGTAATTCAGCACTTGAAATTGTAGAAAATTTTTAGAGGTGCTGGCACCGGGGATCGAACCCTTGTTTACTATGAAATTAAAAGCGAGTACCGGGCCCCTGAGCTACCACGGCTCCACACATCACACATTTAATTATATATTAAATATTAGTATATAATTATATGTGTGAAGAACAATATTTTTATTTCTCAGACTAGCAGGTTTCCTCAGTGTTTTCCTTCGCCGCTGAGCACGTGGCAAATCAGCACTTAAAATTGCATAACAATTTTAAACGTGTCGTCACCAGGGATCGACCTCTGGTCTCGCGATAACTATAAAATTTGAGACGACCGCTTGGCCTCTGAGCTTTATAAATCGCTTCCTAAATATAAGGCATAATTTCCTTGCGAGTCACAAGGCAGCAGTGCTCTAGCGGGTGCAATTATCTCGGAGGCGAGCTCTTCAAACGCCGCTTTTTCTCGCGCTCATTTATTATTTCCCGAGATAACGCGGGCTTGTCAGGCGTAATGACGCAAATTACTGCTATACAGGTGTCAGTGCTTGTAGGAGGTTCCTTTAGGTTTCTTTAGGTTATGGGTTTAGAATCTCCTGTGTTATGTTTGAAAACGTTTTATTTAGTCAGATGAAGTCATGGTTTCCGGTTTCGAATCTAATCTGGAAATAACATTTGTGCAACACAAAATCACACAGAAGTACAGTCTGAATATATCTCGTGTCTTATCAGAAATAATGCAACGTATATAATTGTTAACCAACTTCTTACTTACCCAAGCGCTAAAGTTTGTGATACTTTAAAAGCTTTGTTAATATTCTTTTTTTAGATTTCTTCTAATTGGCTTCTGTTAAGAATTACAAGTTTCTTTAATTAGCTAACATCGGACTAATTAACAAGTTGCTTCATTTACATAGATGAACGAAAACAAAATTGCTTGAATTATTCTTCGCTAGCATTTGTTTAAACATTTGTTAAGAGCCATCTTGCTTTCTAAGCTAGAGCACCGATTGTGATCAGAGCAAATTCTTTCATGATTATGCATGCAAGTCATGCTCCCTTCCTCGGTCGATAAGGTTCACGGTGGATGTCAACTTAGTGTAAGCCTTGGCTCGAAGAAAAGTATTTGAAACTATTTGTATAGCACGCACTGTGAATAATCGGGACTCTGCAGTTCAGTGGAGGCGTTAGCTTATACGGTCATCACCCCGACTTCTTCTGTGGACGCCGTACAATTTGTCTGAAAGCCAGAACAATAACGTAGCTCCCGGCCGATTGTGGAATCATACACACGCAATCATGGATGGGTGAATAATCAAGTTATATATTTCACCACAATTTTGGGGCTGAAAATCACCACACTCGGGGCTGGAAATTGTTGTCTAATGTGCGAGGTGTACCGGATATTGCGAAGTTAAAGGGTGCCGCAGGGATGTTTAGATGGTTTGGACACGTACGAGAGGTAGAGGTTGGATGTAAGAATATTTATGAGGCAAGTGTGAACGGGCAAGCCGGTAAGGGTTGACGTAGGCGAGCGTAACATGATCAGATCGAAGACGTTTTAAAGAAAGCGCATTAAAAATGCCCGCAACCGTCGAGCTTGTATGAAAACGCTAATGAAAGTAGAAGAAGAAAAAGATGTGTGACAGGATCGTAGCAAGTGTAAAGATGTGGTCTCTGCCCACCCCAAATAGGAAAGAGGCGTGAATATATGTAGGTATGTATATATGTAGTCTGTATTATATTTTCTTCGTCATTGTTACATGCCATACCAAAAATGTTAGAAAGAAAATAAGATAACATAGTAAATATTTGATACAGGAAGTTATGCTAAGCTATGCTACTACAACGATAAAAATATTTACACAGGAACGACGCGTTGTCGGCGTACCCCCCACGGTCGACCTGGCTCAGCTTCGGTTAATTGCAAACGAAACCCCGTTTCATATTTGCTCGCATAAGGTTGTATTTTAAATTTGTTGTATTTTTTTTTATTTTACAAAAATGTTTACTTTTTTACCGACGCAGTCGCTTATATTATACTTTCATTCCTTTATGTACTCTACTTAACTTGCAACCAATATTTGTTCGCCTTACAAGTACTGTTCACGTTTATACCACAGACTTATCCTCGTCCAAGTTATATTCAAGTTCTGCGAACTCTATACATGTGAACGCATCCTTCAAGTTGAAACGCATTTAGTTTGAGATTATTTTAAAAGTTCACTGCCGGGCACGGACCTCTGCCTTATTTATTGAGAGGGTAGTGGAGCCATGATTAGACCCGCTTCGCTATAATTTTTGTTAGTATATATTTTTTTTATTGCATAAGGTGATGAACCGAGTAAAACGTTCACCTGATGGTAAGTGCAACGTCTGCCCATAACAAATTCTGTGCCACCCAGAAAATTTCTGTGTGACACTACACTGTGCCCATCACCCTGAGACATAGGTTCTTAAGTCTCATATGCCCAGTGATTACGCTAGCTCACAGTGCCCTTCAAACCGAACAACAGTAATGTTTGCACACTACTGCTTTACGGTAGAATAACTGGCCTGGGAAGGTACCTACCTAGACGGATTCCTGCATAGGAATCCTACCACCAGTCCACGAATATTTTTTTATTTCCCAGTCACCGGTTTTGGCAGCCCAGTGCTTGTTGTAGTCCTTTTGGCAGATGACTTATTGCCAAGGAAATGGGTAACTACCCCCCAGATTGGGTGGTTTGATCTGGGGACGACGTCTCCGCCTTAGTAATATTTAGATGTTGTATGTATAGTTCGCATCTCATAAACTTTCATAGCGCGATTATGGAATGTATATCTCTTGAGCTTCTCATGTGGGCGACACATAGATGTCGCTGCAGATCTCTCCCAAGAAACGTTACTTATCTTCGGCTTGATGCACCCAGTTGCTGCCAGCCATCTTACGCACTTCGTCGCTCCATCTTGCCAAAGGGGCGCCACACACTTCGTTTTCCTAAACGCGGTCTCCTCTATATCACTCGCCTTCTCCAGCGGCGTCAGATGTGACCAGCCCATAGCCACTTTGGATTGCAACCACGGAAATCTACGTCGGTGACTCTGGTTCTCCGGCGGATTTCTTCACTGATATGTCAAATATTAATTATTTTTGAAATATACCTAATTTGCTATTATAATAATAAATGCAGCTTCGTTCACTGAATAAAAACTGTTTGAAACTTTTCCAGTCATCGTCTTCACAGAACCAACATATTATTTTCAATAGAATTTTTCAAGCACAATTTATTATACTCTCGACAGCAACCTCCGTATCTTTGTAGGAAACATTTACCTTACATTATTCGCACAGTTTTCTTCGCTTACTGCAGCTAACTGCCCCAACTGATTTAATAGTGCATTTTCTCCCAGACTGCTACGATTTATTGCTGACTGTTATTGAATTGTTTGTATCCATTTTACTGTTTTTTTTTTCAATAGTTACTTGTTAGATACTAACACATTTTTACTGCGGTAACAATTGTATTTAAAGCGCCATTAGCCTAATGATTTAGGGCACGGGCTGCCATGGCAAGCTTTTAAGTGTAGTTGGAGTGGTTTACAGGAATATTAGTAATGTTAATAGCATTGCTTTTAACATTACTAATATTTAAATGAAACTAATTTTACGGATTTTATCGCGTTTTATTTTATTATTTATAACCCGACGTTTCGAGTGCTTTACAGCACCCATGGTCACGGGCGGACTGAGGTGACAGATGTCCCGATGTCATAGTTAACCCGGAGTACCTTCAGCTTTTAATTATTATTCCTTGTCTGATTCTTTCTTTCATTTAAATGTGTAGTGTTCGCGTAAATATAAGAAATCATTATTACTAATATTCCTATTAATTTTTGTAGTATTTCGTAATGAATCCAATGAATTAGTAAGGCATGGCGAATCCCTGGCTTAGCATACTGAGTTAGAATCAAGCAAGTTAAGAAAGCCTATATAATTGTCCCACTGTTGAACACAGGCCTCCTCCAGATTGGAGACCACACTGTTCAGGGTTGGCAGATTTCACATATTTTTAAATATTTTTTGTTTGTCAGAAGTGCAGGTTTCCTCGCGATATAATCCCTACACCGCTAAGGTAACCAGTACATTGATTTACCACTTGGGAAATGTACTGGTAACAATTATAGTAGTCTACACTACACACTGGCATTCGAATCCAGGTCACTCGTGTACGAGTATAATAAAATCTAAAGCGAGCACCTTGCCCCTCGGCGGTCACGGCTCTGAGTAAGGATTATTTGTTTTTTATCTCTATTTAAATAAATGATTAGGTAACAAACTGTTATTTATCAATCAGTAAAAAAAAAAGTAAAGTTTCAGCCTATAAATGTCCCACTGCTAAGAATAGGCCTCCTCTCATTTCTAAGAGGGTTTTGGAGCTGGGAAGAATCTGCCACGCTGCTTCAATGCGGGTGGGCGGACTGCACATGTCTTCTAAATATTTTATATTTCTCAGACATGCAGGTTTCCTCACGATGTTTTCCTTCACCGCCGAGCACGTGGTAAATCAGCACGTAAAATTGCAATTACAAATACAATATGTGTGGTGCTTTCACCGGGAATCGAACCCAGGTCACTCGCGTACTATGAAATTAAATTAAATCAAATAATTAAGAAGTTTCGTCACCTCTGAGGACAAAGTTGGAATGCTTCATTGACAATAATGGTGTCTCCGGTTTTCGTAATTCACCTTTTTATGATTGCATCTTAGATGCGGCGTAGCCGATAGATGTCCGGCAGAGTAGAAAATCACCTATATCTCCTGAAGAGGTGTCGTAAGAGGCGACTAAAGTATTGCACGGACAGCCATTATTCGTGCAGAATAACACTATAATATGTAATGCTGTCACTATACTGCTCGTGGGAACGCAATTAAGAGTAATAATTTTTGACTCGTACCAAAATGGCGGCGACGTGGTTCGCCAGCCGTCACGTCTCGTTTCCCGCAAGGGCGAAACGTGGGCTACGTGAGTGGCCTCTGCCTATCTCTTATATGGAAAAAAGGCGTGATTGTATGTTTTTATGAATGGAATAGCGTTGTACTGCTACTTTACGCTGGTATTATTTGAGAGGCCGTTTATTTCCATTTGTGTCCCTGGCACCTTTACCCGATAGTATCGTTTGGATATTTTATATGGATATGTGAGAGCGGGTGTAGCGGATGCTGCGTAGAAATTTTCATTAGTGTGTGTCAACAGCGACAGGCGAAATTTTCAAAAAAAAATCTTCCTTTTAGTTGTTAAAAGTTGATCCTTACACTTTAAAATTGCAGTCACAGCACGCAAACGTAACGTAAAAGAAAAGTAAGTAAAGGAGAGAAAGTTAATATGCTAAGATCCGCATGCAAAATGTAAAATGCACCGCCCGCCCTTCCTCAACAGCGTGCACAAGCAAACCAATACCCTCCACCACTACAACACTACCACTAGGCAATCCACACCACTGAAGTCGAGAACACGAAACGTGTTTCACCTCAAAACAAGGCATTATCAAGTGATATTGACTCTACGACAGTCAACCGCATAGTTAAATAAAATGTTATATCTAAGATGATTCTTCACCCATGTAGCTATGTAACTACCTGATTTAGTGATGGTAGGATTCCTATGCAGGAATCCTTCTCGGTGGGTACCACCCCATTGTCAGTTATTCTTCCGTCAAGTGGTAGTGTAGTACTGTATTTCGGTCTAAAGGGCACTGTTAGCTAATGTAGGCATGGGGCATATTGAGACTTGAGAACTGACGTCTCAGGGCCAAGAGCGTAGTACGAGTATTATGCCAAACAGATTTTTGTCTGGGTGACACAGCATTTGTTATCGGCAAACATTTACCACCAAGTGAACGATTTGTTTGTCTCGTCTTTCTTTCATTAAAAAAAAAACTATTTTTATTGGTAGTGACAACTAATATAGTTTTTTTAGTACCGTTACTGTGTAATTATTTGGTATTTTTACTTCCAAGTGGATAATATGGTTCCCTTGAACTGCTTTGTGTTCGTCATAGTACCAGTATGTTACAAACTTAACCCTTAAATTCGCGTTGTTGATTTTTATTTTTTGCATACTGAAAATTCAAATGATTAGACAGATATAATAAATCAATTTTTTTAAATTTCTATTCACTTTGAGATTAATTTACACCTAATTAACCTTAACCTATACAAGCATAGTTCGATAAGTGCGCACTGTTGCAAATATGCAACTTACGGTTTTTTTTCTATTCCGTGTCTGTAAGTCTATACTATATTTTTTTAACTATATTTCCTGTGCTAGACCCTAATATAATCAAACAAATATATATTTTAAATCAATAACAAACTTCACGCATTTAAGGGTTAATGTAAGTTTGCGAGGATAATGGTGAGAGTTTGACAGGTGTGTTTGATTGAGTACTTAGTTAATTAGGGGTGAGGAATTAGCTAATGCGTCGCCAGATGTTCAGGTAGCTTATTCTTCTTTGTTTCTTAACTTATTCCTTGAACACAACACTTATAATACTTATTATCCTTATTTTCCTTGAACTATATTCCCTGAACACAATATTAAGTACAAATAATAATTTAGATATTCTTCCTGTTATCGATTTTTTGGTAAATTAATATTCTTATTCACAACTTGTGACATGTCGTTAATTATATAACGGAGTACGAGAACAACATCTTGCCTGGTAACCGGTACACGTGTTACTGGTGCTAGGATTCCTAAGCAGGAACCCGTCTAGGTAGGTACCCACCGTAGTGTCAGCTGTTTTACTGTCAAGCAGTAGTATGCAAACATTACTGTGTTACGGTGTGTGGTGCCACGCAGAAATATTTTGATTGACACAGCATTGGTATGGGTTAATGACTTACCATCAGGTGAGCGTTTTGATAGTCTCGTCCCTTTATCCGTTAAAAAAAGAAGCATGATAGTAAGATTAATGCTGTCGATATGAAGAGTTTGAGAAGTACAGCTGGAGTGACTGACGGACAAATTGATGACCAACGTTATAAGGGAACGTTGTGGTGTGGTAGAAGATGTAGAGTCAAAAATAGAGAAAAGGATGCTTAGATGGTTTGCACACGTGGAGAGGATGGATGATATAAGATGAGAGAGAGATCTCTAAAATGTGTTATGCTAATTTAAGGTTTGGCTGTGTAATATCGTGGCCGTGTGGTGGCGGCTTAAGAGAATCTACCACCCCATCTCCTACCGTGGGTGTCGTAAAAGTCGACACAGGGAAAATTAAAACCAGGAGGTGGCTAGCAGCATCTTCCTGGAACATCTGAATAAAAATGGGATGGCCAACCCGCCTGCTAAGCATGGCAACTATGGCAAAATCTCCCAAGAAGAGAGCTACAAACTTTTGTGCCAATCTATGGGGGAGGCCTATGTTCAGCAGTGGACTAGTGATAGGCTAAAATGATGATGATGATGAATTTAAGAGTTTGATGATTTTGTCATGGAATCCATCGAATTAGAACGAATAGATTTATGTAGGACCCTACCTATGGTCCTATCTATAAAAAAAGTCATGGAAATGGGTCAAAGTGGTTTTGTGAATTAGAAAAATTAGAAAAGAGAGAATTAGAAAATTTGGTGAATTATCGATGAACATACATAAAAAAAAGTTTCCGACGAATTGAGAACCTCCTCGTTTTTCCGTCCTTAAAAAAAACAAAATATAATAACAAAATATTGTTTGCTATTAACTACTGAAATGTTTAGTTTCGACGGAATTATGTTGTAAATGAGCAACATTCACTTCTAGTAAGTACCTCTCTCATATAGGAGTCCCACGTACGCAGTTTTCCTGCAGCAGTATGTTGCCAAGTGCAATTATTTCAGAGACGCACTTTCCACTCGTTGTTTTTGCTCGCGCTTATTTACTGTTCTTTGAAATATCCACTCCGGGATCGCATAATGTAAATACCTTAAATTACTTTGCAGCAGATGCTACGCAGATTTTCTGGTTCATGTTTTTTATTGAAATATTTCAAGAACGACATACAAAAATGAGGTTTCTTTTTATAGGTCAGTCATGTAATTTTTGTAAAATGTTATTGTGTATGGTATAAAATAAAGATTTGTGTGTGTGCTTTCTGTATAGAAAGACTCTGTCTATAAATACACAATACGTGTTAGAGCCACATTGCAGCTGGATATTGGCTATATCCATTTACAATATATCAATTGTGATTCTTCAATCATTATACTTCTTTCAAATATAATAGTTTGAAGGAAAAGAAGTTAATTTGCTAAAATCCCCATGTAAACTATAAAAGTTGTTGATGACCACCGCCAGCCCTCCCATAGAAGCGTGAACAATCAACCTAACACCGTCACCAGAACCAGATACCTCCACCTACTACCACTACAACACTACTACTATACTCCACTGAAGTTGAGACAACGACAAATGTTTCATCTCGAAACGAGGCATTATCAAGTTGTTGATTACGACTGACAGCCGCCGAATGCGACTCCTTCCTGCCTTTCCTTCATTATAATAGATTTCCGCTAAGTAACGCTTGATTCTATTAAAATTATATTCTGTTAGCGTCCACCTTAAATTTCATAGTACACTGGTGAACTGAGTTCGATCACCGGTGCCGGCACCTCTGAAATTATTCTGCAATTTTAAATGCTGATTTACCACGTACATAACAAGAACATATATGTGAAATAACATAAATTCGAAATTAGCTCTCTCAGTTCCTCAGTCTGTTTGTTACCTTTTCAGCGTTCACCGCTGAACTGATCTTGACGAAATTTGGAAAAGAGTTAGCTTGCATGGAGGACAGACATAGGATACTTTTTATCCCGGAAAATCAAATAGTTTCCATGGAATATTTAAAAAAAACATATATCGCGGTCAAAGTCGCAGGCGTCAACTAGTTTACTATAATTAATTTTAAGCCATTCTCTGTGAAAATGATATCTTATACATCTTACTACTATAATAAAGTTGTTTGTTTGTTTGAACGCGCTAATTTTAGGAAATACTAATCCGATGTGAAACATTATTTTTGCATTTGATAGCCCGTTTATTGAGGAAGGTTATAGGCTATAAAACTTTATGCTACAGGATTTAGAAGCTGCAGAGGTGAGAGCCGTGGTAGCTAACGGGCTAGGCGCTCGCTTTAAATTTCATAGCGTGCGAGTGACCTGGGTTCGATTCCCGTTTCCGGTACCACTAAAATTGTTTATTGCAATTTTAAGTGCTGATTTACCACGTGCTTGGCGGTGAAGGAAAACATCGTGAGGAAACCTGTTTGTCTGTGAAATCTATACAAATAAATAAAATGGAAGTGTCTGTTTGTAGTAACAAAATAACAGCTTTTTACTGCTTATGACAGTATATATGGTACTTAAAAGAAAAGAACAATTTTTAAAATTTTTGTCTGTCCGTCTATCTGTTTGTTTCGGCTAATCGCCGAAACGGCTGGACTGATTTTGATGGTACTTTCACTGACTGATAGTTGATATTATAGCGTGTAACTTACTTAGGCTTCTTTAATTTTAGAAAAATCATTAGGGTTCCGCGCAAAAAATTAAAACCCTAAATCCGGTTCAACAGCGGGTCACAGCCAGTAAAAAATATTTCGAACACGTGAAGTCCGCCAACCCGCATTGAGGTACCGTGGCGGATTCTTCTCAACTCCAAAAACCCTCTCGGATATGAGAGGAGGAGGCCTATGCTCGGCAGTGAGACATTTATACTATACTTTTTTACTTTAGAGGTGACGAACCGAGCATTACCAATATGCCGATCACGTGACTGGGTCTAAATATGTTACGCGGGTGAAAGTGCGAGGCGCAGCTAGTTTTGTATTTGAAGTAAATTACCTTTATTATCCATTTCGCTAATCCTACAGACACTGAACCTACAAAAGTATAATTAATTGTATTACTTTCTTTGCAGGTAAGTCGCCGCATTCATTGCGGATTCGAGAATACTGTTCTATTTGGACGCAAAGATAGAACCAGGTATGTATTGTCTTCAGCGTCTACGACTTCAGGTTAGAAATTCAATCCGATAGATTTCCGGGTAAGAAATTTGTTCTTAACACCGTTTTAGTATTCATTACAATATAAATTTAAATCAATGAAAATGTTTTTGAACGTTTAGTTTATTGGTTATATAATATATTTTTTGCAATTATATTGTTATATGATATAATTGCAAAAGATCCACGTGTTTCTGACACTTTTTCACTTTCTAAACATTTCTATGACGAATTATTACTAGATTAAAGTTTCAGCCTATAAAATGTCCCACTGCTGAGCACAGGCCTCCTCTCATTTCTGAGAGGGTTTTTTGAAGCTAGGAAGAATCCGCCACGCTGCTCCAATGCAGGTTGGCGGACTACACATGTCTTCAAATATTTTTTATTTATCAGACATGCTGGTTTCCTCACGATGTTTTCCTTCAGGCACGTGGTAACTCAGCACTTAAAATGCCGGCTTCGGGAATCGAACCCAGGTCACTCGCGACAAATTTAAAGCGAGCGCCTAGCCCCTGAGCTACCAAGGCACATTACTAGATTTTACCAAGGCACATTTATTTATTTATTTAATCTTAATTGTAATACCTTAATCTAAGGAATACAATGGGCGGACTTAATGCCTAGAGGCATTCTCTGCCAGTCAACTCTGGGAGACTAGAAAAGTGATGGCAGGTGAAAATGTATAAAAAATGTGGAGTCTGGTGTAAAAATATAAATACTATTAAATAATAATTATATAATAATATATATAACCAATATACACAATATTAACATACATAAATACATACATACAAACAATAAATATACTACACAAATAATACATATATAAACAAAATAGGAGGTGAAAATAAAACATTAGTTTGCCTCCAAATAGTGTTCCCTAAGAAGTTTTTTGAAGGCGTTTTTGTTGGGTGCATTCCTGATAGCATCAGGAAGGGCATTCCAGAGGAGATTATATGTTTTTAATTAGCAAAATTATTTTATTATTCATGGAATACTCCAAACTTATAATATATTAAGAATAAAATGTACAACAATATTAATAAGAAGACTAAACTATCACATAGACAGAGTGTAAAAAGTTGTTCCAAAAGAAAAAATAATTAATTTCATAATCTACTTTTCCCCATGAAAAGGGTTGACTGGTAGAGAATGCCACTAGGCATTAAGTCCGCTAATTGTAGCCTTTAGCTTAAAGTGTCAACAATAAAGAATAAATAAATAATTCTAGCCACTGTTGTTGGTCGGATTAATGGATATGGTATTTAATGTTCAGTTGCGTAAGATGAGGACGTGTGAGTGCCTATGATAGTGTTATCTTTTAACCTATGCTTTGTAGGGTAGTAAAAATGGAACCGTTATAATTTCTTTCTGTTCGATTGTCCGTATGTCACAGCCATTTTACTTGGAGCCCGGCATTACAAATTGAAATTTTGAAGAATGATGTTTTTAAGAACCATCGTAAAAAATGTGCCCCTCCTCCCCCCTGTCAGAATAAGATATGTCGTATAGTTTGTAAGATGTGGGATATATCGGTGGGATGGAATACATAATAATAGCGCGTATTATTATACTCGTATATTCCATTACGGAACCCTACACTGTGTCCGACACGTTCTTAATTTAAACGTTGTTCCACAGCAATGTTTTCCTACGTTTGAATGATCATATGTTTGTGATAAAAACCACAAAAATTCTCTTGCTGACCTTTTTTATTTCTGCGGTAAATAATAAGTGCTACATTTCAAACATTTTTAAAAATACAAGCTATTTTGTTGTTGTCATATAGTTAGTTACTCAATCCAGGTAATAACAGCGTAAATGTTACCGGCGGTCAGTAATGAAGAAGTTTTAATGAGCGCAGTCGGTCCGGACTCACTTGCCTGGTTAATTGCAAAGGAAACTCCAGTTTATATTTTACTCAGTTTTTTTTAAATTCTACGCTGAAACTAACTCTAGCAACATTTATTTAAATTGGCTACGGCGAAAACTTCCTAATAGTGAAGCGGAAGCTATCAACTGCTGAGGAGACGTTATAGTTCTACAGGTGTACGCGTAATCACCCGGGGAACTGCCGTTCTTATCTACCCGCGCTCGATGTAATGCTCATGCGATAAAATCATAAGAAGGCAAGAATGCAGTGTCAAAGGCACGTGCACAATTACAACACAACCAGACCCGAAAAGCAACAATTTGTGTTTTTGATTTGCCGCACATAATCGTTAGCCAGAATTCCGAGATTTATTAATTTACGGCCCAACCGTCCAATATATATGTTTAATTAGATGTTCGAATCACAGCTAACGCTACTGATGATGTTTTACTAGCTGATTTCAACCACGGCGACAACTTCAGAATACCGTCGATAGCCATCAACTGCGCAGTAGATATTATAGTGCCACAAGTGTAAAAAAAACAAGCGCAAACACAGGCACTCACTCGTCCCAACCTACCCGCGCCCGATGTAACGCCGATGCGATAAGATCGGAGGTAGGCTAGGATGCAGTGTCAGAAACAGGGGGACAATCACAACACAACCATACCTGAAAACCAACAATTTGTGTTTGAGCACAAATGTTGGTTCCGGCTGGGATTCGAACCCAGGACCCGCGGCGTAGAAGTCAGGTACAACTATGTCTGTCTGCCAGATGAATTTTCGTTAGTTCTAAAACGTCTAAAACGTTTCACTGGTGGTAGGATTGCTACGCTGGAATCCGTCAAGGTAAGTACCACCGTAGTGCCGATTTTTGTGCCGTGAAGCAGTAATGGTGGCACACAGAAATGTTCTGGGTGACTCCGACACACCATATGGTGAACGATTTGCTCGTCAAGTCACTTTTTTCCATTAAATAAATAGGTTATTGATAAATAATATAGCATTTATGGTAAAAGTTAATATAACTTGAGGGCTAGAACAACAAGAGTCGGTTACCTGCACTTCCTCTACTCTCGAACCGCTTCATTCTGAAGTTACATGGTAAGCGGCTATTATCAACGGCGCAAGTTAAATGAACTGCAACTGACCATCTCACGTGAAAGCCGTATCGCCGCAACTTTTCAAAACTTCGCCTTCACCTCGCTTGCCCGCTCAAGCCAGTATCTCAACTTAGTGTTGAACTTGCAGACTTAAACTGTTAAGTCTCCAAGTACGTTTCGCGATATAGTTTGGGACTTTGTTAAGCATTTTCCCCGTTATTACAAAAAGTATTTTCTGTGTGAAAATTGTATTCGTGTATTATTTGTATTATTTTACAACTGAAACTGTTTTGATCAAAGAATAATCCATTCTCAGTACTGCTGGCTTTCTACGTGAGGATGATTTTATTGTAATGATCCTAATAATCGATTTTTTTTTATTTGACTTTATTATTATTGCTGATAGTATGAAAATATAATGAATAGAGTTTTCTGAACTACATGTTTTGTTTTTTGTAAAGGCAGTATTATTTACTAACATTGCTACTATCATCATCATCATTTCAGCCTCTCACTAGTCCTCCGCTGAACATAGGCCTCCCCACATACGTGTTATGTGGCAATCTATGCCACAAAACACGTATGTTTGTGGCTCTTATTTTGCCATAGTTGCCACGCTTGGCAGGGGGGTTAGCAACCGCAGTTTATTTATTAAGATGTTTCAGGAAGAGTCTGCTGCCCATTTCCTGGTTTTCCCACGGGACGTTATGAGGTGGTAGACTCTCTTAGGCCGCCACCACACGAAAATGCCCCTAACATTACTAATATTTCTGCTAACAACTCCTACTTAGCTCATAAGCCAGTGCTACGAGATGATTCACGACAATAGTCGAATGACAGGATCGATCCTGCGAACTCATACTTCACAGTCCGTACATAAAATCAATAGGCTATTGGCGTTTTTACATTGGAACAGTTTCAACCTAAAGTGTAACTGTTTAATATGACCAATTATACAAGGGAGTTTTTCTTGCTAAGTTTGTCTAAGGTAAAATTATCCTTTTGTCATACCGAAATGTTGTGAAATACTGGAAACATTTGCAATTACATACCATTCTGCACCTCCACACGCCTCAGGTGTTACGCCGGCTCGTAATTACGACGCTCACCGTCTGCACTTACAATACGTTTTCATTACGGACGGTGAGGCCTGTCAGGGTCCTCAGTTGATATGCCGCTTATGCTTTTTTTCGAACAATATGGAAAATGCGTTACGTCCGGCTGCAAAATTAAAAAAAAATTCTCGTATGAAAATTGTTTAACGCCTGGCTTACTTTTTATTTTTCGCATGTTTTGTGCCAGAAACAGAGCACCGACCGTCATATTATTTAAAAAGTATGAAAAATAAACAAATGTGTATTTTTTGGCTTATCTGTAATGAAAACAAAATAATGATTCTCCCATTACGTGTTTTTTTTATTAGTTTATTTTGATTGTACTGGGAGAATGTATTTCAGTTTTATTTCATTTTCCTTTATTTCGGATATACCTACTATATTAATTTCCCAGCATTTTTGCATTAGAAAATGTAGGTTCATAATTCATTATTTGAACTAAATATTTTTAACATGAAACACGAGTCTCGTTTCCTTAGTTCTCTACTGGTCTACTGGTGGTAGGATTCCTATGCAGAAATCCGTCTAGGTTGGAACCATCGCATGATCAGTTATTCTGCCTTGAAGCAGTAGTGTCTGTAGTCTGAAGTGCACTGATACTAGGCATATGAGACTTAAGAACTGATGTCTCAGAGGGACGGGCGCAGTGTGATGCCACACACAAATTTCAAATAAACTGCGGTTGCCAACCCGCCTGCCAAGCGTGGCAACTATGGCAAAATCAAAATCCCCCAATCTATGGGGTAGGCCTATGTTCTGCAGTGGACTTGTAACATATAAAGCAATTATTATATTATTTTTGTTATAAACTGTAAACTAAAATATATTGAGTGGAAGAGGTATCAATATACACAACATTTTAAATTTAAATAACTAAAAATCATAATTATTATCGCAATTATGGTCTATTTTAGTTATAATTTACTGTACGTCAAACTGTACGTTTACTATTTTAATATAAACACCGACAGACAGTCACACACAAATACATAAAAATAACACGTAACGAAAACTATCGCAACCGTGACCAAAGAAAATACACTTCAACATAACTAATATTTTTTTTTATGAAATGTAAATGTTTATCCAGATTTGATAGCCCTAAGTCGTCAGTCTTTCAGGATCAGTCGCTTAGGTTTTGGTCTGTTTAGACACAAGTTCTCTGACACCTCATTATATTTGGCCGCGTCGTTGGTCCAGTATGGTCGTATTAAGAGTCCTCCAATTTCGATGGAGTGGAGAGTAACTCTGGTCCGAGAAACACTTTAACACTACACTATGTAAACAGGAGCTAAATTATTTACAAATCTTTTCGTATACTATTTAAAAAAATATGCTCAACATGTTAACGCAGATTCATTCCCTAGAATATTGGTCTATCAACTCGTATATTATTTTATTTTTTATTAAAGAAATTGATGATAATACAAAACTAAAATTAACCTTGTACAAACGCTCATATTACCCAAGATGTACTTCTTTGGAACTCCTTGCTCGATAACTTCAGAAATGAAAAAGGACTCTTGCTAAATATTGGTTCGTGAGCAATTGCGGAAGATTTCCATTCTTTAATGAATATTTTATAGATTTATATATATTATAATTAGCCGTTTTTATAAAAATGAATATTATTATATATCATGTTTAATTCACATGATTTTTTATGCATACATAAGTTTTTAGTATGTGTTTCTGCTTATTTTATTTTATGTTTATATACATATACAATTGCCGCACCTATGATAAGTTCTCACCACATCATCAGAGTTACGGACATAGCTGTCATTGCGTGTTATCATACTTTAAATAATACAAATAATGATATTTTATTATAGTTTTTATTCAATAATATTGTAAAGTCATTGTAATAGTGCTAATTTATAGTTATGCACAAGTTATTGTGATTTTATATTGCCCTATCCAGTTTTAACTTAAAGTGAAATTGTGGGCATCTACCCCTCAATCAATTCATAAAAAAATACTTTTTTACTACAATTACACATCTATCGTGATATAAAACTTTAGACCATTTAAGTGTAGTGTTTCATTGATTATTTGTGGAAGCAAAGTGTAGTAACATTATAGTAAGTGCATAAACATTAGCAGTAACATTATTATAAATTTATTTAAATTATCATACTGCTATAGCGCCATCTATTGACAGTGTTATTGATTAATTTAACATGGCAAAGTGTGGAACCTGTGGTCGGTTTCTAAACACAGCAGATGCGGTTACTTGCTGTAATTGTAAGGTAGCACACCATCGAACCTGTGTATCAATCCCTGAAGGGACTCGAGTAGCTTGCAACTGGGCATGTCTGAATTGCAAACCTAAACCTCCACGGCAAAGTAATGTTGCATCAGCCCCCATCACTCCTACCCAATCGCACGGGGTACATGGTAAGCCGTCCAGCAGCCTTAGTGACATAAATAGTGGTAATGATAATGTTACACCTACAAATAAATCCGAGCTAAGCGAGCTTCTGGCAGAAATGCGTTATATTAGGAGTGAAATGTCTGCTATGAGGGCTGAATTTAAAGAATGCAGGACTGAAATTGCTGGCATCCGCAGCTCCATAGAGAATCTCACTGTGCGTGTTGACAGCATTGATGAGCGTGTTTCTTCTCTGGAGAAAAAAATGGATGAGACTCCTGCTCCTAACTATTCTTGTGAGGCTATTATCGAAGACCTCAAGTCCCAGCTCAATGAAAGGGAACAAGAGATGATGCTGAATGACATTGAGTTGTCTCAAGTGCCAGAAGTTAGAGGGGAAAATATTTACCACCTGGTCGCATCTGTTGCGAATAAGTTGGCGGTCACTCTGGACGAACGTGACATTGTATCAGCTGAGCGTGTGGGTGCGGTGCGTCGTAACCGTGTGGAGGGCTCAGGCTCAGGCTCAGGCTCGGGCTCGGGCGCCGCGGCCCCGCGACCCATCGTGGTGCGGCTCGCGCGCCGCGCGCTGCGCGACCAGCTGCTGCGCGCAGCGCGCGTGCGCCGCGGCGCCACCACCGAAGGCCTCGGCATACCTGGCGAAGCTTGTCGTTTCTATATAAACGAGCGACTAACTCGTCAGAACCGCCAGCATTTTGCCAAGGCTCGCGATTTGGGCCGACAGCTACAATGGAAATTCGTCTGGACGAGAACAGGTAGAATATATGCACGTAAAGACACCAGTGGGCGAATAGAACGTATTAACAGAGCATCCGACCTTCAACGGGTTTTTGGTTCTTGCCTGGTTTGACTGCAACAAACAATTATGTTTTTGATTACTATTTTTTAAAGTTACACAGGCCTCATCTATGTTTGTCCAATCTGTCTTTGTGTTTTTATCAAATGTTTAAGTTACATGCAGGAAAAATTATGACTTATTATTTTGGTTTATATAACAATAAAAGGATATTACCAAATTGCACCCAATTATATATTCAACTTAGTTTGTTACACATAAATAATATTTCTGCTAATTATATAATATATAATCTTAACTTTCTATATATCATCTTTAAAATATGCAAACTGTATTATGTTCCACCATGTTTCAATTTAGCCACTTACTCATTTTATTTTGATTGTTCAGTTTATTATTTAATACATAATTTTAAATCTTACATTCTGTCCTCACTGATATTTTTTTACTTCTATTTTAACTTTACACTCAATTTGTACAAAATTCAAAATAGTGTAAATAATTTAGTCCAATATTCTTGTTCAAAAGGACTATGTGATATATTTAATGATGGTAAATTATTTGCTTATTTTATATTCTATTGGGTTGTAGCAACAATTAAATACATATTTATTTATCACTATTTGCATTTACTAATGTGCTTACATGTTATTCTGCTACATCCTTTAATTTTTCTGTTGTCTTATTCTATATATCACTTATATGTAAGTACAACCACATTATATAGATTTAATTTAAACCTAATTATTTATCAAATGGAAGTGACTAAGGTGTACATAGTGATTGCTCTTTTGAGTCAATGATCCACATGCAAAATCTAAGAATTGGTCTTTACAATGCAGGTTCACTTAGCACTAAAAGTGAGGATTTTATTTTTGCAGTAGAACAGCATTCTTTAGACATCTTAGCAATTAATGAAACATGGCTTAGAGAAGGAGAAGAAAATAGTGCTCCATCGTTGCCAGGTTACACTTCAAGACATATTCCTCGCTCAAATTCTATTCGATCAAGAGGTGGTGGTGTAGGTTTTTACATCAAACGAGGATTGCGTGCTGTAACTTGCTTGCATCCAATATCAGATAAAAATGTAGAGCAAATGTGGATATTGTTAAATATCAACTCCTTTAAATTAGTTATTGGTACTGCCTACCGCCCACCTTGGTTAAATCTAGATACTTTCTTTGATGCTATCACTGAGTCTATAACCAGTTTCTCTAATTTTGATAAATGTATAATTATGGGGGATTTTAATGTTGATATTCTACAGTCTCATAGTATTAAAGTAAATAGCCTGAATGCTTTTCTATTGTCTACAAATTTAAAAAATTGTGTATGGCAACCCACCCATTTTACTGACCATAGCGCAACATTAATAGACCTTATTTGCTCAGACCTGGACATTCATTCAGTTAATATCGACCACATTCCTGAACTTGGTGGGCATGCCTTAGTTTCTGCTGAGGTGAAAATTAAAAAAAATAAATTTAAACCTAGATGGATTATTTGTAGACAATTAAGAAACATAATTTTGGACAATTTTAATAAAGATTTGATCTCTCTAAAATGGCAAAGTATCAGTGAAGCACACTCCATTGACATGATGATTAGTAATTTTAATGTTTATATGCACACAATTTTTGACTTGCATGCACCAATTACAAAACTAAAAATAAAAAATAAAGCGGTACCATGGCTTACAAGTAATGTGCGCTTCATGATGAAACTCAGAAACAATGCCTATAACCTGTATCGCTCTAGTAACACTATTTTTAATAAAAATAAATATAAATGTCTAAAACAAATGGTTACCTCTGCCATTTTCAATGAGAAAAAAGCCTTTTTTGAGCACAGTATAAATGGAGCTATGGCACCCAAGCAATTATGGAAGAACCTTAAAAACACTGTAGTTCCAAACTTCAAAGATGTAGGTGAGCTTCCAGCTTATTTTGATGATCCCGATACCATCAATTCACATTTTCTGGACATCCCTGTAAATGATAAAGTCAATATGTCGCAGCTCACCTATTACGAATTTCATAGGCATGGAGATGCAATCCTAGTGCTAAAACCAGTTAGCAGTGACTCAGTCGCTAATATTATTTTGGCAATAAAATCTAATGCGCAGGGTATTGATGGTGTGACTAGAGACATGGTAATCCTGTCACTTCCTCATACCCTCAATACCATCACTAACATAATTAATGAGTCTATTAATTGTTCAATTTTTCCCAGTCAATGGAAAACAGCATTAGTGCGGCCTATCCCAAAAAAATCGAATCCTGGCAATGTAAATGAGTTGCGACCAATATCCATTTTGCCCTATCTGTCAAAAATCCTTGAGAGAGCCGTCTTCAATCAAGTGTGCACATTTTTGGAAGATAATAATATTCTTCCACAGTATCAATCGGGATTTCGTAAGGGTCGTAGCACTTGTACGGCACTTATTGATGTTGTGGATAATGTGTTGTCTTCCAGGGATTTAGGCAAAGGTACTGTCCTGGTTCTCCTTGACTACTCCAGGGCATTTGACTCCATAAACATTAATTTGCTGCTCTCAAAAATGGCTTATTATGGATTTGATAGTACTGCGATAAAGTGGTTTGATAGTTACCTCAGTGACCGATATCAACTAGTTGAACTGCAAAAGGCAGATGTTTCGGGTATCATCCAGTCCAGTCCACAGCCTGTTACTAGGGGAGTACCTCAGGGCTCCATTTTGGGTCCTCTCCTCTTTTTACTTTATTGCTGCGATTTAACTAATGTAATAAAGGACTGCCAGTACCACATGTATGCCGATGACTTACAGTTATATCTTTCCTTCAAACCTCATGATACCACTGAGAGTATAAGTATACTAAACAGAGATTTGGAACGAATTGCACTATGGTCAAAAAATAATTCATTCAATTTAAACCCCGCTAAAACAAAATTCATGATATTAGGTTCAAGATCACAGATTAAAAGTATATCAGAAGCCAAACCTATACTTTTCCTGCAGGAGGAAATCATTGAGCAAGTTGATGAGGCTCGTAACCTCGGTCTCAAAATGGATGGCCTATTGCATTTTGAGAACTATGTCTTGGATATAGCACGTGCCTGTTTCTATAGGTTAAAGATCTTATACAAAATACGGGCTTACCTGAGCCTGAATATGAGAGTAACGCTCTGTGAGTCTTTAATATTGTCCAAATTGAATTACTGCATATCAGTTTATGGTCCTTGTCTTTTGGGAAGGTCTATGAAACTGCTTCAAAGGGTCCAAAACGCATGTGCCCGTTTCTGTTTTAATATTCCTCCTAGAACTCATGTTTCATCGTATCTAAATAAGGGCAAACTACTAAACATGGCATCTAGGCTTAAATTGCAGTTCGCTAGCCTGTTATTTGGAATTATTAAAAGCAAAACTCCGGAATATTTATATAAGAAGCTTAAATGGTCTAGTGAATATAACGTTCATAATACTCGTGGTGCGAAGTTTCTATTAGCTGTCCCAGGACACGTTACTGCTGCGTTTCGAGGTAGTTTTCGTTACTTGGCAACAAAGTGTTGGAACGATTTACCGCCACCGCTTCGAGAAATTCGTACAAAGCCTTATTTTACTGTTCGTTACAAGTCTTATCTTCTAGAGAACAATGACACCAAGTAATTTTTTTAATTCGGTGCCACGTATTAAAGTAAACGTGTCAACTATATAATTGCACAGACTAAAAATCTGGTTATTACGCATGATAAATTGAATAGTGACAGAGATACAGAAACTTTTTTTTTTTCTTTTTATTTTTTGTTATCTGTTTACACTGCATTTGTGTTTAATATTTAATAACTTTGTTTATATGTAAGTATTTCAGACCTTTTTGTTTTTTTTGTAATTTGCGCATGCATTTTTATTCTATTTTATATAATGCATGCGCATGTATGTGTATATGTGTGTGCATGTATGTATGTGTATGTATATGTATATGTGTGTATGTATATGTATATATGTATATATATATGTGTGTGTGTGTGTTTGTGTATCCGTGTACATGTGCGCATATTTATTTCTTTTAAATTAAACTAAGTCAATTAACAATATGTCCGGAAGCTGCTCGTTAAACCTGAGGCATCGACAGAATAACAGCGCTGTGGCAACTCTGCCATAGCATTATGCTGAGTCGACAGCCTTTTCGTTGCTACAACCCAACGTACGTCTGACAATGTAATACGTCGTATTTTTTGTTTACTTATTTTTTGTATGTTGTGTTGTAGTATTGAATAAAAAAAATTTCTTTTCTTTTCTTTTTCTTTTCTTTTCATCATAGGTTGACTGGTAGAGAATGCCTACAGACATCAAGTACGCAAGACGCAGACAGTAAGAAGACGCAGACAATAAGTAAAAAGGTAACAGAGGTACCTTCTTTATGTAAAATTGGCAAAAATAATAAATACATTAATAAATGTGACGAGCAAATCGTTCACGTGATGGTGAGTAAGAAGTCGGTACACACCCAATGCTGTGTCACCCAGAACATTTCTGTGTGACACCACACTGCGCCCTCTCTCATATGCCCAGTGATTACGCTAGCTTTCAGTGCCCTTCAAACCGAAACACCGTAATGTTTCACATTACTCCTTCACGGCAGAATAACTGACCCTGGGGTGTTACCTACCTAGATGGATTCCTGCAACTTTACCGTATTAATATTGATCCTATAACAAAATAGTTACTATGTAACTCAAATTCTATTAGCTATTCAGGAAATTACTACCGCATATGTATGTTGTATAAAATTTTGTTAACTATGTCATAAACATTACGTTTCATGTTTGCTGTTGTATAAGGTTTTTTACAATATATATACAATACATATATTGCAAATAAAAAACCAACCGTCAAGCAAACAAACGAAAACAAAACAACAATTTGACAAAACTGTTTTACATAAATAAATGTACATATGTGATCACAACAAAACGCGCTCAATCAAGATTCATGGACAATCTGTATGCGTGTAACATTTGTATGTAAGGAACGGCATGGGTAATAAGAATAGGGACATACTATTCCACATAACAATGGTGCCGCAATTGGAGCGCGAAAGTGGTTCGCCCGAACAGAGCTAAATCTTAACACTACAGACACGCTGATAAGCGGTAGCAGTAAGTCTCGCTGTAGCGTTTGACGCGTAACATTCTCTTGGAATATTCGAAAAAGAATACTTTAGTTTATTTACGTTACCTTTCCCAAACTTATATTGTTTCATAGAGAATATGTTTTTCTCATGGTTTATAGGAAAGTGAAAAAAAATAAAGTTACACCCTATAAATGTCCCACTGCTAAGCACGGGCCTCCTGTAATTTCTGAGTGGCTTTTGGAGTCGGATAAGTCCGCCGCATTGCTTCATTGCGGATTGGCGGACTTCACATGTCTTAGAAATGTTTTCATTCGTCAGACATGCAGGTTTCCTCACGATGTTTTCCTTCACCACTGAGCACACGTTAAATCAGCACTAAAAATAACGGCTCCAGAATCGAACTGGTGGTAGGATTCCTACGCAGGAATCCGTCTAGGTAGATACCACCTCAGGGCCAGTTAATCTACCGTGAAGGAGTAGTGTGCAAACATTACTTTGTAAACAAATAATAAACAAAGAATCCATACTAATATTAGAAATGCGAAAATAACTCTCTCTGTCCCTCTTTCTGTTTCTTACCTTTTCACGGTTCAACCGCTGAACTTATCTTGACGAAATTTGGCACTAAGATATAGGATAATTTTGATCCCCAAAATACAAATTGTTCCAACGGGATCATAATACATAATCATAAGCTGCAACTGATGTCGTAACAACCATCTCTAATAATCCCGACCTCATTATCCATGTTCGTGACTGGTCAAAGGTGCGATCGCCAACCTGCCTGCCCAACGCGCAATTATGTCAAGGCCACCCTTGAGGAGAAATCCAGAAGTGAACTGCTTAGACCGCCAATAATGATTACGCCTCCTGTACTGCTGAGTACAGGCCTTCTCTCATTTTAGTGAAGGTTTTGGAGCAGGGAAGAATCCGCCACGCTGCTCCAATGCGGGTGTGCGGACTTCTCATGTCCGCGAGAAATTTTTAAACCTCAGTGCTGCAGATTTTATCACGATGTTTTCCTTCACCACCCAAACCGTGGTAAATCAAATTGCAATTAATAAATTGAGTGGTGCCGGCACCGGGGATCTTGCCCAGATTACTCTGTTCACCTGTACTAGTCGCTATTAATTTTAGTGAAATACACTGGTGGTAGGATTTCTTTGCAGGAATCGGTTTAGGTAGGTACCTTTTTTTTAATGGATAAAGTGATGAAACGAGCAAAACGGTCAGTGGTAAGTGTAACGTCTGCGCCCATAACAGGTGCTGTGTCACCCAGAAAATTTGTGTGTGACACCACACTGTCCATCACCCTAAGATATAAGTTCTTACGTCTCATATGCCCAGTGATTACGCTAGCTTACAGAGCCCTTCAAACCGAAACACAGTTATGTTTGCACACTACTGCTTCTCGGCAGAATAACTGGCCCTGGGGTGGTACCTACCTAGACGGATTCCTGCATAGGAATCCTACCACCATTAAAAAAGTAAGATTAGGATTGGATTAGTTTTGCTCGTCTCGCCACTTTAAGACAAAAAAATTACGCTTGTTCCAATCCGTGATCGCTCATGAATGTGGGTGGACCCAACAACCAGACTGCGGCGCCTCTTTACACCGCAAACATTTTGATTGAAGCGTTTTCGGAGCACTTGCAATCCTTCCCCGTTTAATTTGTCTAAATCGGATCGGTTTTAATCCGTTACACATGGCTCAGTCACAAAGCCACACGATTCTGAATAAGGGATTTTTTTCTTCTTTGTGGTCAAGGTAATACAACAGTTTGTTTTACGAAACTTTGTATATCATTTCACTTATCTATTTAAATGTGGAATAGTTTGTGACTGTCTATAATCATCATCATTATTTCAGCCTATCACTAGTACCCTGCTTCACATCAGCCCACATCAAAGATTGCCGCAAAATACAGTCTTGAGCCACCTGCACCCTTTGTCTATAATATTATAAAATTATAAAGGGAAGGTTAGGTTAAATCTTCACATCGCTTTATATACGATCATGGACAAACGGTGGCAAGAATTATATGAATAAATAGTAAATTTACTATATTATATCTACTATATTTAACAACTGCTATTTAACAACTGCACCGCGGTTTCGCCCATTAATAATAAGCAGACCACATGATTGCGCCGTACGGCATCCACAGTTCGGCCGTCTTCGGTAACGTCCGGCTCCATCGTGCGGCTCCTTAAGCCATAGCATGAAACTTACTTGCAAAAATCGGCAGACCTTGTCCTGCTTGTATATATATATATATTATTGTGTAAAGTGATGAAACGAGCAAAACGTTCACCTGATGGTAAGTGCAACGTCTGCCCGTAACAAATGCTGTGTCATCCAGAAAATTTCTGTGTGACACCACACTGTGCCCATCACCCTTAGACATAAGTTCGTAAGTCTCATATGCCCAGTGATTACGCTAGCTCACAGTGCCCTTCAAACCGAAACACAGTATAGTTTGCACACTACTGCTTCACGGCAGATTAACTGGCCCTGGGGTGGTACCTACCTAGACGGATTCCTGCATAGGAATCCTACCACCAGTTAATAGAAGTTATATTTAATAGAATACTTAGTTATATTAAATAGAAGTTAATATGCTGTAACGCCAACTTACATATGTTGTAAGATGCGTTCCAGCATATCAATACACCAATCCGCATAGCGCTAAAACATTCTCCGTTCTCAAATACCTGTGTATACTAATGTTCATGGCGATCGGTTGCATAGTATAGAAGTTGATGTGCTGCAGCGTCATCTAGTGGGGAGTTACAACGAAATGGATAGCATAAAAAACTCAATTAAATAATAGCGTAGAGTAAGGGTTCAGTGTTAATAAATGCTACAAATGCGGTCACCGGATGGGTGAATAGTTGACCTCGCAAAATTTTGTTTAACGCCGAGAGCCGTGAAAGACTAGGGCGCTACGAACGGTACAAATTATGTACTTATGATCATAGTATTCGAACAACATTACATGCTTTCTGCTTTCCATACGTTTATAATGTTTATATATGTGACGACCGCGTGGCCTAGTGGTCAGAGTACCTGACTTCTAAGCCGCCGGTCCTGGGTTCGAATCCCAGCCGGAGCCAACATTTGTGCTAAAACATAAATTGTTGGTTTTCGGGTCTGGTTGTGTTGTGATTGTCCCCGTGTTTCTGACACTGCATCCTCGCCTACCTCCGATCTTATCGCATCAGCGTTACATCGGGCGCGGGTAGGTTGGGACGAGTGAGTGCCTCTGTGTTTGCGCGTACACTTGTGGCACCTACTTATAATATTATCGCGTGATCGTCGTATTTATTATTAAATCCGACAAAATTATATTTCTTTTTCTTCAGTACGTCAAATTTTACGGATTTTATCGCGTTTAATTTTAAACTATTTATAACTCGACGTTTCGAGCCCTTTACAGCAGCCATGGTCACGGGAGGACTAAGGCGACAGACGTCACAGTTGACCCGAAGTACCCCTCCGCCTCCAATAACTATTTTTGGTCCGATCCACACAGAAATAGCTAACTATGTCTTGAAGTCGTGCAGTGGAATGCTTGGTTTTTGATTTAATATTATCAATTATAGTATCCTAAGCCCGTGGCAGTACCCAACCATCTTCTCTATTGAAATTAGGATATTTTTTAATTTCATTAGCCTCGCGAATCATCCTTGGTAGGAAACGGTGTTCCTTTGCAAGGATTTGTGGTTCATAAAATGTGATGTAATGGTTGGGATGATCCAGAACACACAGACACACACACACACAGAGTCATAGACTGCGGACTTCCTAGAGCGACGATGCTTCACATAAGCTATATGTTCTTTGACGCCGGTAATCCGTAAAATTCGTTTTGTTAAATGTGTAATATTCGCGTAAATATAAGAAATCATTACTGAAACAGAAAGTTCTGGAAGAACTGCTTCTAGAACTTTCTGTTTCAGTTTTTAAAATAGCGCGCAGATGATAAGGTCTGGTTGTTATAAAGACAACTTTGTACATATACATTTAAGTCTTTCTCGATTCATGACACTTACGCACTCAGGGTGCATAAACATACTAGAAGGATTTTGTTGCCCCAATTTTCAAGTGGCTTACGTAACGTTAGTTGAAAGGAAGTTAGAGAACGCGTAGGAAACGCTTAATTTTTGATTAATTGCGATATAAAACGGATTTTAGATTTTACGAACTACGTTCGGTCATTTTATATGGAAGTTAGTGTCGAGCGGACAATTGTTCATCTGTCGGTTAGTGCCACGCCATAAGACAGTTGCGACGTCATCCAGAACTTTGATTTGGAAAGTTTCGTGCGCAAAACTGCTCTCGTCACCCCCAGGGCATTAGTTATTCAGTCCAATATGCCCTTGATTTGCACTAGCTACGGTACCATTAAAATATTAAATTGAAACACGGTGGAGTTTGCACCCTACTGCTTGGCGGCTAAATAACGGACGGATCGCTACACAAGAGTCCACAAGTTGAAAAAAGTTACACATTAGTGACATCTGCATCCGTTTTTCAGAATACCTTGAACGCTTTTGTGAACCACTACATATGCCTTTTCGCATACTTACAGTCACTCATTTTTCCCATATAGGAGTTAGGCTGAGACCACGCCCGTAGCCTACGTTTCGCGCCCGCGGAGACCAAGACATGACGTGTGACAAACCACGTCTCCGCCATTTTGTTAAGATTCATAAAAGTCGTACTCTGTATAGAAAATATAAAGATATTATATCACTGAATGGATATAATATACGAATAGCATAAAACGACAGATTTAGCTAAGGTTCTGTAATTTTGTCGTGTGTTTTGTGTGGTAGGACTTCGATAACGACGGCCTCTTTATTTCCTCCCGTAAAAATAGACTAAAAGAAATTTTAAGTTTTTCTAGAAAAAAAATTATAGGTGGAATAACCATCTCCAGATCAGAACTTTACTCGCAAAACACGAGCAAAAACGTTAATCTGCGGAATGCCCATTGCAATCTACAATCTAGGCCAGACCTAAATTTTCCAGACTTGTGACAGTGTAGTAGAAGATGTAGTGACAAAGATGGAAAGGTGTACTCAGATGGCTCAGACAGGTAGAAAGAATGGATGAAAGAAGATTGACGAAGCAGATTAATCAGGCAAATGTGAATGGACATGCCAGTAAGGGTCGTTGTAAGCGAACTTCTCACGATCTGATCGAAGTTGTTTCAAGAAAAGATCACGTCAGAAGTACTCGCAACCGACGAGCTTGTATGAAAATAATGAAAGTAGAAGAAGCGAAAGATGTGTGTCAGCAGGATCATAGCAAGTGGAAAGATGTGGTCTCGGCCCACCCCAATGGGAAAGAGGCGTGACTCTATTTTTGTATGTAACAGGAATCACTACGATTTAGGAGCGAGTCTCTGGTTCTCTGATCGCCAATCCGCCAAAGAAACATGAAAATTAGATTAATCAAGCATTAATCTAATTTTCATGTTTCTTCTGTATTTAGATATGTTCGTTATATGCTCACGCACTAACTGTGTGGTGGCGGCTTTAGAAAATCTGCCCCCATATTTTATCTTGTGGGTGTCGTAAAAGTGAAAAGAAAGGAAAAAATCAAGTAGCTTCCGACCGGTAGCGGAATGGCTAAAATATGCTGGACTCAATTTGTCCAGACTGATGTCAGGCAGCAGCTTATAAGGTACAAAAAGGCTTTGATCACCAATGTGACTGCCGAGCGTGGTGATTACGTCACTTCCTTCCAAATTGGAAGAGGCACAAGTCCACCCCTGGACTTTTTACAGGCTGTTAAAGAAGAAGAATTTTAATAAATAAGCATTTAGATTACGACTCAGTTCATTGTTGATATTTTGACTCGTAAATACATTTTTCAAAACAGAATTCGTTGCAACCCTGTTATGAAGACTTCCCTTTGCCTTTCTATTTCCTATTTTACATTTTCTCTGTTTGTCGCTGCAATTTCTCAAGGAAATATTAGTTTAGTAGTTCTTTTCTGAAATTGAACAGAGCAGAGCACAAAGAAAGGCACTTCTACTTTTGAACGTTTATTACTTCTATTGAGATTTATTTTTAGTTGCTCTGTTGTCAGTTTAAATATTATTTGTTTACCGCCTGGCCTAGGGGTCAGAGTACCTGACTTCCACGCCACTGGTCCTGGGTTCGAATCCCAACCTGAGCCAACATTTGTGCTATAACACAAATTCTTAGTTTTCCGGTCTGGTTGTGTTGTAATTGTCGATGTGTTTCTGACACTGCATCCTAACCTACCTCCGATCTTATCACATCAGCGTTACATCGGGCACGGGTAGGTCGGGACGAGTGAGTGCTTCTGTGTATGCGCGTACACTTGTAGCGCTGTAATATCTCCTGCGCATTTGATAGTTCTCGACAATATTCGGAAGTTGTCGCCTGTTCAAAATCGTCCACGAGAACATCATCATCATCATCATTACGTTTTTACATATTTCTATCAACAATTTAAACTGTTTTAGAACTTCTTTATAACCAAGAAGTTCTAAAATAGTCTTAGTAAAATATTCTTTTGAAGTAATTACATTTCCCTATCATGGTAGTTAAAGGTCGGTGCTAGAAGTTTCGTAATACTGGGTTCGAACTTTGGCGCCAGCACCTCATATCGTTTGTTGTAATTGTAAATCCAGATTTTTTACGTGCACACGTTGAATAGAAACATCGCGAAGAAACCTGCATATATGAGAAATTAAAAATAATTCGATGACGTGGGAGGTCGGCAACGGTAGTAACGTGGCCGACTCTTTCCGGCCTAGCCAGGCGGCGAGGACACTCAATCAACTCAACGCAGTGAGACAATTTTAGACTGTTACTTTTGTTTAAACCTTACGTAGAACTTAAGTACTCTTATTTGATTATTATTGACATACACGTATATTTTATTATCTCGCTTTTAAGAGAGTGATGTAAATTTTTAGTTTGGGTGTTTGTGAGTATCCACTAAAATAACTAAAAAAAATGAGGAAGTGGATTATGGCTCTTTAGACAGATTTCCATTGGTAGGATTCCTATGCAGGAAACCGTCTATATAGGTGCAACCCCAGGGCCAGTTATTCAGCCGTGAAGCGGTAGTGTGCAAACATTACTGCGTGAAGGGCACTGAGAGCTAGTGTAATCACTGGACATATGAGACTTAAGAACTGATGTCTTAGGGTGACGGGCGCAATGTGGTGCCACACTGAAATGTTTTGGTTGACACAGCATTTATTATGGGGACGTCGCACTTACCATCAGCAGAACGTTTTGCTTATGTTGTTACTTTATCTTTGTCCTTAATAATAAGCGAATATATGTGCCGGATAAACAAAAGTAGTTTTAACTGGTGGTAGGATTCCTATGCAGGAATCCGTCTAGGTAGGTACCACCCCAGTGCCAGTTATTCTGCCGTGAAGCAGTAGTGTGCAAACATTACTGTGTTTCGGTTTGAAGTGCACTGTGTGCTAGCGTAATCACTGGGCATATGAGACTTAAGAACTGATGTCTCAGGGTGACGGGCGCATTGTGGTGTCACACTGTTCTGGGTGACATAGCATTTGTTACCGTCACTTTTATTAAAAAAAAAAGTACGTAGTTGCTTAAATAAACGTAAAATGTATTGCTGTTTAAACATTTTAGTTAAAAACTGACTACCAATTTCGCAATGCATTAACTAATGGAGTAAATTCGATGTACTGAATAAAAATTTAGTTCAGAATTAATCCATTTGTCGGTAATATCCATTTATTTAGCTTATTTTGGACATTTTGCTTCATATATATATTTTATAATGCTCTGGTTTTTATTTTGTGCTATATTTAGGAACGATGAAACTCTAAGAATAAAGAAACAAACTACGAATTAATATAATTATTTGACAAACACAACATTAAGTAACATAACAATAATAGTAATAAAAAAAAACCAGTCTTATTGAAGTGCGATGTGAAAATGGATCCCGTCTTAGTAATATTCTGTGAGGGATGCCACAGCACTATATTTTGGGCGGAACCAACGATAAAAACAAATGTGTAAAATAATGATGCAAGACTAAACCTAAAAAAAAACAGTATGAAAATATATATTGTAATATTTGTTACGAACAAAACGAAAGAAGAATAAAAATATTATAATTAAAAATAAAAGTACAAAATAGATCAAGATATTCGCAGGCTAACTTCTACAACTACATTATATATGTGCTTCGGTAGCAGCAAACAGTAAAAAAATTGCTATCTTGTATCTATTCTATGAAATGTGATCTGTGAAAGTAAAAGAAAAACATTATTAACATACGCGTCACGAAGAACATCACATGTGGATATTTAAAATATTAGCCATAACAAGTATAGTATAAAAACTTTTTTTATACCACGTTTTTAAAACAGACTAGACATATTAAGCTAGTTTATAATCAATTATCAGTGAAGCCGGCCACAGTCGAGCGTGTACCTGCAGTCCTACCATATGTCAGAGGAGTCACGGACAAGATTGGCTATATCTTGAAGCGGGCTTCCATAAAAACATTTTTCAAGCCGCCGAAGAAGATAAGTCAGTTTTTACCATCTGTCAAGTGTAACATCCCTCTACAAGATGCAGGAGTATACAAGCTGGATTGTGAATGTGGTCTCTCTTACATAGGGCAAACAAAAAGATCAGTAAAAACCCGCGTAAAAGAACATATAGCTGATGTGAAGCATCGCCGCCCCAGGAAGTCTGCAGTCTGTGACCATGTTCTGGATCATCCCAACCATTACATCAGATTTGATAAACCACAAATCCTCGCAAAAGAACACCGATTCCTACCAAGGATGATTCGCGAGGCTATTGAAATTAAAAAACATCCTAATTTTAATAGAGAAGATGGTTGGGTATTACCACCAGCTTGGGATCCTATAATTAATAAAATTAAGTCAAAAACCAAGCATACCACTGCAAGACTTCAAGACACAGTTAGCTCTTTCTGCGTAGATCGGACCACAAAAAAAAATAATTAAAAGCTGAAGGTACTCCGGGTTAACTATGACATCAGGACATCTGTCACCTCAGTCCCCCCGTGACCATGGGTGCTGTAAAGCACTCGAAACGTCGGGTTATAAATAGTATAAAAATAAACGCGATAAAATCCGTAAAATTAGTTTCATTTAAAAGAACTTTTATTATCCACTCTTGCTTTTTTTTTAAAGGATCTAGTTTCCAGTCGACAACTTATACTTAAAAGTTTTTGCACGTATTGCATAAACATGTAAAAGCAGAAAGTAAAAGGTAAACGAAGCGACGTACAGGGGCACCGCAGCGGTCGTAGCACGTAGGCGTTCGCCATATGATTCGTAGCACGTCTACGACTGCTTAGATCGGGCAATCGTTACCAATCCGCTACGGAAGGCTATCGTAGAAGATTTATTTAAATGAAAACATATCCAGTTGTGATATTTTATGTATGAATTTTAAGGAAGACCTTTCTATTATTGTGAAGGTTAATTACTATTATGTTATTTGTTAGTGTATAGATATTTACAAAGTATCTGTCATTCTTGTTTATTAAACAATAAATATCAATAAAAGTAAAAAGTAAAGGCCTTCAAATGTTCCACTGCTTACCGAAGACTTTTTCCTTTTTGCTTTCTCGGAACCACTCATTTTGAGAGAGGTTTGTGGTTTTGTCCCCGAAATATTGTTATTTCTCCGAGATGCAGGTTTCCTTACGATGTTTTCTGTCGCATCTAAGCACGTAAACAACACAAGTCAAATCTAAAATGTTCAGAATAATTTTAAGGTTGCCGGCAGCGAGGATTTAGTACGAGCACCGACACTTTAGTACCGGCACTTTAGTACGAGTACTATACAATTTAAAGTGATCGCCTGGCCCTGAGCTACTACGTCGCCTAATTATCTTTCTTAACTCATTTTCTAGACTGATGATAATCTACGAGTAGAACAAAAATTAGTTTTATGTTTAACGAACATTGACAGTCAATACATGAGTTGAGCTTAAGCTCTTATTGCGTTGCAATTTCATAATTTTTTTTTATTGCATAATATGATGAAACGGGCAAAACGTTCACCCGATGGTAAGTGCAACGTCTGCCCATAACAAATGCTGTGTCACCCAGAAAATTTCCGTGCCCCTCGCCCTGAGACATAGTTCTTAAGTCTCATATGCCCAGTGATTACGCTAGCTCACAGTGCCCTTCAAACCGAAACACAGTAATGTTTGCACATTATTGCTTCACGGCAGAATAACTGGCCCTTAGGTGTGGTGACCGTGAGATGTGAAGTTAATGGCTTATTTGTGATATGACCAAACAGTGCATTTCACACTGTAGAGTATGTAAATGAATTGCGTTATTGATAGACCAGGCAAATTAAGTGATTAAGAAGCCAAAACTTTTAACCTCCAAATCAACCAGATAATTTCCCCGGCCTTGCATTTTTTTAATTTATTATAAGCTCTTTTACCATTTCGAATGATAAATTTCGTGTTTAAAATTAGTAAACACTAAATTTAAATTCACTGGCTTACGTCAATTAATTTTTATCTCAACTTTGTATTGTCTTCTTCCGCTTTTTCTTCATCGGCCTGTTAATAGTCCACTACTGATCATAGGCCTCTCCTAAAAATGGAGGATTTGCTAATAACAAGCACAGATAAAAACAGCGCCTCAGTGTAGTCCTTTTTTTTCTTTCTATAAGTATCGTTTATGATACTCTTTTGATGCTGCCATTGCTTAAGTTTTAACTTAATTTTTTTTTTCAACTTTTCATTGACCTTCTTTTAAATTTGTATGTTTTTTAATCATTGTGCTTAATGTTGTGCCGTAAATAAATAGTTTTTCTTTCTTTATAATCAGCACGTTTGGCAGGCAGATTGGTATCGCCTCGCACCTCAGATTCGGCTGCCCTTTACGGGTCTGTATTTTTTCATCCACGGGACGACATGGGGTGGCAGAATTTCTTATGCCGCTACCACACAACTTGTGTCTTCTATTTAACCCAATGCTTTAATTTACTTTTTTTAGTCAGCTTCTAACATTCCACTTACATTATTACTTTCACTAAAACTTTCAAAAAAATTGATTGTTTTAGATTTGCATCAAAATTGATAAGGGGTAATGACGACCCGATTGCGCTGGGCGGGCGGTGGCACGTTAATTTTAAACTTTGATCTGCCCCTACCCCGGATGGTATTAATTTTTGTTGTTGTTTGTTTTTCAAGTTTTAACGAGGCAATATTCACGGGGAAGCGATATAAAATAAATAGAATTTATTGCTGTACCGGACCGTGATATTCTATTCAGTGCGGCATTGTTACTTTTATGACGGTGCTTTTATAGGATTTGATGTTTTTTTATTTAATCTGTGTGATTTATTTACTTTATATTATATCTTTCGTTTTCTGTTTTGATATTAAAATTAGTATTTGTAGTTGTAGTTGCAATGGGGCACTTATTTTTATAGAACATTCCTCTACTGTAGGAAAGCTTATTGGCTAGCTCCTTGTTACGGAGTTAATTATTAATGTTATGTACACTATGTATGGAAAAGGTAAAATTTAAAAACAAATATATCGTGTTTTTTATCTCCTATTGAAATGATAGCGGTGTGTACTCGTATCAATGATTTAAATTAATAAGTCAAATTTATATTCAAATTCAATAACGTGATCCCTGACAATGATACCACCGCAACTAATTTGCAGCCGCCGCGATCGCAACCAAATCTAATAGGAAACGTCATAATCATATGATAGGCGCGGCGCATTGCGCCCACCTGTCGGCGCGCGTGCGTCCACTGTGACGTCACCGCCGATTGCGCCCGAACACCGCCGAACCTCGCCCGATTGATCCGGCCGAGCCCTCCAGCACTAATCAAATCTACAAACCACAATTTTTAACCGTATCATAACTTATAATTAAACTTAACCGATTTTAATAACTGGAAGTCGAATCAGTTGAAAAACTGTCGTCATGAGGACGTAAGCTGCAGCTAACTTCGTCACGTCTTATTCAGTTCTTAATCCAAGATAAATATTACATCAATCGGGGGTGGGGCAGCGCGCGTGCGCGGCGTGCGGGGGTGGCGGCCAGTGCGACTCCGGCCGCCGCCCGCCGCACTCGCTCTAGCGGCTCAGCCCGGCGGCCACTCGCTCGCCGCAAGCTCCGACACGCAGCACGCCGCCCAAGTTTTGTCACGCCGCCTGAGCCTCGTCACGTCTTACCCGCGCGACCTATCACGTTGCGTAAGTCGCGTTAACGAACCGAATCTCCTTTGACACGCTAGAAAAACAAACTTAGAACACGTCGGTATCGATCACGCTGTGTTTATCGTAGTGGCGAAACGCTGCGTGCGAAGTAAATAGTGCCCAAATTGTTGAGTCAGGAGTGGCTCCCGTCTAATGGGGTAATCCGCGGCCACGGGCGCGGTCTTTTAACCCTATAACGCGAGTGCTGGTTGACCTTAAAACAGCGCGCCGAGAAAAAGTTCACGATAGCGTGTTTATGTTTGTAGGTTACCGTGAACGCTGTTGTTCTATTTCTTTTAGTTCAACCGTTCTTGTTTCGGGTACAAAAACGAAAGTTTTCACGATTCTTTTTACTTTGAGAACAGCCTACACATTGTATTTTATTTTGTCTTGCAACATAATCTGAGCATGTAATCACACATTGTCTTATCCTGGAATGTTTATAGTTGTAACATAATGTATATTATATTTATTGATATTTTCATTGAGCGCTATAATATATTTTAATATTCGTTACTTCAAAATATATAGGAGCCTTTGAAATTTTCTCCTACTACGGCGTACTTAAATTTCTTGCGACATCTCAAGTTTTTTTAATCGCCTCTAATGACTTCTTTCCCGTATTAATGACGCTTAGCGTTGAAGGAATTAAAATTTGTATTAGCTTTCACCGTCGCAGTTTGATGGACACTTTATTAAGCCAACAAAATTATCTTGTGACTGAAACTCATTAAAATCTCTGAATTTAGAGTGCTTTAGTAAATATAATCATATTATTTGTATATATTTTGCAATGAAATTAATTAGAGGCGTTATTTTCTCTTTTTGGCATATTATATTACTTAAACCGATTGGTGTCCGGCAGCGTAGAATAGCACCTACCGAGGTGTCATAAGGAGCGTCTATGGTATTGTACGGACAGCCTTTATTCGAGCAGATTAACACTTTAATATGCAATGCTGTTACTATACTGCTCATTGGAACGCAGTAAGAAACAGTTTTTTTACGGCTCTTTCGAAAATGACGGCGACGTGGTTCGTCACACATGACGTCGCGTTTCCCGCTTGGGGTGAAGTGGGCTACGTGTGTAGGCTCTGCCTAACCAATACCCTTATATGGGAAAAATGTGTGACTATATGCGACTATATGAATAATACGTAGCTCCCCCCCCCCCCCCACGTAACCATACATTTAAGAGTTTTTATTATTTTGCTTTGTCCAGAAGTATGATGAGAAAAAATTTATACACCGCAGTAACAAACAGGCGACTATACAGACCGACGTGGTCAATTCCTTCATCACCATTTAAATATTTCTATCACATAAGAATTCCTTTGTAATTAAATCATTTAACAGTTTACAATAACCGCCTTGTATTGGCCACTTTTGTTAAGAGGTGTCGCTGAGAAAGCGCACCTTACCAACGTAATCTTAACTACTTCGTCGCCTTTTAAATTATTTTATCACACGAGTATTATTTATTTGTAAATCTGAAGTCTATAAAATATGTCGTTTTTCATTCAGTTTTAAGTCAAGTGTATGAAGGTCAAATCAAAACCGTAAAATCTAAGCAAATTCTGGTTTATTTCTTTTATTTCAGACAATGCCCATACGAAGTTTTAGCTAGAGTAAAAGTTATCCCTAATAAATAAATTAAACATTTAAACTGTAGCTAGAATTATCGCAAACTTAAAAGTTTGATGTCGTCTGGTAATTGTTTGAAAAAGCGGTCATTGTAACTCAAATGAATTTCGTACAGGCATATAATATAAAATTCAGTCTGGGGCGATGAGTTTGATTCCTGAATTACATTTATGTATTAAACTTTTCGGGTTGGATTTGGTGATTTTCGTTTTGGAACACTTGCCGCAGACCATGCACGGTGAAAACGGTAGAACTATCACATCGAAAAAGAAACTATTTTGTGGTCGACAACACTTGGATTATTCCGTATTCACCACTTCTTTCCAAAGAATTCATGGCGCATTGCAACGTGGAGTATTGTAATTCCGTCATATACTCAAATGTGAGAATGAAGAAATTGCGTCGCTCACTAAAATAAAACTTTTTAGTACTGTTTCTGCTAGTAAACTAGATTTGAAAAATATGTTATCTGTCGTCAAAAACTCTAAAATTAGATGATATGTTTGTTTTTAATATAAAAATAACGTCTTCGTTGTTACTACTACGATCAAGATTATTTCTTGGCAATAATACAATAACGCATACGGGAAACTTCAAGAACAATTTCCTTGAATCGGACCTCCCTCGTCTTTTGCCTTTCACTCAATACAAACAAATTGCAAATTTCCCTTTTTGAACAGTTAATTTCCATAAATTGATTTTGGGCATTCGCATAAGTTGTAACCGAGTTAACCTTATTTTTTGACATCAGTTATGTGAAGAGGAGCTAAGAATTTACAGACAGTATGTTATTCACTACGTTTTACATAAAAAAAGTTCTTTAGGTATAAGGAGTCTCAAGCCTTTCATAATTCTTAAATTATTGTCTCTTTTTGAAGATAATTAGACGAAACAGGGTGATGAATGTTGGCGCGATGACGAAAGAAAGAAAAATTACTTATTCACATCACACTATGCAGTATAATGTCTGTAAAAAAAAATACTGAATGATAACGACTGAACCAATACTTCAAAAAATTAATATAAAAAAAATCGAACTTAAAAACAACGAAGATTAACACGTTAACTATGCAACATAATATGGCAAAAAAATACTGAATGATAACGACTGAACCAATACTTCAAAAAATTAATATAAAAAAAATCGAACTTAAAAACAACGAAGATTAACACGTTAACTATGCAACATAATATGGCAAACAAAAAGCGAATTTTAGACTTTTCCAATAAAATATATTATAAAAATTGAAATTGATTCCCAAAAGCATTCGAATTATAACATCATAAAAATAAAGGTTTTCAATAAAACTTTATCAAGTTTAAAATTACCCGTATAGAAATGTAGTATTTCGGAAATTAATGTTTAGTTATTCGACTTTTTCTTTTAATTATTTTCTTCAGACATTTTTGAACTAAAACAGTTAACATAGTCAAATATCTCATAAAAACTAAGATAATCTAGGGTAAGTGGCGGAATAACCCTCACAATTAATATGCTAGTTTTCAAATATCCAGGCTTGTACATTATTCATTATTATCGTCATCATTTCAGCCATCCCTAGTCCCCTGCTAAACATAGGCCTCCCCCACAGATTGCCACAAAAGTTTGTAGCTCTCATTTCGGGGTGATTTTGCGATAGTTGCCACGCCTGGCAGGCGGCTTGGCAACCGCAGGTTATTTCAAATGTTCCACGAAGATGCCATCTTCTTTTAATATTCCCTCTGTCAACTTTTATGACACCCACGGGATGAGATGGGTTGGTAGATTCTCTTAAGCCTACAAACTCTTAAGTCGCAAATAATGTGACTATAACAGTTCCATAATTTTTCTTTAAATAAAAAATACGCAATGCTAAGGAATAATTAAGCGTACGTTCGTCGTTTAGCATGTCTACTAACAATATGTAACTGAAACTATCAGCATTAAGTATTCACATTGCCTACGCATTACGTCGTAGAAATAAATCGTGGAGTACTTTACGGCGTCTTTGGCGTCGTAAAGTTGTAAAATTAGTTAGTATACGGATGAAGTTGCGGGCGGGGACGTCTTTTCTTTAAGTTTTATTATACCTTCGACATTATGGTTTATAGGTATTAGCACTTTGTGATTACTCTTATTTATTGCCATTGCTTCGTAAAAAAACTTTAGAAGTCGAAAAGTTTTCATTTCGTTTCTTGATTAAATAATAACAAAAGCGAAATAGATGAAAACAAACCATGTTAAATATTGTCCATCAAAGTTTAATTAACGGTTTGAAGACTTATAGAATGTAATTAATATTATTTCTATCGACATGAAGGCTATCGGCATTCCTTTTTGACTGGGGAAATTGAATGGGGAATCCATTGACATCCCAATTATTATGTTTTATAGTATGACAATTTAATAGCATCTTTATACCTTGTTTTGGTAGGTTGGTTCGTAGTATCACCAATAGAAAAATATGCTTATTGTAGAACGGGAGTTCTACAATAAGCATATTTTTCTATACGCATAGATCTGAATAGTTTCCAAAGTTTATTTTTGGTATTGTACAACAACATCGATATAAAAAAAAGACTTTCAAGATATCTATTTTTAAAGCGAAGGTTATAAATAAATAATTACAGTGACAAATCTACATTTTATCACATAGGTAAATAAATATAAGGCGTGTTGTACTGTCGACATTATGGAATCGTGACCTATCCAGTATACGACTAGGTTCGTTTGAAAAAATAGAATAGAATATTTTGTATTCAATATAGATCATTGACATAATACTCATTGAACGTATTTTTTTAAGCTACACTGGTTCGCAAAGAAAAGCCTCTGTCCTAGGAAGAACCAGTAGGAAACCCAGCGGAAAGACCATAGACCTATATATATAAAAGCGGTTTACCACTGACTCATCACGATATCTCCGAAATTACAAAAACTATTGACTTGAATTCCACATACATATTCCTTTGACGACGTGGATACCAACTAAGGACGGATTTTGCATACATTTAGTCCTACATGCAACAAGCTGATGCTGTTTTTCTGTATAAATACTTTAACATCTGGTCGGGTTGGAATCGGATACCAGCATAGTACTGGTTTCTTTAGTATTTAATTTACTGTCCAAGCTATACTTTGTAACGATCCTTGCCGATATCAAGAAAGCACCGAATAAAACCTCTTTCAAAAGACTGGTTCGCGGACATTTTCTTAGAAAAATATGAACTGACGTATTCTGTTTTATTTTTTCCGCTCTTCATGTATTCTTACGTTGTTTTTTTTGTATTTTCAACAAAATTTACAATAAAGTATAAATAAATGAAAAACAACATAACAATAACGTTCGTGCGAAGCCGGGTAGGTCAGCTAGTAAAATATAATTATATTTTTGAGAGAGACATTGACAGTTGACACTACTTCTGTTGTTTTTAAAAGCCATTTTAATTACTTAGAAAATTTTAAATGTGTAAGTGGTGCCAAGTTTCAAGTGCCGGCTGCATCTATCAATACCGATGTACCTATAGTTAATACCGATGCCGATAGATAGAGATGGGCCGGACTCTTGTTTATCTCTGTGTATCAACGCAGTTTCCGTGTCATTGAGCCATTCCCGGTCGAGCGGAATGAACGCCGAATTATTTGACCGCGACCGATCCTATCTACGAAATGACTTATGAAATAGGCTTCACTACAACTATGAGAAAATGGTTTATAGATCAATTCGTTGGTGAATTTATTACATGTACTGTATAAGTATTCAAATAATCACCCCGGTTACCCAAACCTCATAATTTTAAGCAATTAAGAATTTAAAAAAATGCTAAAGTTCATGTAGGAAAGTAGAATTTCGCGTAAGAAAAAACAAGCGTGTTTTATATAAAATATTGTATTTGAGTATAAGGTTTTATGGTAACAAAACGAAAGTTGATTGAAACAAAAGAAAAAAATCTGAAATCCGAAACGTTCTTATTCATAGAAGCTACGTTATTACTCATAAACGTCTTGTTCAGATAACCTTATTTAACGAACAGAGATGAGTAAACAAAAAGTTACTTTCACGGCCGCTCGTGTGATAATAACGTCAAAGGAGATTTAAGGTTCAATAATAACACCTCTTACAATTACACCGTTACGTGCTCGTTCATTCGATACGGAAATTTGAACCTCCTCCTTAGTAGGTGACTTATACATCTTTGTTCTTTTAACGTAAAGCTTGAGTAACGTTAAAGAGTCAGTGTTAGTTTCAAGTGACAAGTGTAAAATATAAAAATGGCGTGGGGTTATTGGTCCGCTTCGTCGGTCCTACCCGACCGTGGACGGAGTCCTCGTCGAGCAGGAACTTCAGTGGTGCACTCGCATCCGAATCCGCCTACGGCTCGAGAAGTGATGGAGACACATGAGGAAAGCATCATTCACACAGCATCGACTTCGCGTGACAGTCGGGACCATTCTGCCTCACCGCACTCTTCATCGAACGGAGGCCATTCACATCATCAGCATGAAGTAAGACACGCGGTGCCCGCAAGTGCGCTGTTCGGTGAAAGTTTTGGAGAACTGTCGCGAAGACCCTCGCTTGATCTAGGTTCAGTGCGTAGTGCGTTAGCGTCTTGTTCAGGCGGTGGTACGTTAAGTGCAGGATCCACATTGACACGCGGTGGAACGCTCGCGGACTACTTACCGCCGACGCCATGCCCGCATCACCACCGCGTGTACGTGGACCACCACAAGCACTACGAGCAGCCGATACAGCCCGTACACGTGGGCGTTCCGCATCACTCGCACTCCCACGCATCGAGTAGACATCATACTGATGACGAGGACGACCTGGAGCCGGCGTATGCTACAGGTATGTTTAGAAAATTGTAATGAACGATTTAGAAATGCAATATTCTTTTTATCCACATTTTCTTCATTACTGAGAATAAATGTAAGACTCCGACATACTTTTTAATATTAATATTAACTTAATAAAAGTAAATTATTTCAACATTTGTTTATTCTGGTACATCTTATACTTTAAGAGAGCAATTCTTGAAGCAAAAACTTCGTGAAGCAGGCTTTCACGATTTGGATGAAAGGTTGTATTTAGATCATGTTTTACTTTCCAAGTTTATCTGGATAGGTTTAGTTTTCACACAGCTCTTCAACAACCGATGGCTCCGCAGTGCCATCGTTAGCGTGCATATAATAGTAGGCTAAAATATTCATGCACTGATATTAGCTACTCAACAACTGATGGCACTACATGACATTATCAACACGAGACGGTAACGTCACTGAACAGCTACCAAATGTACTATTAAACGTAAAGTAAAAAATCTCGGAGAAGTCTCTAAAGATTTTAATGAAATATGCATATTATGTATCAACATATATATTATTGGAAATTAATATAAGCAAAGTCTAAAGATGTCTAGTTAAGCTCAGTCGCCCAGGTACTATGTTCTAAGTATGTAAATAATAAAACTGATAAGTTGTAAGTCGACATGTGGTGGCGGCGTTAGCGACTCTACCAGCCCATTTCATTCCGTGGGTGTCGCAAAAGTCAACTAAAGGATAAGAACCGGTATGATAAGTGACATATACATAGGTTTTCCCTAAGATACATAGCCAAGATTTATAGCATCTAAAGAATCGGTAGAGTACAGCTTGAGCTCTCCGTACTCTGCTGTCCCGTATATAGCAAGGTGCATGATTTACTGGACATTGAAGACTACAACGATAACCACGACAGCGTTGCGGTGAGCTTTCGCTAGTTATGAAGTAATGCATGTTATTGCGAAAATAATATTCCATTTAAATTTATGTTAAACTCGTTTCTATATGATCCGAATATTACATTCCATTTTCTGCAATTTTCAATAAAATCTTAATTTTCAATGAAATTTCGGAATGCCTCCAATAACCCTTTGAGTTTTCAAAGGCAGCAAGCCACCTCATAATGGAACCTCAGAGAGTAAAAAATTCATTTATTACTTCTGAGAAGCGTCTTGAAATAAATAACACCCCTCGCTCGCAAACTTGAACTTATATTTTTTTAATATAACTACTTCACCAGTTCACAATCAAAACTTCTTCCATAGTTATTTCAGTTGGGTGAACGGGATATTGTGAGGTGATACGTAGTTATTGTGAGGTGTTAGCATTTTGCGTTTTGCATTAGCTTGTTGCGTTGGGACTACTGACTCATTAAATAGCAAATTCATGCATATTATGTTAACTTTCATTCCTTAAATTAAACGTCCGTTTTTGTCAAATCGACTGTTTAAACAAAGGTACCGAATAGCCCGTCCTCATGAATAAAGATGACGCGTAAACCCAGATGCGAATCGATTTCTTCTTCAGTTAAAAGATACCGTTTCGGTCCTATTGTAGTTTCGAGAATAATAAGTTTACGCAACGAATGAAATCTTTCTTTGTTTAAATATGAAATCTTTTGTACGCTAAAATGGTCTAAGGAAATTCGCTATTTTCTCTTCTTTCAAGTTCTGTCGCGGTTAATGTTATGACAAATTTCATGTCAGTTGACATCCGTAGTTAAAAAGGGAAATTGAGAAATTATTGCTCTTAAAAAATTATATATACATACATACATAAGATCACGACTGTATCCCATAAGGGGTAGTCAGAGACTGGGCACTCACTGCAAAAACAGATGACTGCCACATTTCACCAAAACAATATAATGCAATTGGTGTGATAGGTGGTGAGCCCATCGCCACCATGCGCTGTTGGGTGCACAGTGCAGTTTAATTCCTTACTCGCCTTTTACGAGATCCATTGGATGAGATGTAGTGGTAGTATTCTTTTAATGAGCCGCCACCACACGGCCAAAAAATTATATGTATTATTATTGTTTATACGTGCATACATTTTTATGCTAAATGTCAATTTGTCTTAATTTATTTGACTCATTTTGTGATCTTTATAAAAGTAAAGTGATAGCCTATAAATGTCTTATTACTGAATAGAGGCCTCTAATTTCTGAGAGGGTTATGGATCCGGCGGACTTCACATATCCTTAAAAATATTTTTATATCTCAGACATGCAGGATTCCTCACGTTGTTTTACTTTACAGCTGAGCACGTCTTAAGCTCATAAAATCGATTCCAGGTCAGTACGTACTATGAAACATTATGTAGCCATTGAGTGCCCGTGTGGTGGCGGCTTAAGAGAATCTACCACCCCATCTCATCCCGTGGGTGTCGTAAAAGTCGACAGAGGGAAATTAAAAAAAGGAGATAGGCAGCAGCATCTTCCTGAAGCAACATCTGAATAAATAAACTGCGGTTGCCAACCCGCCTGCCAAGCGTGGCAACTATGGCAATATCCCCTCAAAATCAGAGCTTCAAAATTTTGTGGCAATTTTTGGGGGAGGTCTATGTTCAGCTGTGGACTATCATAGGCTGAAGTGATGATGATGATGATGTTTGAGCTACCAATGACATATTTATCTAAAATTATCTACCTAATTTTATCTTGTTGTTATGCTTGATATTTACTGTTTATGCGATCTACTTCTACTTCTACTGTTTATGCGATTCTTAGCTTTCAGAATTAACGGAACCTTAAACGTATGTTTAGAATTGAGTTAATCTGGTGGTATATGATACCTATGCAGGAATCCGTCTAGGTCCACCTAGGGGCCAGTTATTCTGCCGTGAAGCATTAGTGCGCAAACATTACTGTGTTTCGGTCTAGGGCACTGTGAGCTAGTGCTAGAGCTGATATCTCGGGATGACGGGCGCAATGTGGTGCCACACTGAAATGTTCTAGGTTTTGCTCGTCTCGTGACTTTTTTCTACAAACACAATTTACACTACTTGCATAAAACTAACACAGAATTTCTGCTACTTACACAGACACTCCTCACACGCCCATGCACACCGTGGTCTTTTGTATTCTCACTCGACGTCCTTAGTTTGTTAACATTGTTGAAAACAAAAGAAATGTCATAATTTTATATACGTCTTGTTTATCTTAAAAGAATTAGATTTTGTTTGCAAAATAAAAGAAAAAATAAAGCGTCAAAAACATTAAGACTAGTTTACGGCGCCTTTGACGTAATAAAGTTGCGAAATTAGTCGACGGGGTGAAGGGCTGATGCGGTGCTAACCCTAGTTATATGCATGACAATATGGCTTTTATAAATAATTCGAATACATGTGAAGTCCGCCAACCCGCATTGGAGCAGCGTGGCGGATTCTTCCTAGCTAAAAAACCCTCTCAGATATGAGAGGAGGCCTGTGCTCAGTAGTGGGACATTTATAGGCTGAAACTTTACTTTTTTACTTTTATGGCTTTTATAGTCCTGACAATTTAAGCTATAACACTATAGTGTATTACAGTTTTTGGGAAATTGCTAGTGATGATGATGATGATGATGATGTTCTCCTAGCCGATTTCGACCACGGCGACAACTTCCGAATACTGTCAACTGCGCAGGAGATATTATAGTGCCACAAGTGTACGCGCAAACACAGAGTCACTCACTCATCCCAACCTACCCGTGCCCGATGTAACACTGATGCGATAAGATCGGAGGTAGGCTAGGATGCAGTGTTAGAAACACGGCGACAATCACAACACAACCAGACCCGATAACCAACAATTTGTGTTTTAGCACAAATGTTGGCTCCGGCTTACTTTTGCCGTGTGGTAGCGGCTGACGAGAATCTACCACGCCATCTCGTTTCGTGGGTGTCGTTATAGTCGACAGTGTGGAAACGAAAACCAGTAGATGAGCAGCAGCATCTTTCTGGAACGGCTAATAAACTGCGGTTGCCAACCCGCCCGCCAAGCTTGGCAGCTATGGCAAAATTCCTACAAAATGAGACCTAAAATTTTTTGTGGCAATCTATGGGGGAGGCCTATGTTCAGCAGTGGACTAGTGATGGGCTGAAGTGATGATGAACAAATTCGTTTTCGTATCTGATCGATTATGTTGGTTAGCGTGTCCTGTCATGTAAATATAAGTGTATTGTCGTGTAATTATTCCTTTTTTATCTGGTTGTTTTCCGAGTTACCGTTCCTGTGACCTTGCATCTAATCTTTACCACACAACCTTACCGTAAAGGCATTGTTAGTTGCTAGCAACGCCGCGCGGTTTGGCGTTTCGCTTAAAATTAGCCAATAACATGGCGCCGTCGTACGTTCGGCCCTTTTCGGTAATGTTCGGCTTTAATAGGCCGTAGCAAAAATTTTAAACGTTATAACCTTCCTCAATAAACGGGTTATCTAATGCAAATATTTTTTCAAATAAGATTGGTATTTTCAGTGATTACCGCGTTAAAACTCACAAACTCACTAGCTTTTTTACGGTATTAAAATTATTAATTAAAATTGGGATCAATTTGAATACTACGAGTATATGCTAGCTGATTAAAAGAATGAATTAATTCGTATATATATTTATTTGGCCTTATGAAGTAATGTTATTTTTTATAACCTTTTAAAATAATCTGCTAATATTTATTCTTTTACACATGTACGATATATATATAAATACACTAGCTATTCCTCGAGGTTTCACCCGCGTAAAAAGCCGACCCCGATCGATGATGTACATATATACTTCAGATTCAGATTTTGGAGCTTAAATTTTTTTGCGAAGAACCCTAATCATTTTTCTAAAATTTAATTAGTCTAAGTTACCCGCTATAATATCAGCTGTATGTCACTGAAAGTCCTGTTAAAATCGATCCAGCCGTTTCGGATATTAGCCGGAACAAACAGAAAGACGGACAAACATTTTTAAAATTTGTTTTTTTCTTATAAGTACCGTATATACTTTCATAAGCATTGAGTAAACAGCTGTTATTTTGTTATTACAAACAGACACTTAAATTTTATTTATTTGTATAGATACATACTCGTACATTCGGTTTTATTATAAATATGTTAGAGAAACACTTATTTGGGAAAAACTTATTTTACTTGGCGAAGTCTCTCTCATGTGATTACGTACGTAATTGAAAGCACAAAGGGCATTCTCAGCGTGCAAACGCATCGTCCCGAATGTATAATCCCTAACCAAATTTACTTCGCAGACGGTACAAGTTTTGCAACGAGAAGATTAAATATGCTTAATTAAATGTAAATTTTACATTAAACTGTCTGTCGTCTTTTCATGGCTCTCTAGAGATATTCTAGGGTTAAATATGAAAATGTGAAGTATCGTCGTAGAAATTTCATTTTAGCATGTTCATAACAATCCTTTGTACGTATAGTTGTAATTAGAGAAAATTATATTTGGTTTTAATTAAAAAAATTCTACGACAAAATAGTTTTTGATTTTACAGTCCCTATATTCTAATCCAACCTTATTTTAGTTTTATTTTGCAGCTGTTCATGACTTTTTTATTTATTTGTTAAAAGTGACGGAACGAGCAGAACGTTCACCTGGTGGTAAGAACAGAGAACATTTCTGTGTGACACCACACTGCGCCCTTCACCCTGAGACATCAGTTCTTAAGTCTCATATGCCCAGTGACTACGCTAGCTCTGAGTGCCCTTCAAACCGAAAAACACTAATGTTTAACATTACTGCTTCACGGCAGAATAACTGGCCCTGGAGTGGTACCTACCTAGACGGATTCCTGCATAGGAATCCTACCACCAGTTCATTACTCCTTAATTTTTATTTTTTTTAGTATGGTGGTTTCAGTTATTGGTGGTATTAGTTAGATATTTAAAGAAATAAAGTAAAGGAATAGCCTATAAATGTCCCACTACTGAACACAGGTATCATTCTGAGAGGGTCTCGGAGCCGGGCAGAATCCGTCTCACCGCTCATGCCGCACGCTTCATCGCTGAGCACGTGGTAAATCAGCACATACAATTTCTGAAGAATTTTAGTGGTGCCAGCACTAGGGATCAAACTCGATTACTCGCGTACTATGAAATTTAAAGCAATCGCCCGGCTCCTGAGCTACCAGTTCTATTAGTTACATATTACAATGCTAAATTAAATAAGCTACTATTTATTTTAGAAATATTTAGGGTTCCTGCGTAAAATATGAAAAACTGTAGCAAAAGGGGCTATGCGCGCGGCTTTTTGCATTTGGTCATCATTATTTTCATTCACAGCAGTTTCAATATATATCTTAATTATACTTATTATTATAAATGCGAAAGTAATTCGCTCGGTCCCTCTGTCTGTTGGTTACCTTTTCACAGCTCAACCGTTGATCCAAACTTAACCAAATTTGGCACAGAGATAGCTTGCATCCTGGAGACGGACATAGGATATAGGATATTTTATTTCGGAAAATCAAATAGTTCCCACGGGATATATAAAACCCTATATCCATGCGGACGAAGTCGCGGGCATAAGCTAGTTTTTTTATGTAATCTAAATTGATTTTCTTTCTTTCGGATTTGTTTTATTGTCATCCATATTTTAGCTAGTTATAAAGTTCTGCTGCATATAGGTGGTCCCCATAAATGAAACTCTTGGGCGATAATTGCAATGGTTGTCACTGTTAAGGGCAGTATGTATTCGAAATTGCCTCGAATTTCTCCATCGTATGTCGTAGTCGGCTCCACTGCTGCGGTTGTTTGAATAGTAATGAACTTTGTGGTCAACGCGGCTTAATGCCGTCTCACGGTCAACTGGTGCGTGGTAAACCGTCGTATATACAATACTAGTAAAATTATTAACGACTACAAAATTTGGGCGAAATAATCCGAAAACGCTATTAATCTTTAAGGCTCACCAATTAGTACGAAATGCGATAGAAATGTTAAAACTTTTCGTTTCTTTCGATTACATCAGCCGTTTATTAGAATATCGTAGATCAATTTATGACTAAAAAAAGTTTAAAGTATTATTATGAAGGACTTGTATAATGATAAAAAGCCCATGCGCGGCATTTTTTATCGGTTTAGAAGCTTTTATTATTTATTTCTAGTATTCTCTTTGTGATTAAGGCTGTGCCTATCCTAAGTATATGCAAAGTAGATCTACAACTAAATTTCCCATTACCAGTCGCATATTTGTTTTTATATTGTAAGAATATTTTCTTTTTTCTATTAGATTACGAGACGGCAGAACGTTCACGTGGTGGTAAGTGCAACGTCTGTCCATAACAGATGCTAAGCCACCAAGAATATTTCTGTGTGCCACTCTGCTTCCGTCCTTCTGAGACATAAGTTCTTAAGTCTCATATGCCCAGTGATTACACTAGTTCTCAGTGCCCTTCAGACCGAAACACAGTAATGTTTGCACATTACTTCTTCACGGCAGAATAACTGGCCCTGTGGTGATACCTTCCTAGGCGGATTCCTGCATAGGAAGGTACAAGCACAGTGTTCGTTAAGGGTACAGTTGTGTTGTGACTGCGTCGTTGATACTACATGGCCTACCTATGGGCTTATCGCGTGACATCGGAGGCGGGTAGACAAGGACGAGTGAGTGTCTCTGTGTTTGCGCGTATACCATTCTCGACTACGTTCTACATACCATATAATATCTCCAGTATTTGGGATATGTCGCCGTCGTCGAAAGTCGGCTAGGAGGGCATCATATGCGACCAAGACATGATTATATTTTTTTTAATAGGAGAAAATGACTAGACGAGCAAAACGTTTACCTGATGGTTAGTGAAACGTTTGCCCATTACAAATGCTGTGTCACCCAAAACATCAGTTCTTTAGTCTCATATGCCCAGTAATTACACTAGCTCTCAGTGCTCTTCACACAGCAATGTTTGCACACTACTGCTTCACGGCAGAATAACTGGCACTTCGGTGGTACCTAAATGGATTCCTGCATAGGAATACTGCCGCAGTTATTACGACCAATTTACAAACGATAGGGCTTGAAATAAAACGTTTTTGCCACTGCGATACCGTGGGTTAAATGTAAATCCGTTTATGTATTATATATTCCTATTACTTACGCAATAAATCATAGGACAAAGGTTCGGTACACTGTAGGAATAGTTTATGGCGCATTTGAATCCGTAAAGTTGTGGAATTACGTTATGTATGGCAAATACTTGAAAACTTTGTAATCAGTAGTTAGTAATTTATTACCGGAATTACGACTTGTCGCCATACATCGGTATTCCAATTTCACATTTATTAGACAAGATATACCGTTGTCACAGTAAACATTTGCGATTCTTCTGAGACTTTATTAAAGTAAACAAGAGCTCCATAAGCTAAAGTTATATATCTCCGGAAGGTATTACATTATTATAGCTTTATTTAACTTGACTTCTTCGTATGTCTTATGGGTTGAAATCTTGTAATTTTTTACCTACTTTCCGATGGCTGCTTGAGCCAAATTTGGCATACCTATGAATCTTCGGTAACAATGCAATAATAAAGTAACATGGAGCTGGTCTGATGAACGAGCCGGAAGTTGGCCATAACAACTCTTCAATTAAGCAAGATAGCTCCGACATGTTTGGGCTCGTCGGATTTGTTTTGACAAGTAGTCAAGCCCAAGCAACATTAGGTCCACTGCTGGACATAGACCTCAGAAATAAATGATTTAAACAAAAGTATGTTTTTTGTTTAAAATGTATTTGAGAATTAAATTATTAAAGAACCAACGTAGATAAAGTAAAAGTAACAAGACCTGGTACTCTCAATCTTGTGTTCTGGTAACTTTGGATATAGGCAAAAACATATTTGAAATAAAAAAACATTGAGCTGTGGCCCGTTTTATTTTTTTTAAGAACGAGCAAAATATTTTATGTAAAAATATTTTATTACAGTATTTGTGTATGATGTATCTAAGAAACACTTTGCTCTCTACTAAGGGTTTCTAAACTATAATTACTAAGCCATATAAATACTTATCCCGTACAGAAATTGAACCCGCAACTCAATCGCAGAAGACCCTGCGCCAACCGAGCCGACAATTTTTTTTTATTTATTTAGTTTTATCATTTCATTACGTTTTGATCACCACCACCACTATTACGTCGAATGCACTAATAAGAAGATAATCATTCATGATTTATTTTATTTGTTACGATGTGGTACTGGTGGTAGGATTCCTATGCAGGAATCCGTACTAGTTAGGTACCACCGCAGGGCCAGTTATTCTGCCGTGAAACAGTAGTGTATAAACATCGCATCGCTGGGTTTCAGTCTGAAGGGCTCTGAGAGCTAGTGTAATTACGGGGCATATGAGACTTAATAATTGATGGCTCTGGGTGAAGGGCGCAGTGTAGTGCCACACAGAAATGTTCCGGGTGACACAGCATTAGTTATGGGCAGACGTTGCCTTGCCATCGGGTCAACGTTCTGCTTGTCTCGTCACTATATCCAATAAAAAAAAAGTTTGTGTGTCTATCCAGGTAGGCTTAAAACTTGGGTGATCCCCAGGGCCAGTAATTCTGCTGTGAAGCAGTAGTGTGTAAACATTGTAATTCGGTCGCTGTGTTCCGGTTGGAAGGGCACTGAGAGCTAGTGTAATCACTGGGCATACAAGACTTAAGAATTTATGTCTCAAGGTGATAGGCGCAGTGTGGTGCAACTTAGAAATATTCTGGGTGACACAACATTTGTTATGGGCAGACGTTGTACTTACCACCAAGTGAACTTTTTACTCCTTTCGTCACTTTATCCAATAAAAAAAAGGTTTATTTTATTTAAAAAAAATCAGAAAAGCCATTTTATCTGGCCAGCGTAGAACACAAAACGGTGTGACTTAATGCCATTCGACATTGTATATGTACATACATAAAACGTTTTTCTTGGCTTAGAAAGGAAATCGTTTGCTGAATGAATTGCGTCTATGATTTTATGTTCTGTATTCTACAGTTCGATTTGAAATGTCACAATCTATCATTTCCTTTGTTCTTGTAATCTTTGTTGAGTTTTTGGGATTACGATGAGCGATATTTTTTATTTCCTTGCTAGGTACGATATTGTGCCTAAGCGTTGTGTAGCAATTAATTGTATTTTGGGCATTTTTCTTACGATCACTGCTCGTGCTCGGATTTAGTAAAAATTCACCGATTTCTATTAAGTATTAAAACAGCAAATACGAAATATACTTTGACTGTTCGTGATGTAGTCTTCGACAGATTATCTGTCAATCCGTCTGTTCCATTCATCCAATCCTTTCACTCTTAAATACATTTCGGTACAACAAAATTAGTCTTTTATATTTAGAATTTTATTAAAAGTGTGTACGAATTTAGTAATAAATTTAATTTTTTTTACCAGTCCACTTTTCAACAAGTTTGTAGCTCTCATTTTGTGGGATTTTGTCCCAGTTGCCACGCTTTGCAGGCGGGTTGGCAACCGCAGTTTGTTTATTCAGATGTTCCAGGGTGACGCAGCCGCTGGTTTTCATTTTCCCTCTGTCGACTTTTGCGACACCCACCGGATGAGATGGGGTGGTAGATTCTCTTAAGCGGCCACCACGTGGTAGTTATGCTATATTAATTTCCGTCTTTCTTTACTTCGATTTAGTCACAGGTTAAGTAACTGGCTAACGGATTTATAAAACTGACCTTGTTAGTAATTTTAAGGTAACTAAATTAAAACGTATCTTTTGCTTCAATTTTCATAGTTTTTTTCGTCAAATTAAATCAAAACTTTTTCAACACAATCAACAAGAATAATAAGAAAAATATTACGAATGTATCGTAATATTTTTACACCGTTGTGCCAGGTCTAGTGTGTCAAATTTCGGGACCGAAGGTAAAAATAATCGGGAATTTGGTTTTCAAATCGAATCAATGGTTACAAAAAACAGGTTTTTGTGAAGCATCATTTATTTTTATCGGAAGCAGGTGGTAGGATTCGCATGCAGGAATCCGTCTAGGTAGGTTCCCCCAGGGCCAGTTATTCTGCCGTGAAGTAGTAGTGTGCAAACATTACTATGTTTCAGTTTGAAGGACACTGAGAGCTAAATCAACATTAGCAAAAACACAAATTGTTGGTTTTGCGGTCCGGTAGTGTTATGATTGTCTTAGTGTCTTCGACACTGCCTGGGTGCCTTTGTGTTTGCGCGTAAACTTTTGGCACTATAATATATCTCGCGGTGTTAGTAGCTTCCTAGTTTCGACCACGCTCGGAAGTATTGGATCAGCCTCATGGCCATCATTATCAAATTCGGCGTAGTAAGAAAAGTGTTCCTATGATAGTTTTGACATTAAAATTGAGCAACATAACTTTTGTTTTACATGGTATAACAACATTTTGCATTTACAAAACGTTATGTTGAAAGATATTTTTGTCGAAAACGTACTACAAACATTGTCATCGGTTTCGGAACATATATCATAGCATTAGGAGTGAAATTCTCCTCGCTTTGTTTGTTTGCTATTTCCAAATATGTATGTGTTAAATGAATTATTACGTTAATAAATCAGGTCTTTGCAGAGTCAAAGAAATAAATTCTTATTGTCAACAATTTTTCTACAAAAAAGATAAGTGTATCAGAGACTGTGCCTTTAAGAAAATTAATTTGTATTCTTAGTATATAACAGAATATCTATACAATTGCCATGTTCTCTCTACTGTCTGTACAATATATAGGTTAAGAAATCTTTCCTTTTAAAAAAACTAACGTTTCTATAACACTTCGTCGGGGCTACAGTTAAAATAGAATTGTACACTTGAAAGTATACGAGTAAGTACAGTGTACAATTATTAAATATCCTTTCTTTACAATTTGCAAGCTTTATTACTGTGTTTAGGTCTGCGGGTACTGTGAGCTAGTGTAATCCGTGGGCATATGACACTTAATAACTTAAGTCTCAGGGTGACGGACGCTATATGGTGCCACACAGAAATATTATAGGTGGCACAACATCTGTTGTGTGACCGTCTGATTGGTGATTTGTGACCAATCTGATTAGGTGACCGTTTTGCTCGGCTCTTCACTATCCAATAAAAAAAAAATATTTTTGTTTATTTTAATCAAATTAATAAGGGATTTTTAAGTACTGGCAAGCTCGCAACCGCTCTACTTCGGGCGGTAGCTGGAAACCATTGCTTTGCCCTGTAGTGGACATTCATGCGCCTGTTTGCACCTTTCCATTGTACGCTAAGTTGTGCATAAAATCTTTATTTTTATGTGTGTATTGTAAATTAACATATAGACGGTTTCTATATTTATCTATGTTGTAAATAAATTCCTCTATACGATTTACGAACCAGTTTTTTTTTATGGAAGAGGGGGCAAACGAGCAAGCGGCTCACCTGATGGTAAGTGATCACCCGCCACGCCGCCCATGAACATCTACAATACCAGAGGAATAGCAGATGCGTTGCCGGCCTTTGAGAAAGGAATAGGCTCTTTTCTTGAAGGTCCCTAAGTCGTATCGATCCGGGAAAACCGCTGGCGGCAGCAGATTCTATAAAGTGCTTGTGTGTGGCAGAAAATTGCGCGAAAAACGCACTGTGCTGGAATGCCAACCATCAAGGTGGTGACGTTAAATTTTGCGCTGTGCCGCAATGTGCGATGGTGAAAATCAGCGGCTGGAATTTAAGTAATTAACTTGTTTGGTAAAGACACGCCGACAAGCCGATAGGTGTCCGGCAGAATAGAATATCCTACCTCTTTCCTAACGAGGTGTCGGAAGCGGCGAATAAGGTATTGTCCGGACAGCATTAATTTGTGTAGAATAACACCATGATAAGCGTCACTGTACTGCTCGTGGGAACGCAATGGGGAGTAAGAATTTTTTGACTCGTACCAAAATGAGAAGACGTTGCACTTTTTATCAGGTGAACGATTCGATCGTTTAGTCACAAAAAAAGTTTTAGGCGACAGTCTTTAATCTACGAATGAAATCAAATTATTAACCTGACCTGACTAATAATAATATTACATCTATTGTCCTTTTTGCAGTAGTTTTAATAATTAAATATATCAATATAGACATCTGATCGTTTCTTAAAATGTATTCGTTTTAAATTGAACACCGTAATACGTCGTAAAAGATGTATTGCAAATCTAACCGATACACTTGTTTTATTCTTGCAATTCTACATGATCTCTATAAAGATATAAAGATCTATCAAACAGATACGGATCCGTTACCGCAGTAAAGGTCTTACTTATCACACAAATCACATTGCGCTCACGATATGCTGGTTCGCTCTAAGCTAGGGTAACCATGTATTCGTAATTGGATTAGATTGTCAACATATATACATGCTCAGCCCCGACTACTGTGTGAAGTTTCGTAAGAAGAAATCCTTCGATAAAAAACGAGAAAGCAGAAAATGGACATGCTCATAAAAATATATTTTTTTCTATTGCCTTTCAATGTTTTTTTGTTTTCACGACGTTTTACTAACGTTTAAGCAACGTATTACTACGTTTTATGACAATCATGCCAACAAAAAAGTACGAGGGGTGATCCAAAAGTAATGATAATCAGTTATTTCTAGTGCACACAAAAATACAAAAAAATTTCAGTCACTTACTCAGTTAACCACTAGTTCAGGGAAAAAAAATCATATAAATAGGCCACGATTCCCGGGAGCTACATTCATTTGAATACGGACTGTCAAGGAGTGAACATCAAAATGGAAAAACACGAAATCAGAGCTGTCATTAAATACCTCTGCTTGAAAAAAATGTCTACCAAAGACATACACAGCGACTTGGTGGAAACATTAGGGGACTCTTCTCCTCCATATTCCACAGTTGCACGCTGGGCTAAGAAGTTTAAGTTGGGAAGAACATCGACGGAAGACGAACACCGCGAAGGACGCCCATCGACGTCCCTCACTGAAGAAAATGTGAAAAAAGTTGAAGAAGTTGTATTGGAAGATCGAAGAGTGACTATCAGGCATGTAGCTGAGGTCACAGGGATCTCATATGGCAGCATTCAAAGAATCCTTGCGAACGAATTGCATATGAGAAAGGTCTCCGCGCGTTGGGTACCGAAAATGTTAAACGACGAGCAAAAGAAGAAACGAGTCGACATGTCAAGAGCAAATCTCGAAAAGTTCCAGGCAGACAAGGATAATTTTTTGTCACGTTTTGTGACCATGGACGAGACCTGGATCCACCATTTTGATCCTGAAACAAAACAACAATCGATGACATGGAAACGATCCGATGAACCGACGCCGAAGAAATTCAAAGTGTCAAGCTCAGCAGGGAAGGTTATGGCGTCTGTTTTTTGGGACGCTGAAGGAATAATCATGGTGGACTACTTGGAAAAGGGGGCCACTATTACAGGCTCCTACTATGCAGAACAAATAAGAAGATTGCGGGAGGCTATTAAGGAGAAAAGGCGAGGCAAACTGCGGGCTGGAGTGCTGTTCCATCAAGACAACGCACCGGTTCACAAAGCTGCAATTGCCATGGCTGCCATTCAGGAAGCGGGCTTTGAGCTGGTGGAACACCCCCCCTATTCACCAGATCTAGCCCCCAGCGACTTCTATCTCTTTCCACGACTCAAGGAACACCTCCGAGGCAAGAAATTTGACGATGATAGCGACGTGATGGCCGCGGTTGAGGACTTTTTTGAGAGTCAAGATAAAGATTTTTTTTCTAAGGGAATTTTAGGATTAGAAAAGAGATGGACTAAATGTATAGACTTGCTAGGAGACTATGTTGAGAAATAAATTTATTTATTTATTTTATTCATTGTGTTTATTATTGATTATCATTACTTTTGGATCACCCCTCGTACATGATAATCAAACGTACGTTTAAAGAGTCGCTGGTTTGTTTTTTTAAGATTACCAACTTTAGAATAACTCCTTAAGGATCTACAAACTCAGTCTTCTTAAAAATCTACCTTCTAATTCAATGAGTATATACTTACTTGCCATTTTCCGACCCTTATCTTATTATCCACTGACTCTTTTACGGAATCTATATATATTCGGAAATTATTTTACCCAACTTATGACATTATCCGAATTAATTTCGGATATTTTCCGGCGTGTGGTGGCGACCTTCGAGAATATACCACCCCATTCTATCCCGTGGGTGTCGTAAAAGTCGACAGAGGGAAAATGAAAACCAGGAGACGGCAGCAGCATTTTCCTGGAACATCTGAATAAATAAACTGCGGTGCCAGCCCGCCTGCCAAGCGTGGCAGCTATGGCAAAATCCCTCCAAAATGAGAGCTACAAACTTTTGTAGCTATCTATGGGGGAGGTCTATGTTTTGCAGTGGACTTGTGTAGGCTGAAACGACGAATTACTGTATATAGTTTTATAGATTATATAATAAAAATAATCCATTAGTCATTAATTTATAATTTCATGTAGAATAATTCGGATTCAACGGGACACTTGTGTTTCGCGGACCATTGTTTGGGAACCCCTGCTCTAGAAAGTAGGAATTTTGTTCGCTACGAATACTCTTGTCAGCTCCTTTTTATAATTAAGATTTTAATGGTAGCAGATATTTTATGATATTGGAAAGTATTCAAAAGGGTTCAAAACTAGGTTCTAGTTTTGAACCCTTTTGAGTTTTGAACCGAGGAATAGGAGTTCCGCGACAATTTGGAAAGTAAATACACTGGTACATAATAATCTCGGATTGATGAAAAAAAAATATTACTGATAGTAAAAAGAACTTATCACACTGTATTATGACAAACAATGTTCTCGTGCCAAGACTTACTACATTAGAATGCTATCGCTGTGGTTACCGATAGGCATCACAATCAATGGCGAACAGCGATTTATTTACGAGTACCTCCACGTAGAGAACGAAGTAATTGGAAATTGGAATCTGTTATAATCGCGTTTACATTGCAACCGATTCTTTATGAATGTAGGTCACGAGTTTTTAGAACCTAGACTAGCGTTCATATAGTTTTTAACATTCAGAAAGGAACTTATACTAGTAATGAGTGATGTTCTGTGTGGCGTTTTGTTAATGATGATGATGACGATGGGAGTTTAGTTTTTGTCAAAATTAGCCATTTGACGATTCTCAGAGTCCCGGCAAACAAAGACACCCCTGTGCTATACAGAAGTATACAATGGGATAACGAGCGCAGGATGCTGTGTCCGTGGCGGTGTTCCGGAGAAAGCTGCACCAATAGAAAATGGTCCTTCAATATATATATATATATAGAATGACGGTAATAATGTTCTCCTCTTACGTATCACAACGGCGATTAACAACCAACGAATTGCTGACCGAAACTGTCAACTGCGTAGGACAGATCTTCACCTTGTATCCGTAGTATCAAGATAAGGAAGGGTCAGAGGCACCACAAAGAGACAAACAAATTCATGTTTTTGTTCACAAATATTTCCTTTAGATTTTACTAAAACCCAGGGCCGAAAATTGAGCATGCATGCATGATAACCACTAAGTTATACGGTTGTGATAATGAAACTACCTTGTCTAAGATATCTTCGACAATGAAATTATATGATGCCATTATTTTATTTAAATCCTGATGTTACAGTTCAATTTACGTCGATTGCTAAGGCTTAGTTCAGTCTGCTCATAAAATGGTTTTCATTACCTTCGCCTATAGCGTTAAGCTTTCGGACTTTATAAAAGTGTAGTCGAATGCGAGCCTATTTGGTAAAGAGGTCATCGATTTTATGAAGTTATTGACATAGGGTCTACAGATCTTGATAAGTAATGTTAAACACTAAATCACGTTGTTAAAGAATTCATTTTACGACTTAAGAAAACTTATGGGAAGACATTGAAGAATTCATCAAACCATGAAGAAAAGAAAGTTAATTAGTTAAAATCCGCATGCAAACTTTTAAATGGTGCGTAGAACCTAGTTTTTGATGAACGCCCGCCCTCTTTCAATAACGTGAACAAGCAAAATATAACGCCGCTGGGGCTCCCTCACTACAACACTACCACTAGGCAATCCTCACCACTGAAGTCGAGAACATGACACTTTTTCACATCAAAACGAGGCATTATCCACTCTACGATAGTCAGCCGTCGAGTAAGTGACTCGCCGGATGACTGTCGAAAGGTAGGAATGCGGGTGGTGCTCATTTTAAATTTCGCATGCGGACCTTAGCAAATTAACATTCTTTCCTTCATTATAATAGATTTCCGCAAAACAACGCCTGATTCTTTATTCACATCAATCTCTATCCAGCTATGTGTGTAGTTTTCCAGTACCAGCTATTGTTGCTAAGCAGAAGTATGTAAGCAGATTGATTAGCATATACATACATCATATTTCCGAACATAGTAAAGATTTTCTCATTTTTATATCTAATTTTTCACATTCGCTTCATCAATATGAAATGGAGCCAAAGAAAATAAATATTGGAAATATTGTATGTTTACGTCTATGACATTGCCTCTCCAATATTTCTTTGTCGTTTACATCATAAAGTCATATCTCAAAGAAAGTAAGACATTTTCCTTTCGTAAACGAAGGAAGGCTTCGTTGATGACAGATATACAAGCTGAAATCAACAAACCAAATTAATCTCTGCAAATGGTAAAACCATGATACAAGTTGAAGAATGATTATTTTTTAATAAAAACAGAAAATCAAGCAAACAGAAAGAAATAGGTAATCGAACAGACAACGTCAAAAAGCCAAGAATAAAAAACTACATCAGCTATCAAAATAGCAAAGAGGTCCGCAACACAAGCAGTACAACAATTGTATTAAAGTTTTCTAGTCCATTGCCTTTTCATGTAAAATATAGTAAAATATATTGAGTAGAAACGTAGTAATACTTCATTGTGTATTACTAGAGTATAATAATAAAATTTAAATGAAGAAAATATCGTTCACCTGATGGTAAGTGCAACATTGCCCATAACAGATGGTGTGCCATCACAACAAGCCCAGTTCAATGCAGACATCTGCTCTTAAGTCTCATATTCCCTGTAGCTTACAGTGCCCTTTAGATCGGAATATAGTAACGCTGCCACACTAGTGCTGGACGGCAGAATAACTGGAACTTCGGTGGTACCTACTTTAACGTACATTACTTTTTTTTTTAAAAAAAACGAAGGCCTACAGTAGGATTTCTCCTGTGGCGTGGGTGCGTTTTACAGACATAAATTCCACATGCACAAACACCCAGACCCGGAACAACTATATGTAGGCCATACAAATATTGGTCCCGTGCGGGAATCGAACCCGCGACCCGCGTCGCAGAAGCCAAGGGCTTAGCCACTGCACCAACCGAGCCGACAAATTACTCTCTATATCATGAGTCAACGCTTACCACCATACAACTCATCATGTACCTTCTGTGTCCTCAGTTATTTTGCATACAATTTATTTTTTTATTGAGACTAGACTGAGAGAAAAGTTTTGTCTCTTACTAGCTGCGCCCCGCGGTTTCACATTCATAAAAGAAGCCCCATGAATAAACCACACGAAGTGCGTTCGGCCCGTTTCGGTAATGTTCGGTTCTTAGCGTGCGGCTCTTTAAGGTCGTAGCAAGATTATATAGGGGCTGTCTAATGCAAAAATATTTTTTGAATTCCCTATCGGGAATTCAATAAATTTAAATACATTAAATACTATGGTATTTTTTGAAATCAGCGCGTTCAAACGCACAAACTCTTCATCTGGATTATAAAGATTAGTATTTCATATCGAAAGAAGATTACATTCTATTGCCAAGCAATTCATTTGTTTGTAACCTGTCATTAGGTAGATAAAATTAGTATTTATTTTGTGTATTTAAATTTTGGGCGGACTAAATGCCAGTTGTGGCATTCTCTACCAGTCAATCCATGTCATGATGAATAGTAGATGGCAGGTCCAAAGAATAAAAAAGAAACTAAAATAGGATACCTCATAAATTAACAGTTTTATATATACTCGTATACTAGCTGATGCTCGCGAATTCGTCCGCATGGATACAGTTTGTTTTTGAATATCCCGTAGAATTTATGTGATTTTCTGGGATAAAAAGTATCCTATGGCCGTCTCCAGGATGCAGCCTATCTCTGTGCCAAATTTTGTCAAAATCTGTTCAGCAGTTGCACCGAAAAAAGATAACAAATAGACAGAGGGAGAGAGGAAATTACTTTGGCATTTATAATATTAAGTAGAATTAAGATAAATATTTAAACCGCCATGAATGAAAATAATGATGAGCAAATGCCACGCGCAGTTTTTCATGTTGTACGCAGGAACCCTAAATATTTCTAAAATAAATAGTAGCTAAGATTGCTCTCTAAAAATACCCATACTTGCCGACGAAAGTCCCGTCCAAATAGATTGAGCCGTTTCTGAGATAAGCCGGGACAAACAAACAGACAGAGAGATAATGAAATATTCTATTGTATTCTTCTTTGTAACCATATATACCTTGTGTTGGTCTATCAAAACTTACCAAATCTCTATATTAAATTGAACTTTTAATATTAGACGTGATTGCTCTGAACTAACCGTGATGAAAAAACACTCGTACAAATTTTCCTAAATTTTCCGATTGAATCGTCTGTGCAATGATAAATTAATCATTTTACCATTGCAATTCCGACCGATGCATCTGTTTTAAACGACATTTCCAGCGCACATTCTGTCAATCGCGCCAACTGTCAAACGATTGACAGTTATGTCAAAAGCGCTAAGGTTACATTAGAAAACATACTAAATGTTCGTTAAGTTTAAAATTTTCTAATTATCCGCGCAACTTTCTTAATTTTTTCTTTCATAAGAATCTTCTCCTAACAATAACAGACACAAAAAAAAAAGAATTATCGGAATCGGTCCAGGCGTTCACGCGAGATGCCGTGACCAAGGGAAATAGGGATTCATTTTTAGATATAAGAGATAAATTAATATATTAATGAAAAGGTATATAATAAGCATGGCTATATTTATAATATTACATAAATAAATAGGTACACAAATATATAAATGGATACAGAAAATATAATATAAACAATAAAACCGAAAATCAGAAAAGCCGAATACTGTCAACTAGCGATCCTCCCCGGCTTCGCACGGGTAGATAGATACGAGTATTAGCAAGAGAAATTAGTACTTTATTTGGACAAACAGAACAACAACAATCCCTTAACTAACATTTTGTAGCGACTATGCTTATCGGCGAGTCTGTAGCTGGTCAGGTAAGATTAAGTTACCAAAATAATGTTGTATTTATGGGAACATAAGCCATGAAATATAGCCAATATTTGATGTCGTGGTAGCAAAATAAAACGACCGCTCCCGACCGCTGTGCAAAGGGAGCCGCGCACCTCGATGATGCCCAAGTTGCATGAAGCCGGGCGGCGGCGCGGCGTTCGAGAGACACCGCGGCCGCTGTATTTTTTATAGAGCGAGAGATTTTCTTACTTTAAGCATTTTTATACCAGTCGTAACTTCTAAACGATAGGTCCGATTCGAATAATTTAAAGAGGAATTTACATGTACATAATCAACCTTGTCTATAAAACTATTTATTAGGATAAGGAATAATATTATGATATGAATATCATCATCCTTCGATACTACCCGTGTTTTGATTGACTAATTTGAACAAAAAGTGGTTATTGTGACTTAACTATAATAGTTAGACATATAGCCTCGCGGACTTTTTTGTGAGTAATAATGAGTACTATGAAAATGTAGTACATTATTTTCTTTATAATCAATAGATTTGCAGCGCACGCCAAATAATGACTTTAATCAGTAAATTTTTGATACCTTGAGTTCCATCATAGCAATTTTCATAGGAATCTCGGTTTTTTTTTAATTAAAAACAATTCATGTTATTCGGTGATAATGTAGTTGTATATAGGTGAAACAATTTTTAAAATCGGTTCAGTAGTTTTCGAGTTAAATCATTACAACCAAACATACAAAAAATCAAATATTTAAATGAAACTAAGTTTACGGATTTTATCGCGTTTAATTTATTACTATTTATAACCCGACGTTTCGAGTGCTTTACAGCACCCATGGTCACGGGAGGACTGAGGTGACAGATGTCCTGATGTCATAGTTAACCTGGGGTACCTTCAGCTTTTAATTATTATTTTTGGGTCCGATCTACGCAGAAAGAGCTAACTGTGTCTTGAAGTCTTGCAGTGGTATGCTTGGTTTTTGATTTAATTTTATTTATTATTGGATCCCAAGCTGGTGGTAATACCCAACCATCTTCTCTATTGAAATTAGGATGTTTTTTGATTTCAATAGCCTCGCGAATCATCCTTGGTAGGAATCGGTGTTCTTTTGCAAGGATCTGTGGTTTATCAAATCTGATGTAATGGTTGGGATGATCCAGAACATGGTCACAGACTGCAGACTTCCTAGAACGACGATAAGACACAGTTAGCTCTTTCTGCGTAGATCGGACCCAAAAATAATAATTAAAAGCTGAAGGTACCCCAGGTTAACTATGACATCAGGACATCTGTCACCTCAGTCCTCCCGTGACCATGGGTGCTGTAAAGCACTCGAAACGTCGGGTTATAAATAGTAATAAATTAAACGCGATAAAATCCGTAAACTTAGTTTCATTTAAATGTGTAGTGTTCGCGTAAATATAAGAAATCATTAAATCAAATATTTCCTCTTTATAATATTAGTTTAGATAATTAATTACACGAACTAATTTCTCAAATATTTTCCTATTTGGAGCTGTTTTGATCTTATCGGGTAGGGCGTTCTAGAGGAGTGTAGCTTGAACAGTGAACAAAGACTTACATTATCCTGTATTATGTTGTGGAATACGAATGTTAGGTTGATTTATTGCACGGGGTAGGTACTCTGTCATGAGTAGAGTGAAGATATAGGAAGTTATTCTTAAGATATGAAGTAGAATTAGGATTAGTTAATACAGAATACAATAATAACAGAATTCTGGAAAGAGTTCCGGCACCGGGGATCGAACTCAGATCACTCGTGTACTATAAAATTGAAGGCGAGCGTTCGGCACCTGAGCTTTCACGGCTCTTGCTGTGCTATTCACCGCTCTTGCTGTATTACCACGTCTCTTTTGGATCGTTAAAAAACTTAATTAATCGTATCTTTAAGATATAATCATACAGTCCAAAGTTTTTTTTAAATATTATTTAGTACCTACCTCCTGCTGTAACGACTAAACTTATGAAATTTATAAAGGAGTGATAAGGAGTAAATACTGGTCTCACGTTTCAGGCTTTTCTCAACCCCACGAGTTCGTAAGTGATGACCAAAGAAATAAATCAAGTTTTACGCAAAATGATTACAAGCTTTTCATAAAACTAAATTTACGGATTTTATCGCGTTTAATTGTGCTATTTATAACCCGACATTTCGAGTGCTTTGCAGCACCCATGGTCACGCTCACGGGTAGACTAAGGTGACAGTCGTTCTTATCACAGCGACTGTTGAAATGCCCTGAATCTCTGAACATTATCACGGCGGTTTTTCGAAAAAACCGCGGTTCATCCAAACCAGCTGGTGGTTAAAGCAACAAATTACCGACCAGATAGAAACGCGACCGTCGCAACCGTCGCACGTACGCAAACTTCGCCCCCGAAACGTGCTACACGACATGGACGTCTCAGCACTCCCTGACGACGATACGGTCAGTCACGATCCAGGCTACACTGTTCACACAGTAAATAGCTTTAATATAACACGCACCACGACGCGCAGCAGTCGACAATCACAGCTAGTACACACGATACACCCGTGTTCCAGGGCGTTTCTCACCGCCCAGAGTTACCGACACACAAGTCGACAGTCCGAATGGAGGCCCGCAGCCTCCCTCGGACGGTCATTAGACGACTTAAAATCATTTGAGATATTCGAAATCGCGCAAGCACGCAGCGAACGCGACACTGTCCGAGTTTCGAGGTTTTTCTAGGAGTTTTTTTAAGTATTTATGTTTGGGTCAAACACAGTGAGCACAGTATCCGATGAAGCTGTAAACGCCAAAAATTATATAGTCGTCCTGATGTCGTGGTTAACCCGTGGTATCTTCAACCATCAATTATTATTTTTGGTCCGATCTACGTAGAACGTGTCTTGAAGTCTTGCAGTGGTATGCTTGATTTTTTATAATAATACGACCCCGAGCCGTCAAAGTACCCAACCATATTCCTTATTGAATTTGTTGGTTGGGATGATCCAGAACATGGTCGCAGACTGCAGACATTACTGTATTTTACAGTGAGTAATGTTTTGGTTAATTCACATTTATTTATTTATATTTTAATAATTTTAATCTATATATTAATACGTGTTACAAATATATTCAATTTATAAAATAAATCATTCATTATTTACCAATTTAAGGGTCGATAGTCGAACAAAGTATAAAAAAAATATGAACTAAGATTGAATTTCGACCATAGGGCTATGACTAGTATATATATAAACTTCAGTCACGTGTACTGAGTTGCACGTGCTCTTTTTAATAACGTATTTTCATGCAAATTGACAAATGAAATAAATGACTATCGTTTTAATAATAATAAATGCGAATATGTCTTTACGACGGGCATAATACACCGCCCGGGCTGACCCTATTAAATTTTTTACTATGCGAACAACCTAAATTCAATCCCCGGTGCCAGCACCAATAAAAAAGGGCGCGTACACGACAATAATATTATTGAATGTAAAATAACTGCTCAGTATAAAAATAGTTTTTAATTAATAACGCTGCGCTCAAATTCGACCTTGAAATAATACGGTTCTCGCTCCCAAAAGAAATGTCACTTCAAAAATTAGTTTAATTAGTAATTTAAAGTGCCGATTTACGAGCAGCACGAGGTATTCAATAATATTATTGTCGTGTACGCGCCCTTTTTTATTGGTGCTGGCACCGGGGATTGAATTTAGGTTGTTCGCATAGTAAAAAATTTAATAGGGTCAGCCCGGGCGGTGTATTATGCCCGTCGTAAAGACATATTCGCATTTATTATTATTAAAACGATAGTCATTTATTTCATTTGTCAATTTGCATGAAAATACGTTATTAAAAAGAGCACGTGCAACTCAGTACACGTGACTGAAGTTTATATATATACTAGTCATAGCCCTATGGTCGAAATTCAATCTTAGTTCATATTTTTTTTATACTTTGTTCGACTATCGACCCTTAAATTGGTAAATAATGAATGATTTATTTTATAAATTGAATATATTTGTAACACGTATTAATGTGGCATAATATTAAGCCGGCATAAAAATGGCATAATATTAAGCCGTAATTGGTATCCGGCATTAAAGAATAACACCTACCTCTTTTCTACCGAGGCGTCGTAAGAGGCGACTAAGGTATTGTACGAACAGCCTTTATTCGTGCAGAATAACACCGTAATATTTAATACTGTCACTATACTGCTCGTGCGAACGCAATGGTGACTAAGATTTATTTCGACTCGTACCAAAACGGCGGCAACGTGGTTCGCGTTTCCCGCGGGAGATAATGTGGGCTCCGTGTGTGGTCTCTACCTACCCCTTATATGGATGATGTTCTCCTAGCCGATTTCGACCACGGCGGCAACTTCCGAATACTGTCGAGAGGCATCAACCGCGCAGGAGATACTATAGTGCCACAAGTGTGCGAACACAGAGGCACTCACTCGTCCCAACCCACCCGCGCCCGATATAACGCTGATGCGATAAGATCGTAGGTAGGCTAGAATGCAGTGTCAGAAACACGAGCACAATCACAACACAACCAGACCCGAAAGCCAACAATTTGTGTTTTAGCACAAATGTTGGCGCCGGCTGGGATTCGAATCCAGGACCCGGGGCGTAGAAGTCAAGTACTCTGACCACTATGGGAACAAGGCGTGACTGTATGTATGCATTAGTATTTTTTTTATTACATTATGACGTACGTTATCTTTAAGGAGATTTTTCTTCAACCTCGAGTATTAGTGACAACTCTAGTGCACATTCAATTCTGCTCAATCTACTTTCGCGGCTAGTGGCTCATCAAATAGTTCTATAAAAATTGATTTATCATTATCATCACCATTCTGTTAATAGCCCACTGCTGGACTTGGCAGGTAGATTGGCTATTGCTGTACCAAAAGCCTCGCAATTTTGATGTTGCTTTCCATTGCTGGCCTAAATATTTCCGACTTGTCGTTTTTCGAGATGGTAATTTCGCTCTGTCGGGAGAAATACAACGAAGACTTACGAAAGGTGGCAGATTTTCATACGCCGTTTATTACGAATGTCTAACCGAAATCTTTTAAAACCATTGTCGTTGTGTAGACTGATCTGATATAATCGTTATGAGGGCATAAAGAAATAAGGGAGAATGCATCGCCATTTTGTAACAAAACAAGACTAATCCATGATTGATTGCTGGCATCAAGTTTATCGTTAACAATTAAATGAATCTGAAATAATAACTACAGAATTCTCTCGAACTTTGTCGTCGCTGTCTTAGTGTTGTGTTACATTAATTATGGAACTCGCTCGTCTTATTTCAGTAATGTATTTGTAGACTCGCGGCGACCTAGTTTCGGCGTGGGTTGGCTAAGGGCATCCATCGTGGCGTTTTCATTTAGCGCCTAATGTAGCATGCCTAGTGATGTGGCGCGGTATTTATATTACTTTAGTCTCGAAACGGGGGATATTATTTACCATTATTACTATACTTCAATACTTGTAAAGGTGTTAATGTAACTCTTAATTGATAAATAAAACTAGATTTTAGGGATTTTATCGCGTTTACTATTTACTTTTTATAAGCCGACGTCACGAGCGCTTTACATTAACCGTGGATCACACAGGTGACAGCTTGGGATCCTATAATTAATGCAAATAAATCAAAAACCAAGCACACAACTGCAAGATCGGACCAATTTTTATTTTTTGTTTTTTTTTATGGAAAAGGGGCAAACAAGCAAGCGGCTCACCTGATGGTAAGTGATCACCGCCGCCCATGAACATCTACAATACCAGAGAAATAGCAGATGCGTTGCCGGCCTTTATAATAATTACAAGCTGAAGTTACTCTACCTTCTATCTACGCAGAAAGATCTAACTGTGTCTAGAAGTCTTGCAGTGGTATGCTTGGTTTTTGATTTAATTGTATTAATTATAGGATCCCAAGCTGTCAAGTGAGTGTGTCCATCCCGTGACCATAGATGCTGTAAAGCGCTCGAAAAGTCGGGTTGTAAAAGGAAATAGTAAACGCGATAAAATCCTTAAAATCTAATTTTATTTAAATGTGTAGTATTTGCTTAAATAAATAAGAAATCATTATCCTAATTGATAAGATAGAATTGACTACAAGGAAAAAGATATAATTAATATGAATAATATATCAGATATCTGACACTAAACTTATATTGAATTCTCAACCTCAAATAAAATCTATTTACTGTATTTACCGATGTTTATCCCGGGTAAACACAAGATTATGTTATCGCATTCATTATACTGGAGCAAGAAGAACGGCCGAGCAAAGACAATATCGTTTTATTTGGGCCTCACAATAACGCGTGATTTAATGCCATTCCGGGGAATACGTACGGTGGGCTATGTATTACCCCTAATACAAGCTTCTTACAACTAATGTTGCTTCATTTTATCTTGCATAGTAGTAAACTTTAATATCGTCTACGGAATAAATGCAATTTTCATTTTGCGACTAAGCCTTGTTGAGCGGTACGTACAAAAATAAATTTATAACACGTCATGCATTTAAAAAAAAATTTTTCGGATTTTATCGTGTCGAATTCAAAAATTTATCACCCGACGTTTCGAGCGCTTTGCATCCATAGTTTCAGAGGGACTTAACGTAGACGATCGCGTGGCGTAGTAGTCAGATATACCTGACGATATGCTACGCCCCTGCGTCCACATCAATCCACAAATTCTTGATCTATTTGAGTTGTGAATGTGAAATTTATGTTTGCAAAATCACCATCATCTACAAAAAAAATATATTATTATGGCATCCGACTGACAGTCATCATACTGAGGTGTGAGATGTCCTGTCATAGGAAATCCGGGCTACCTTTAGCTTTTAATTATTACTTTTGATTTTATCTACACAAAAGGAGCTTACTTACTGTGGCCCGCGATTTAATAAGCCGACCACATGATTCAAACGTACCGCATGGTACCTCGCTGATCTCAGCATTCACAGCTGGGCTCCTTAAAGCTGTAGCATGAAGTTTTATAGCCTAGAACCTTCCTCAATAAACGGGCTACATAATGATTTTGTTTTTTCAATCAGTTTAGTAGCTCCTGAGATTAGCGTGCCCTAACATAACTCTCAGCCTCCTTAAAATAGTAACATAGGATCCCCACACAGCAATTCATATTAATTTATTTATTTAAACTTTACTGTTTACCCTAAAAGGATACAATGGGTGGACTTAATGCCAGTTGGCATTCTTTGCCAGTCAACCCTGGGCGTAGTGAAACATTGTGGCAGGTGTATAATCCAAAGAAACTAATTAGTTGAACCTTAAAAGCAATAATTAATATAAAAAACAATACAATTAATACTCAAAACACATAGCGATATATAATTATGAAAAATATACAATGATATACAAATACACAAATATGCAGTCGTGGCTCAGGGGCTTTAAATTTAATAGTACGCGAGTGACCTGGGTTCGATTCCCGGTGCCGGCACCACTAAAATTGTTTATTTCAATTTTAAGTGCTGATTTAACACGTGCTCGGCGGTGAAGGAAAACATCGAGAGGAAACCTGCATGTCTGAGAAATAAAACAATATTTCGAAGACATGTGCAGTCCGCCAACCCGCATTGGAGCAGCGTGGCAGATTCTTCCTAGCTCCAAAACCCTCTCAAAAATGAACGGAGGCCTGTGCTCAGCAGTGGGACAATTATAGGCTGAAACATTACTTTTTTTAATTTTTAATCAAATATGCACATACATATAAACTAACATACATACACACACACATATACAGAAATACATGTAATGGTTTGAATTAAATTTGTAAAAAGAATCCACAAACAATTTTATCTGCAATCCTTACAATAATGCTCTCGTATTAACCTCTTAAAGCAGATCTTATTTTGAGCTTTTCTAATGTCATCGGGCAAGGAGTTTCAGAGCAATGCAGCCTGAACGATAAATGAGTTACCAACGAATTTGGAGTGGAATTGTCATCTTATAATTCGAAGCGGAACAAAGAACTCTTTCATGAGTTAAACAAATATATTGAATTTGTCCTGACTATAAGTAGATATGGAATATTCAGTATTTAGTTTCTGCAACAGCTGCAACAGCATACCGTAACCTAAATCAAAAGTTCTTTGGACCAAAAGGTCGACATTTTTATACAAAAAAAAAACCCTAGAAAAACGTCTTCAAAAAAAGAGCGCACGTGCATAAATTATTAATTGAAATTAATAAATATTACAACAAAATGCGAGAAATTAGCAAAAAAATTAAGAACGTCGTAAAGCAATAGTTGATTTCGTGAGCATAAAATAATTGAGATTAATGAAATAGCCGATAGGTGTCCGGCAGAGAAGATAGCACCTACCTCTTTCCTACCAAGGTGTCTTAAGAGGCGACTAATGTATTCTACGGACAGCCTTTATTCGTGAAGAATAACACCATAATATACAATGCTGTCACTATAATGCTCGTGGGAACGCAACGGGGAGTAAGAATTTTTTGAATCGTTGCAAATGACGGCGACGTGGTTCGCCTCCCGTCACGTCCCGTTTCCTGCGAGGGCGGAAAGTGGGCTACGTGAGTTGGCTCTGCCTACCCCTTATAAGGGAAAAAGGCGTGACTATATGTATGTATACATAAGATTAAATGTGTGTTTATTTAATCGTAATATGTGATTGTCTTTATTTTATGTTTATATATCCCGTTGATACCTCCCACGGATGGCTGAGTAATCCATCTTAGCTATGCCAGACCTAAGTTTCGAGATCAGTGACGGGCAGCACCGTCTAAGGTTCAAGGTTTTGTTCTGCCATCGCCAACAAGCCTGGCGATTACGGTCAATCCTGACAATTTGAAAAATATTCCGCCGGACTTTTTATAGTCTGATGATGATGACGTACATTTAGTTCCATAATCGATCAATACGAAATACCGATATACCAAGTGGACTTGAAAAAAATACGAAAGTTCTTTTACATACATAAATTTCACATGCACAATACATCAAGAACCGAAAACCAGCGATTTGGGTTGTGGACATAATACGACTATGTTGGCTCCTGTGGGATTCGAGCCCAGGACACGCATCGTTAAAGTCAGATACTCTGATCACTAGGGCACGCGTCGTTGATTACCAAACGAATGCGGTTAAATAACGTGAAAAATAAATTAATTCAATCAACGGAAAGTTTCGCTGTATCTTAAGTTTGAATTACAGCGCACATTCATATGAAATGAAACGTGGCGTCAATTTTATCTTTAATTAAATCTGAAACTTGTGAACACATATATCGCTTATTTCTCTTTTATGACTCTTTCAGTAACTTTACGTGATGGAACGAAATTATTGCTATTTCATGACACTTCTTGTTTGATTAATCTTCGTAGCGTACTGATATATAACTTAAGCAGTTTTAATTACTGTTGCTCCGATTTCTATGCAGAAGTCCGCCCAGATAGCGCTTTTACAACGAGTAGTGTTCCGAGGAATTGTTCGGATTAATTCCAGCTCAGAATAGAAATATTTTGAGGACATGTAAAATCCGCCAACCCGCATTGGAGCAGCGTGGTATATTATACCCGGCTCCAAAACCCTCTCAGAAATGTGAGGAGGCCTGTGCTCAGCAGTGGGATATTTTTAGGCTGTTACTTTACTTTTTTATGAGCAGTAGTAATCACTTGGCGGCAGTGATCACTTACTCGTACCATCAGATGAGTCGCATGCTCGTTTGTCCCCTCTCTTTTTTTGGGATGTTGATGCAGTTCTATGATCTTAAAGTCAGATGTTAATCTTATTTATGTGTGTTTCTCAGACGGTTAATTTTTTTAGTAACTCCTATAAATTAAAGTAATCACTGGGCGTGTGATACTTAAGAACTGAAGTCTCAGAGAGACGAGCGCTGTGTGGTGCCACACAGAAATGTTTGGGATAACACAGCGTTTGATATGGACGTAGCACTATTTGCTCGTCTCGTCACCTTCTCCTATAGAAAAAATCTGTATAAGAAAGTTTCTAAAATTATTTTTAAAAAGAATATAAAATATTAGGGTTCTTTAAAGCACCTGGAGCTGTATTCAAAGGCGCTATGAATTCAATTTAGGGTTGCAAACCGAGTCGCTCCTGTAGTGAAGACACGAAGCGTGCAAATGAACGACGAGAGAGCTTCACGGTGAATGTAATTACTCTACCCATTGACTTGCGGACAGATATTACTTAACACCGACCTGAATCCAGACACATAGTTCATTCGTTCACTTGTCATTTACCCTGTCATTACAAGTATTTATTAGCGTATTGAGTTAAACTATTAACGACTGAAGTATCAGATTTTAAGAAAGCCAACTGTTAGTTCATATTAAATTAATATCTACATTTTATTTCCAATTTGACTTAAATTTCATAGTACGCGAGTGTCCTGAGTTCGTGAGGAAAACATCATTCAAGAGAAAACATCGTGAGGATATACATATTTTGAATGTATGAGAAATAAACATATTTTGAGGACATGTGAAGTCCGCCAATCGGATGAAAACAGCGTGGCGCGCTCTTCCCGGCTTCAAAACTTTCTCAGAAATGAGAGAAGCCTTCTGTGTCTTGTGGTTAGCAGTGGGATAAAAATATCTGTGAAAAAATGCACAGTGTACTTTTAAGGGAGGTATTATTCTGAACCATGATGGAGAGATTAGTGTCCGAAAGAAATAAAGTGACTGTTAATGATGGCAATTTATATTTTTCAAATACAGAAAATCAACGGTATGCCGATAGGTGTCCGGCGGAGTAGAATAGCATCTTACTCTTTCCTACCGAGATTCGCTACCCGTCTCGTCTCGTTTCTAGTGAAGGCGAAAAGTGGGCTATGTGTGTGGTCTCTGCCTACCTATTTTACTGGAACAAGGCGTGATTGTATGTATGTATGTAAAATCAACGGCTTTTATATTCAAAAACCATAAAAATAAGTAAACGCTGCATAGGCCTTTTACCTTTATGATATAACAATTAAAAAATAATATATCGTAGCCCGCGTCGACATTAGCACTGAAATTGAAATCGGTTAACATCGAAAGGCGTAACAATGGAGGTAAATTAAAATACCCCATTAGCGGCCAGTGGCGTGTTTATAGCCGCCAGGGGCGATCTTTATGCGTTTAATTAACATAAGCATTTATCGGATCACACGTTTTATGTGACCCACTTAGTTTGCAAGGTCTGTTGTGTTGTGTCCGTATTTCCAGGAAGTAATAGCCTACTTATATTAACATGTTTCTGTTTTTGAGACGCAAAACTAGTTGTTTCATTTCCAAAATATCCATAGTTAGCTTTCCAGATAGATATCAGACAGATATATGCATGTTTAATTTTAAAAAAATATATGTTTGAACAACGACGGGAAGCGAGCCAGACCAGACGTAATATAATCTTTTAGTAACAGTACAGTGTGTGTGGATGGTTGGCGGTGGGGTGGGGTAGCTTAACAAAATCTACTAATGCTAATGGGATCGTGAAAGTCGACTAATGTAAATGGAAAAAAAACACGTTATCTCCGATAGATCAAAGAAGCCTCGAAAAAGGCCACTCCGAAAATACACAGATCTGTGACGGGCGGCAGCATATAAGGTTCGATGTGTCTGACACTGCGATCGTCAATCGGTCTAGCAAACGAGATTATTATGGCAAATTATATCTTCTGGAAAAAGTCTATAACTGTTAATAGATCCAAAAACGTCATAAGTAAATTTGTTTTAGCGACATCACACGTTTTTTCTAATTAGCTAATCTTTGTTGATCGTTTCAAAATTCATTTTCTTATAAAAGTAGACCAGTATGACAATGAGTAAAAATGACGTTAAATGTTTGTACATACTATTGCATATGTAAAAACGATTAAAGTTGACCTGATATGTCGGTGAATTGTTAGTTTTTCGATTCTCTTTTCTTTTCGGTTAAGTGTTACCATATTTTGTGCGCGTACGTATATATATATATATATATATATATATATATATATATATATATATATATGTGTGTGTGTGTGTGTGTGTGTGTGTGTGTGTGTGTGTGTGTGTGTGTGTGTGTGTGTGTGTGTGTGTGTGTGTGTGTGTGTGTTTATATGAATATATTATTTTTTTGGGTTATTTTCAAACCGTATATCTAATGCAACGAATAAACTTTCTTTCTTTTACTATAACGTATTAGACGTTGCCTGTGGCTGATTCAGCAAACTTGTTGCTGGCTGATGTTAACTATACAACATTTAGTATAGCGAGGAGATACGTATCTGTGTCCGTTCGTCCACTTTCAATATACGTATTTTATTTATAGCTGCGCCGGCCATTTCCGACTACAACGCGAAAGAGTTCCGATTTATTAATTTTTAACAGACTAGTCAAAAACCCTCAACAAAATTACATTACAAAATAGTCTCATATTATTTTAGATTTAACCAAACATGTCCGTCACAAACAAGGCCATAATTGGTAAGTGTTCAATACAGAAGATAATATAATTTAGTTTTATTTATATTTTAATTTTTTTATTTTATTTTTGTTGAAACTTAATTAGTTTTATGATATTTTTTACCTATAGCAACGTAATGTCAATTTTTACTTTTATTATATCAATGTTTATTCACTTCCATTGCATTCGTGCACCTGTTCTTCATACAGTTTTAAATAATAAAATATTATAAAGTTAAAGCTAGCTTTTTACTTAATACTAATTGAGATTTTTGATGATTGATTGAGATGACACCACCCCAGGGCCAGTTATTCTGCCGTGAAGTAGTAGTGTGCACGCATTACTGTGTTTCGGTTTGAAGGGCACAGTGAGCTAGCGTAATCACTGGGCATATGCGACTTAAGAACGTATGTCTCAGGGTGACAGGCGCAGCGTGGTGTCACACAGAAATATTCTGGGTGACACAGCATTTGTTGTGGGCGGACGTTGCACTTACATCAGTTTTCATCAGGTGAACGTTTTGCTCGCTTCGTCACTTTATTAAATAAAAAAATAGTGCAGTGTGACGGACTCTTCCCGGCTTCAAAGCCATCTCAGAATAAGATGCTCATCAAAGTGGGACTTTTATAGGCTTTATTTCACTAAATTGTTTAGTGGTAAATCACCTAAAACTCGAAAATAACCTACCTGTTGTCGAAATTTCGATTATCGATTGATATTAAAATATTTTTTTTAAGTTTGAACGCTATTGATCTTTAACTAATTATTTATTTGCAGCATTATAAGACCACAGACTATTATGTGTTTGACATTCGCAGAAAGAACGTAAACAAACGTGTGATTGATATTGTCAATATGAAAGTAAATAATTAATGTCTTGTTTTATTACATTTATTTAATGTATTTGTAACACATATATACATTTTAGCTGTCTCGCTTCTTCTCCATACAAAATTTAACTATCGTAAATCACGCACTCTTTGGTGCGCGCAATATGCTTAAAAAAGGGTGCAAATTTTTCTCTTCACGTATAATATAAATAAACAAACAACTTGGTTGATGCAATTAGTAAGCGATTAGCTTTTGCGCGGATTCGATTCCCGTACAGATCGAATATTTGTATCGCTTACAGATAGGTCTGGGTGCTTGAGTAGAAAATATGATTTCTATTAATAAAGAATTTAAAATAAAACTAAATCAATCAATGTCAGCCAGTCCAATTACATTTATTAAACAAGATATGAATAAATGAAAAGGAACTCGGTTCTCATCCTGCATACCTCCTGGCGCTTCGTAGTTCCTAATTTAATTCATTTTGAGATAAGTGGCTCGGAGAGCAACGGTTCAAGGGGATGAGTTACGCAAGTTGCAGGTAGCCGAGATAGGAGGGATAATGTTCAAAAGTTTATTTCTTATTCAGGTGGCGGAGCTATTCGTTAGCTCCCGGCCTTGAATGCCGCTCGGAGCCGACCCGACTGTGTAACATTTCAGTGAGAGTTATGTATTACTCTCTGAAAATAGAAGTAGACTTGGGCGGACTTGTTGAATGATTTCGTTAGTAGGAAACCTACATTCTGTGGTGTAATTTATTCACTTTAGAATTTATAAACAAAATCTTTATTAAAAGTAAAGTAAAGTTACAGCCTATAAATGTCGCACTGCTGAGCACAGGCCTCCTCTCATTTCTGAGAGCGTTTTGGAGCTAGAAAGAATCCGCCACGCTGCTCTAATGCAGGTTGGCGGACTTCACATGTCTTCGTAATATTTTTTTATTTCCCAGACATGCAGGTTTCCTCACGATGTTTTCGTTCACCGCCGAGCACGTGGTAAATCAGCACTTAAAATTGCAATAATTTATTTTTGTGATGCTATGTTAAGAGTCGACTGAGGGAGGTGCCAGGACGATCTCATGTCCTTAGGGCCTCTTTACTCACGTGAGGTTTTAGGCTCTTTATTGGATACAGTGACGAGACGAGCATAAGGTTACCTGATGGTAAGTGCAACGTCTGCCGATAACAAATGCTGTGTCACCCAAAACATGTCTGAGTGGCACCACACTGCGCCGCCCTGGGGTGAATCCTACCTCCACGAATTTCAACGGAATACAGTTACAGGGGCGAACCGCTTCGATCCTACCTCCGCGTTTTGAGCATAGCACGCAACCTGAATTCCTCCTCCTAAAGTCCTCCATTAACTGCCTTTGAATCAGGAGTATCCCTTCTTTCCCCTCGGCAATACTGTTGCATTATCAGTTAGATTTTTTCATAAAATGGCTGCTTTTTGCTGCCAATTATTGCCGCATAAAACATTCAAATTGCAATTTTATCACGTGTAATGCTTGCAAATACCAGGCCGGCATAAATCGATAGCGTAAGACGATAACGAGGTATCATCCGGGCTGGCCGGTGTCGTGGCTCACAAAATTACCCGTCTATTAGATGCGGGCTACGTGAGCTAATGGCAATCTACAAGCAGGCCTGATTGTGGTCTTAAGTAATAACAAAAAGCGATAATTTTTTTGCTTTATAATTGTACTTGTAAAGTAGACAAAATGATGTCTTTAATTTTGCTGTCATTAACCACATAGGTGTGCCACCCATGTGGTGGCGGCTTAAGAGAATCTACCACCCCATCTCATCCCGTGGATGTCGTAAAATGAACGACCGCGTGGCCACTGCTTAGCATACCTGACTTCTACGCTGCGGGCTCTGAGTGCGAATCCCAGCCGGAGACAACATTTGTGCAAAACACAAATTGTGGGTTTTCAGGTTGTGTTGTGCATGTGAAATATATGTCTGTAAAACGTACCCACGATACAGGCGAAATCCTACTGTAGGGCATCGTTTGTTTAAAAAAAAAAAACAGTAGATGGACAGCAGCATCTTCCTGGGATATCTCAATAAAGAAACTGTTAACAACCCGCTTGCCAAGCGTGGCAACTATGGCAAAATCCCCCAAAAACGAGAGCTACTTACTTTTGTGCCAATCTGTGGGGGAGGTCTATGTTCAGCAGTGGACTAATGATAGGCTGAACGACGACGACTAACGAACCACATAAGTTATGGTTGTAGCATAAAAGCGAACTGGCTTGACCGCAGAAGTACCACGCCATTACAGAATACAATCTAAAAGTTTACTGGTAAAGCCCGCCATGCAACGATACGGCCCATCTTTGATTTCACGAAATTTACACGCTCAGCGGTGAAGAAAAACATCGCGAGGGATTTTCTCAGGAAAGAAAATATTTCGAAGACGTGAAATCGTCGAACCCGCATTGGAGCAGCGTGACGAATTTTTTCCAACTCCAAAACCTGAAATGAGAGGACGTTCGTGCTCAGCGGCGGGACAGTAATGAGACGTAAACTTTACTTTGCTCTACTACTCGTGGGTACAATTCCCGGGTCAATTTTCACTAGTGGCAGGATTCCTATGCAGGAATCCGTCAAGGTAGGTACCACCCCAAGGCCAGTTATTCTGCCGTGTGCAAGCATTACCGTGTTTCGCACATGCACTGTGAGCTAGCATAATCACTGGGCATTTGAGACTGATGTCTCACGGTGACGGGCGCAGTGTGGTGTCACACAGAAATATTCTGGGTGACACAGCATTTGTTGTGGGCGGACGTTGCACTTACCATCAGGTGAACGTTTTGCTCGTTTCGTCACTTTATACAATAAAAAAAACACAACTAAAATTGTTAATTGTGATATATATATATATATATATATATATATATATATATATATATATATATATATATATATATATATATATATATATATATATATATATATATATATTTTTAAATACCCCGTGGGAACTGTTTGATTTTTCGTGAAAAAATATCCTGTGTCCGTCGCCAGGATCCAAGCTGTCTGTGGCAATTTTCGTTAAGATCGATTCAACGGTTGAACCGTTGAAAGGTGGCAAACAGACAGAGGGACAGAGAGTTACTTTCGCATTTATAATATTAGTATGGCTTATGTATAATATAGCATGGATTACAAACTCGATTTTTCTATGAAATTTATATGGATTTCCTAACATTTTTTAAATTTGATAAAGTGTTGAGACGAGCAAAACGTTCACCTGATGGTAAGTGCAACGTTTGCTCATAACAGATGCTGTGTTACTCAGAATATTTCTGTGTAGCACCACACTGCGCCTGTCACCCTGAAACATGTTCTTAAGTCTCATATGCCCACTGATTACGCTAGCTCTCAATGCCCTTCAGACCGAAACACAGTAATGTTTGCACATACTTGTATCTTAATTCATCATCATCATTTCAGTCTATCTGTAGTCGTCTGCTGAACATAGGCCTCCCCCATAGATTACGACTTAAGTTTGTAGCTATCATTTTACTTTGACATAGTTGCCACGCTTAGCAACTGGGTTGGCAACCGCAGTTTATTTATTCAGATGTTTCACAAAGATGCTGCTCCCCATCTCCTGGTTTTCATTTTCCCTCTGTCGACTTTTACGAGCTCACGGGATGAGATGGTACATACTCAATCAAGCGTTTTTGCGTAAATTAAAGACATCATCATACAAAAAAGCAACTAGATAAAAAAGTTATAAACTTTCGTTCATTAAAAATTTCCTGTGCGCTTAAGTATCTGCAGAGGAGCAGATCTGTAGTGTATAAGTTATTTAAGTGGATTTGAACTCATCTCGTAACTTTCCAACACAAATGTGAAAACCCATTCTTCTCTGGTTCGACGTGCGTGACTTTTATACTGTAACAACGTAGTTGATAATGGATTCAAAGAGTTACGCCAGTAGTATTCTTTCTTATTTTGTTAAATAAAACTATCTTTCTGCATATAAATATAAAGCATAAATACTAAACCTAACATTTTAAAATATATTTTCTTTCTTTTTATTTAAAGTAAAAAAACTCATTAAATTCGGTAAACTCATTTCTCCTGTACCGTAGGTGCGTTTTACAGATATAAATTTTACATGTACAACACAATCAAACCCGAAAACCAACAATATGTGTTTTTGCTCAGACGTTGGATCCGGTTGGGATTCAAACCCAGAACCTGGGGCGTGGTTAGATCAGAAGTCAGGTACTGTAACCACTAAGCCACGGGGTCGTCAATTCAAATTTCTTACATCATCATTTCAGCCTATTTTAGTCCACTATTGAACATAGGCGTCCCCCAAAAATTGCTACAAAATACGATCCTGAGCCATCTGCTTGCCAAATTACTTAAATGTTCATATTTAATTATTTAGTGTTTTAGTTTGTCGATATTGTCAAATGTAGGGATGTTCGCTTACTTCTCTGCCCAGTGTAATCAAAACAATCCACAGTAATGTTTTAAAGTCGAAAGTAACTCTCTCTGTAACTTTTTCACGGTTAAACTGCTGAACTGACCTTGACGAAATCTGGCTCAGAGATAGCTTGCATCCAGGAGACGGGCATGGGGACCGGATATTTAAAAACCCTATATCCACGCGGACGAAGTCGCGTGCATCAGCTAGTACCTTTATAACAGACATTCAGTAATTCTGTAGGCAATATTGTAATATGGCGTCATTTACGAGAAAAAGTATTCTTTTCTTTAATGTTCCTTGTCTTTCGTTTCAGGTAAGCGAGTGAAATAAAATGTATAATATACCTGTACAATCTTCTTGGAACTTTACCTACTTCGCAAGAACAGTAGAAGATGTTAAGGTATGTATGTGTTTATCACTTTCACCCAACTTTTGCCGTTTTAATGTGTGCTAACAAAATTTCCTAAACGTACAACGTATATTTTTATACATAGCTCAGAAGTCGTTAACGTTTATTAACGTTTCTATTTTGCACTTAAGTAATTTGAAAAGAAAATCATTTGTGGCCGACGGGAAAGCACAAAGCTACGTTGAAATATAATTATTTGAATAAAAAACCGACTTCAGCGCAGCAGCTCTTATCGTGCTCATGCGAATTTCAGATGGTGATTTTCTTATGGATCCCATCATCAGAATGTGGCCGTATTACGGTTTTTACGGTACCCCTTTCTTATAAAAAAGAATCATTAAAATCGGATCAAAAACTAAGAAGTTATTCCCGAACATATATAAAAAAATATATACAGACGAATTGAGAACCTCCTCTTATTTTTGAAGTCGGCTAAGAATAGAGAAGTTGTCACTTAAATATTTCAAAAGTAAAATAAACTATAACAAGCAAGCATAACTATTGGATGAGCTATTCACAATAAATAAATTATGTTGCTGTAACCCCGCAAAACCGTGGAGGCCCACGGTCTTGCGGGAAATCGATGGATGCAGGTGGCTCAGGACCGTGTTTTGTGGCAATCTATAGTGGAGGCCTGTGTTCAGCTGTGGACCAGTGACGGGCTGAAATGATGGTGAGGAAGGAGTTCACGAATAGAACTAAATATGGCGCAGTTTGCAAAGCGCTTTAATTTTTACGATTGCCTCCCTTTATTACTTTTTACCAATTACCCAAAATATATATTTAATTTCTTTTTATATAATTGTTTGAGCGCGACTGTACCTTCTCTCCCCCCGGCAATACGGCCGCGCTATCTAAAGAATAGCTGTGCTATATTTTTTTTGTCGGAGACCTAATTCTTTTGCAGATTTCGACGGAATTAATCTGAATGTATCTTTTTCAATGCCATTTGGGTCTCCATTAATGGCACTGAAAGTTAAGCTCCATTGTTCGAGAAATTCTTCAGTCGATTAGGGCCGTTCATTGCGAGAGATTGAAAATTCGCTGTTTCGCTTGCTTGTATTTGCTTGGAATTAATTTTTTGTGGCGTGTGTCCCATACACATCATATTATTATGGCCTGAGGACAGGGGATTGCTGATCAAGTATTTTATTTTTAATTTTGTAAATAAGGCTCATTGTCATTGTTTACTTAAAATAGAAAAAAAAGATTCCTAATGAGCACACTTATCACCTGTTGATAAGAGGTGATTCATCTTCAATGAAGAATCAAGAGATCTTAGTCAGACCCATAACTTGAATGGAACACCTCGTTGTGAGTAATTCAAACTCTTTTAAAGTTTTTTTTAATGCAAAAAGTGATGAGACGAGCAAAACGTTCACCTGATGGTAAGTGCAACGTTTGACCATAAGAAATGCTGCATCACCCAGAAAATTTCTGTGTGACACCTCACTGCGCCCGTCACTCTGAGACATCAGTTCTTAAGTCTCATATGCCCAGTGATTGCACTAGCTCTCAGTGCCCTTCAAACCGAAACGCAGTAATGTTTGCACACTACTGCTCCACGGCAGAATAACTGGCCCTGGGGTACCTACCTAAACGGATTCCTGCATACGAATCCTACCACCTGTAAACAGTATTTTTTTTTCTTTAATAATGGATGTCTTTCTTTGAATAGCATAAGCGTTAAATACGAGTGAAACAGATGCAGATTTTCATAACGAGTGTTGTCTGAAATTGAATTACAAAAATTCAGAACGTGCATGCGTTTCAATAAAAACCTTTCTAAACATGAAGATACCTAAACAAAAGCTCCTGATTTATCGCAATTTTACACACGCAAAGTTTTTAAACATATTTTACGAACAAAAACACTACGCCGATAGAATTTAAGATAATATTTTCACAGCAGATGAAAGTTTGCTATTCGAAGAGAAGAGCCCTACCGCTGAGAGCCACCTTGCTATTTGCATATTCTAAACCCCTCTGGATGCCGTGGGAGCTGTAGTTGTACGCTGCTGGGGGGAATGTTATGTTCACAATATTGCTGTGATGTCGTCGGAATAGGATTTACACAGATGGGGTTGTTCGATTTGTTGAAAAGTGTGGTATTTGCAGTGCCAAACTTTTCCAGCCTGTCATAACTCTCTGCATGAAGGAGTTCAGAAGTTTTTTAATTAATACTACTTTATATTTTATACGATTGTTTTTTTTTATAGGAGAAAGGGACGAGACGAGCAAAACGTTCACCTGAGGTTAAGTGCAACGTCTGCCCATAGCAAATGCTGTGTCATCCAGAATATTTCTGTGTGGCACCACACTGCGCCCGTCGCCAGAGGCGTCAGTTCTTAAGTCTCATATGCCCAGTGATTACGCTAGCTCTCAGTGCATAGGAATCCTCCTACGTTACGAGAGGACTGTGTAGACGTCTTGGCGTCAAAATTAATCCGATCCGTGATCTTTTAATACTTAAAATATTTTAGACTAGCTGATGCTCGCGACTTTAACCGCGTTGATAAAGTTTTATCACGTGGCAACTATTTGATTTTCCGGGATAAAAAATATTCCACGTCCGTCTCCAGGATCTCTGTACCGAATTTCGTTAAGTTCGGTTCACATGTTGAGCTGTGAAAAGGTAACAAACAGACAGAGGGACAGAGAGATTTACTTTCGCATTTATTATTTTAATATAGATGAAAATATCGTGATATTTGTTTTGAAACGCATTAAGGCAAATCATCGCACATATTAAAATCAAATACCAAGCCAGCATAAATCGATAGCGTAAGACGATACCAGGGCAACATCATGGCGCCTAGTCTCGTATGGCGCTACAAATTACCCGCCTATTAGATGCGGGTACGTGAGCAAGGCTTACATATTAAATTGAAGTCTGGCCAGATTGTGGTGCAATAGATAGACAGAGGCGTTTTTTTTTAAATTATGTTGTCGCTTCCTATATGAAATCATTTAATACATTTCCATTTCTTGCTTATTGTTTAACTGTAACCAGAAAATTATATATTTTTGAAAACGATTACTAGCAATGCCATTATAATTGCTAATATTACTGTTTGTTTAGATAGTTTGGACACGTAAAGATGATGAATGGAAGGAGATTGACGAAACAGATTTATGAGGCAAGTGTAAGGGTCAACCTAGGCGTACGTATCACAATCAGATCGGTGAACTTTTGAGGAAAAGTCACGTTAAAAGTACCGACGAGAGTGTTTGAAAACGCTAATGAAAGTAGAAGAAGCTAAAGATGTGTGTCAGGATCGTAGCAAGTGGAAAGATGTGGTCTCTGCGTACCCCAATGGGAAAGAGGCGTGACTGTATGAATGAATGTATGTATGTATGTATATTACTGTTAACCACTCAAATTCAGCTTAAAAGTTTGTGCTAGGAGATGGTTCACGAAAATGGTTGAAGTGCGGACTCAGTCCGAGCTACGTCACGTTTCGCAGTCCGTACCCTAAATCATAAGGCTAAGGGTCATATTGCAGCGGACGGTGCGAGGCAGTCGGGGTGATAACTGCAAATCGTTCCTTCTTGGGAAAGCACCGTTTATTTATGTATTTATTTATTTATTCATTACTGGTGATAAGTTAAACTATGGGCTACAATGGGCGGACTTAATGCCTAGTGGCATTTTCTACCAGTCAACCCTTGTCATGGTAAAAAGTGAAAAGTCCTAACCAAAGAATATAAAACTATAATAGGATTATTTATAAATTAGTTATTTATATGCGGTGTATTTTATGCATACATACATACATAAGATCACGACTGTATCCCATAAGGGGTAGTCAGAGGCAGGGCACTTTCTGCAAAAGCAGATGACTGCCACAATCCACGTTTCACCAAAACTATATAATACACTTGGTGTGATAGGTTGTGATCCCATCGCTACCATGCGCTACTGGGTGCACAGTGCAGTTTTATTCCTTACTCGCCTTTTACGAGATCCATTGGATGAGATGGAGTGGTAGTATTCTTTTATCGAGCCGCCACCACACGGCACGTGTATTTTATATACAAAATAAATTAATTACTACGTTTATAAACACATACAATAAATATGAACTTAATATTTATTATATAACATACATAAATAGAAAATCAAATATATAAATAGATACATATATATATATATATATATATATATTTAAAACCGAAAATCAGAAAAGCCGAATATTATCAATGATTCTTTAGGCAAGTCGCGAACTAATTTCTTAAGTATGTATTTAGTTGTCGAATATTTTTGGGTTGATGGAGAGTATTTTTGTGAGACGATTATAATTTCCACTAATCGCTTCAGTATAGCGATACGTCTAGATAAGACTGACAAGTGATAGCGCGATACAAGTGGAAGTGATGTGTCTGTCCTACCCTTTTTAATAGAATTCGAAACATTTTGAATATATTAACGAGGCAAGTACTAATGCCTAGATAACGATTATGAATATATATGTGGTTAATCACATCTCTTTCTCTACCCTCACCCTATGTCCTTCTCCTTATCTTATTTCTCCAGTTGTTATTAATCATTATTGGATATTATATATAGATTTTCTATTATGCATTATAATGTGTGTGCTGCAGTATTTTTTCTTCTTTTTCTTTCTTTGCTTGACAAAAATTCTCAAAATGTTTTTATAGTAATTTCAATATCGAAATCAGTTCGTAAAATAAGACTTTCTCACGGAAGAACTTGTAATTTTCTGCAACTTACTCCTTTCCCATAGGGCTGGCAACGCTGCCACAATTAATACCACACGCGGGCGTCGATCACTTGCCATCAGATGAGCCGCTTGGTAATATGGCCACGAAACAATGAAAGAGTGATTATAGGCATTTGTACGTCATACTTTGGAATTTAATACTTAGATCCCTTTAATAGATAATTTATAAGAGTCATTGTTTCGTCTGCTTAAGTCTTTCACCACAGTCGATAGTTCGCACCATTATTATTAGATTTATGGATGTGAGTGTGACGGCGAGAAAGTTTAGTCGTAGTCATGTGTCGACGATACCATTTAGGACTTGGCGACAATGTGATGCGGCTTTGTGAATACTATCATAATCGTAGTATATTCCATAAACATAGTTAGTTTTAAACAAATTAATTTTGTAAGTTGTGTCATCTGCCTGCTTACTGACTCATGTGTTAAAGAATATTTAAGTTTTAAATTCTGCCAATGTTACCTCCTAACCGATTTTTTGACGGATTTTAGAGGCCTGGGGCCTGGGCTCTAATCTCATCCGGAGCCACTTTTAGTGCAGAAACACAATTTGTCGGTTTCTTATATTTACGCGAACACTATACATTTAAATGATACTAAATTTTACGGATTTTATTGCGTTTATATTTACTATTTATATCCCAACGTTTCGAGTGCTTTACAGCACCCATGGTCACGGGAGGACTGAGGTGACAGATGTCCTGATGTCATAGTTAACCCGGAGTACCTTCAGCTTTTAATTAAATGTATTAATTGTCCCTGCGTTGCAATCATCCATCTTATATCTCACATTAGAGCATAGTCATAATGGCAAGTTCTTCTTTACTGGAATAAACCGATGTCCTATGATATATGTCCCACTAGAAGCTGGTGATGAATTGACGGACAGAAGCGACAATGGTGTGAGGTATCTGGTACAGAATATTATGACTTTTTTGGGGTGCTGCTATTACTAATTAAATATTCTGTGTGAAGAATTCTGTTACGCAGACACCACTAGGCACAAATAGCTGTTGTTGTAGTAAAAATATTATTTTGTATTTCTTAAGAGCTTTTTTGCAGGCATGTCATATTGAAGAACGTTAAAGATACAGTGGATTTTATTTTGTAAGGTGTTAGAGTTCACTTTCGAATTTTTCCCGTCAATATTCCCTCGAAACTTGTTGCTGCCAGATTGTATCTGGTAGGCATTTAGTGAAGTCAGACGATAGGTATCTCGTCCATTTCGTCCCTTTAAATAATGTTACGTATTTAGTGTTTCTGTTAGACATTTCCGTAGACGGTGTGGAAGCCTTTCGGTATTTTTTTTAGTTTATTAACCTATTAATAAAGAACTGAAATAATAATAGTTACATGTAATATTTAATGTAAATTAGATCCAAAAGTTATGATTTCTAAAGTAAACGTATATACGACAACAGGGTGACTTAAACGTGTATGCGTGGCAACTGAGTCGTGGGTAAGAAAGTCGAATCCTATCTGGGACCGGTTTCTGTACAGCATGGGTAGAGATACTCTCCGAGACTGGGACACCAAATTTTCATTGAATTGATGAACTAGAAACTAAGACGAAAGTGGGCTACAGGCGTGGTATCTGTCTGCTATGCCCTTTTACGGTTAAAAGGCGTGACTGTACGTACTTGTATGTATGTACAAATAAAAGCAAACGTCTTTTTCATCAATATCAATTTCTGGACAGTCCATTGCAAGTCCTACCGTGGATTGTCTCAATTTGGGAGGATTTTGTGTAATCGCCACGCAGAACCAGACACCTCGTACCTTAGACAGTGCTGTCCGTCACCGGTCTAAATATTTTAAGTCTGGCTTTTTTGAGATCTTTATTTAATGAATAAAGTGACGAAATTAGCAAAACGTTCACCTGATGGTAAGTGCAGCGTCCCACACTGCCCTCCCTGAGACGTCAGCTCTTAAGTCTCATAACCCCCGTGATTACGCTAGCTCTCAGTGTCTTTCAATGTTTGCAAACTACATCACGGCAGAGTAACTGGCCCTGGGGTACCTACCTAGACGGATACCGGCATAGGAATTCTTCATAGTAAACCTACCGATTGTACATCCGCCATCTGTGGAAGAGCATAAAATCAAGATTAGAAGTTAACAATCGGGGTTTCTGACTGTATATGTTCTTCGTAGCACTCCCTAATGCAGCTTACTCGTGTGAATTTGTTACTCATCTGCATCCCAACGGGATAAGCTAAGTTGTAGATAGCCGAGACACAATCGATAGTATCTTCAAAGATTATCTTATTCAAGTGACGATTGTATTTCGTTAGCTCTCATTTGAATTCGGCTCGAAGCTAACAAGACAGTATCGACTATTTTTTAACAATAGATGACTTCGAAAAACTTACAATAGTTTCCAAGATTAATAATCTGTGGAAGATGCGTATAAGTCTACTAATTTAGTTTAGTTTAGTTTAGTTTATTTTATTTAAACACTTGACAAAACAATACATAATTTATAAAGTAGGAAAGGAAAAAGCCCACCTCAAATTATTTACTTGGTTATATAATAAATCTGTATAACTTGAAAACAGTTTTGTGATTACAATTTCAGTGTCATATATTTCTCATCAAATTCAAAAACCATATTCGGATTTTTTCGTGAATTGACTGTTAGCTTTTCATTATGACAAAAACTGTTGTATGTAGTATGAAAAAAAAATGTTTATGACAAAATATCCGAAAACAACAGGAACTAACACAGTGGGTAGACAATCTAGATATTTATAGTTACGTAAAAAGATAATTTTGTATCTCTTTTTAAGCATATTGCGCTAACAGAATAGTGTGAGATTTGGCTTATTTAAATTTTATATAACGAAGGAATGCAGAAAACTAAAATGTATATAAATGTATATATGATTGTAGATTGCTACGGGGTGACTTTCGCAACTCCACGTCTATGCGCGTATATTTCGTTATATATATGTGTGTATACAATTACACTTAATTAAATAAAAAAACGTAATTAATTACGATCGAATTTCAACCATTGGACGACCTCTAGTTAGACATAAAACTACGCTTAATTCAATACAGAATTAGTAAATTGCGTATACACTAATAATATATGGGCACACAGGGGTTATGGCTTAACTATTATTTACAATTAACGGATTTTAGTTGTACGGGCCGGCCACGTCCAGTGTTTATGAGCCGATTTCTCTACAGCGCGGTTCGGCACGCAGCCTGAATTTATACGATCCTCTAGATCCCCCCTCAACTACCTCGAAGTACCCTTGTGTACTTTAGTACCTTTTTCCACGTAAGAAATACCACCGCGTTATCTATAGAGCGGTCCTTTCCTGGATCAGGTGATTAACTATCTTAACAAGTACCTAATTAATACCTACTGAGGCTTTATAACGATGAATGTTAAGTATTTCACGATTTATCAACTTTGAACAGAGCGTTTTAAAAAAATAAAACCTATTTGATAGACAGCTTGCTTATAAAGAAAATTGGTTAAATTGTTAGGCCTGAAATCATCTAAACACACTTTTGGCAAGGTTGTATTTTGGGTACAATTGCTAGTTGCACTGAAATACAAGTTAGCAAAAATTTTAACATTAAATAGTAAAGTAAAAAAAAAATGTAAAGTTTCAGCCTATAAATGTCCCACTGCTGAGCACAGGCCTCCTCTCATTTCTGAGAGGGTTTTGGAGCCGGGAAGAATCCGTGGGTTGGCGGACTGCACATGTCTTCGAAATATTTTTTATTTCTCAGACATGCAGGTTTCCTCGCGATGTTTTCCTTCACCGCCGAGGACCTGGTAAATCAGCACTTAAAATTGCAATTAACAATTTTAGTGGTGCCGGTAGTTGAGCACAATCTTTTTTTATTTCTGAGTGGGTTTTTGCCGAGGAAGGGAGTCTGCCATGCAGCTCTTATGCAGATTGGCAGACTTCACATGTGCTTGAAATATTTTTTTATTTTTCATACATGCAGATTTCCTAGTAACGTCTACCTCCACCGCCGAGCACTTAAAATTAACAACTTAAATGCCAGTAGCACAAGCGATTGAACGTAGTATAAAATTTTCACTCGCGTACTATACAATTTTAAGCAATCGCTCCAAAGCTACCAATGCTCGTGACTTTAGTGATTTTCATTACATAGAGTCATGATTGTTTGGTCTTTATTATTAAATGATACATAAATATTTAAAAAAAATGTTTACGATAGTATCTTTTAAAAATAAGCTTTAATATAGTAGGAAATACTCTCTTGATTGAGCCGCAGTGAGCGGCTGCTATCAACTGCTCTTACAGAATTTTTACATTTCGTTTCTTATGCAAAAAGCGATGAAAACTTGCAAAGTAATTTATTTTCAGTTCAGTTGGAAGTTTGCTATCGTCGGTGGAGAGATGTAAGGTGGAGTGGGCTACCTTACTATTTGCATATTCAAACCCGCTCGATGACTCGGATGCTGCAGTTTGCTCGCCGGCGAGTTGAATTTCGTTTCCACAATGTTAGACTTATTTTGGAATAAGATTTGGCACAGGGTTTATGTAAAAGAAAAAAAAACTTTTTTAGCGTAAAGTTTTGAGCTGCGACCTGCGACTTTATAAGCTGCGACTTTATGACGTTTATGTAAGATAAAATGACGAGACGAGCAAAACGTTCACCATGATAGTTAGTGCAACATTCGCCCATAACAAATGCTGTGTCACCCAGAACATTTCTGTTGGGCACCACACTGCGCCTGTTGCCCTTAGACATCAGTTCTTAAGGATTTCTCTGCGGACATGTCATTCAGCCTACAAAGGGTGTTCGAAGATTGTGTTTTGTAAAGTTTCAACACATGAAACCGGTGTGCGTCATACAAAATCTCACCTGTATAACCCCGGTGAACTTTCGTCAGACAGCGATGTGTTAAGTGATGAAATAACTAACATTACGAAAAGTTTTATTTAAACTAATTAGGAAGTGGGCTTAAAAAAAAATTTAAAGGGGATATCAATATATATAATATCTCTGGATATCCTGAATCCGGAAATGTACTGATGTTGGGCGCCAGTGTCCTCTCTTGATTGAGCGGAATTTTGAGCTGTCGTGAACGCGACTCTGGTGAAGGTAGGCAGTCGTCGGAAAGTATGTTTTTTTTGATGAGTCACATGCTGACACCTTAGCTTCTGGGATTGACCTTAGTTCATACGCCCTTCAGAGAATTAAAATAAAATAACATTTCGTTTAATGGTCAAAGTCTTTTTTAATAATTACATATTCTACTAGCTGTGCCCCAGGTTTCACCGGCGCAAAATAAGCAGACTATATTGTGTAGCAAGAAATTTTATAGCCGGTTAGCGACCCGAAACGGCATCGCACGGGTGCAATTCACCTAGTAATGAGGAAAATGAGAAGTGTGCCCAGCGAAAAATACTGAAAACATGTCACAGAAAAATTGTCAAACTGAACGTCACTTTATTTTTATTGAGGTTTTAATACAAAAATACCATCCAAATTTCTTTAATTCCTGTCAATTTTACAAAAATTTTCTTTCACACAAAACTTGTCCCGATAATCACGAACACAACAAAAAAACAGCTAAATCGGACGAGCCGTTCTCTAATTATATGGATAGAAGATGAAAGAAGAGAAAGGAGAAGAAGATGGGTAACTTAGCTCAATCATAACGGTCTATCTGTATGTAATGCATTTTTTTTAAGATTAGTGTCCCTGATATTGGCGCGTTCAAACACACAATTTCTCTTGCTTCATTATAGAAGGAAAGATAAATTTTAAATTAATAAAATTCAAAACATTTATTAAACATGAAAATTTACTTGAACAATGGACTATCCGGTCATTATTTAAATCATATTCAGATGCAAGCTGTATCGCTGACCGGAATATTCAGAATGTCCCACCATAGTGCCCGCTATGAATACAGCACTAGTTGACAACGTAAGCCTTGTTTGTGCAGGCGTGGTACGCTTTCATTGTTTGCGCTCGGAACGAATGTAAATTGCAATCGGTGAAATTCTACCCACATTGGGACGATTATTGCCGAAATGAAAACTTTTACTAATAACTTTCCGCTTATTACTAGCCTCTATAAATAAAGTATCGAATTTGCTTTCAATATTGCTCAAGACAGATAGATTAAATATATCTATGAAAAATAAACATTACAAATTTTGATTTCTTTCTTTCTTAGTCATGCATATGAAAGCCTTTTTTCTCTTGTCTTTTGTGTTTTGTCTGTCTGTACGAACAGATTTAACTCGAGAACTAATCAAGCTATTGACGTGAATTTTACACAGCTTATAGATAGATCTGGGTGCAACTTAGACTATGTAGACATCATTTCATCGATTCCAAAGTTATAAAAAAAGACTCGGGGTGGCAGTGCAGGTTTCCGTTTCCGTCCCTCCTTTCCTTTTACAACTTTCATAGTATGAGAGTGACCTGAATTTAATTTATAGTGTCCAGGCACCACTAATGTTGTTAATTGGAATCTTATGTGCTGATTATGCATGATACCAAATTATGACTGGTAATTGCTGATCGTCTTTGTTTTTTGGCGTGTGTTTTTATTTTGAGGACGCCAGCGCACGGCTAAAAATATGAATAGTAGATCTGAAGAATCGCTTCACGTTTTTCTTTTGTCATGTTTTTAATTTTGAATGAAGTTTTTTTTCTTATTTGAAGTATATTGTTTGTTATTACAAGGTGCTAAACGTTAAATAACTGAAGTATGAATATTGAGAAATCAGTTGAATTATTAAACCAAAATTAATGTAGTACAATAACATTCCAACCGTAACCAAATACAAATGACGGATTGTTTCAAAAACTTTCATGAAAATTTATGTTACATGGATATATCGGATATGGTACGTTTGAAACTTCTGCGAATAAATTAATATCGACCTAAAAAGTTGCGCGTGTTCGCTTTCAGCGTAGAATTACATACCTAAATATTTTTATTTTTTAGAGTTTCGTAGTAAAAACGGAACTGTCCTGTCTGAGTAATTGTTGGCTTGGAGGCTATTGGAACTATATGGATGAAATTTTGAAGTAGCGTTTATGAACCGCTGTACAATGGTGTGAAATTATGAAAAAAATTTGTACACCATCCATACGACTGAAGAAAAAATAGCAGTGCCCATAAGCGTGTGAGGTATCGTTATATAGGACTTGAAAAATGATGAAGAAGCTTAAACATAACTATTTAATTTAAGCCAATTATTAGTGGGATATGCGCTAAAGTCGTAAAAAGTATGGTCATCCCCCCTCTAACTTTTCAACTATACTATACTGTGGAAAATATAATTCTTTATTGTTTCAACCATTTGAGTTGTAAAGAATTAACTCTGGCGTCCTTTAATTCTTTTGCACACGTCTGCTTTGTATACATGTGTATAATATGTATGTACTTCAAACAACTTATAATAAAATTGAGAGAAGCATTGCAACGCATGCCGGGCATGAGCTAGATATTAATAAAATATCGTCATTTTTAAGTCATCCAAAAACGGCGGCGACGTGGTCCGTCATCCGTCACGGCTCGTTTCTTGCGGGGGCAAAAAGTGACTTACTGATATGGTCTACTTGACCATGCCCCACTCCTTACATGGGAAAATATATGTCGATATCATGACTGTTTAAATCTAAAATATTTTTGCAGTAACCCAAGTTACACCAAAATTTCCACAATCATTTATACACATTTCGAGTGTTAGAAATTATATTGCTGAAACTTGTTCAGGTAAAGTTTTACCATAGCCTTATACTTTATAGCGAAGGCAGGTGTAATACATTTTAATGAATTATTGTTCATTACATTCTGGAAATTAAAACGTATTTTATCATAAAAAGGGGGTAAAGCCTTTTAACCCCTTTAAATCAATTTGCAAATTATCGAGTGACCACTTTTCATGTCATCTCGACGTTCGTGCCAGGGTTAGCGTTAAGTCAGTATTAGTTGGCTTGCTGCCCGCGCCTGAGGGCATTCTTGTTCTACGAAAACGGAAATTGCGCAATGTCCGTATAAAATTGGTTCAAAGTTTTAGCAATTCTAAATTAGCTATAGCAAACATTTTCGGTAGTAATCCTCTATTTCAATTCTGGCAATATACAGCTTCATTTCTTTTATAACTTAAACCTATCACTAGTCCACTACTCTACATAGGCCTCTCCCATAAATTGCGACAAAAGTTAGTAGCTCTCATTTTGTGGGATTATGCCGTAGTCGCCACTCTTGGCAGGCGGATTCGCAACCGCAGTTTATTTATTCAGATGTTATAGGAAGATGCTGCTGCCTATCTTCTGGTTTTGATTTATCCCCCTGTCGACTTTTACGACCCCCACGGGACGAGGTGGAGTGGTAGATTCACACGGCACGCTTCATTACTTAATACCCTACTGAGTTTTTGAGAGAGCTCAAAGAAAGAGCAACGTCTGCTCCAGTGCGGGCTGCAGGATTTCTCATGCCCACAAAATAGTTTTTAAATCTTTAAGGTACTGACTCATTCACAGGTTTTCCTTTTTACGTTGTGTCAATTCATAAAAGTACTATTTTCTATTTTAGTAGTGTCGGCATCAAGGATCGAAATAAGGTAGCTCAATCTTCGACACGGAACCCAGAATAAGCGTGTTAGGAATATTTTGATTCGACATATCAATGAGCAAATTAAAGGTTAGTCATTAAAATTTATTTACTTCATTAATGGTCACCAATAGAAAGGATCATAGAGGATAATTATTCAAATCGAGTCACATTCAGTTATTCGTAGTATAAGTACCATCGGTAAAGATTCATTTAGTCTGCGACCACTAACACACTTGACAGTGTGGTATAGTAACTATTCTACATGTTTACTAGCTGTGCCCTGCGGTTTCACCCGCGTAATATAAATCCTTTTCGGTAATGTTGGGTTCTCAGCGTGTGTGAGGACTTGGTAAGAAATTTTATAGCCTACTAGCCGAAAACTCTTTGATTTTTCGGAATACTATGGCCGTCTCCAGGATGCAAGCTTTGTCTGTACCAAATTTCGTTAAGATCGGTTGAGCGGTTCAACTGTGAAAAGATAACAAACTGACAGAGCGAGAGTTACTTTCGTATTTATAATATTAATATGGATAATCATCATTCTCAATAAACGGGCTATCTAAAGCAATAAAAATGTTTTTAATCAGATTTCCTGAGATTAGCCCCTTAAAACTTACTGCCCAGGTTTATTACGGTAGTAAGATTTACTCTTTAAATGTAATTAAAGGATACATAGAATGCATTTAATACCCAGTTGTGTTCTCTCCCAGTCAATCCTAGGCGATCATGAAAAATGTTCTTCAAATTCATATTTTGATAAAATCAAATGGTAAAATTACATACACACTTACATACTCCTAGGCGTTATAGTTTATTATAACTGTAATACAGATAATAAACAAGGGAAATGTGCCACGCGTGCTGTTATATTCAAAGTGGTCGTCCGATATCTTCGCAAGATATGATACATAAAAAGTCTATTTGTTGTTAAAATATACATACATACACTCACAGTCACGCCTTTTCCCCATATAAGGGGTCAGAAGCCTCTCACGTAGCCCACTATTCGCCCCGCGGGTAACAAGACATGACAAGTTGCGAACCACGTCGCCGCCATTTTGGTACGAGTCAAAAAATTCTAACTCCCCATTGCATTCCCACGACTTTTAAAATATATGATTTTATTTTATTTTGCTGTTTCGTGATGTATTTGTGTAACTTTTTTTTTATTACTTCGATAATATTTTTTTTTTCATTTTATGTTAGTTCAGTTCAATGTTGCCGTTAATATTTTTTTATACTGAATGTTCTGATAAGTGGCCTATATAACCTTAAAATTCGTTTACCTTCTTTAAATTGACCTTAATATCTAATCAAGCGTTCTGAAACTCGACATTTTTCCACTGGCAACGAGAAATATATTTTTGAACTCTATTAATGAAATGCCTTGGAGTTTCATAATTTGCTACATATACATTGCGTGCTTTTAAGTTATATACGTACAAGGAGTGTCAGCGAATTTTTTCGAAGAATTATTAATTTTATAAGTCTAGAACCTTTTCAAATGTATGATGAAACTAAAACTCAGTTCGTGCTGTTCTTTGTATAACCTAAATCTAATAAGTTTAATGCCAATATTTTCAGTAGTTCAGTAGTTTCTCCTATGCATTCCTCCTCTTTCTTCAAGAAATCTTTTACGGTCACAGCTGTGCGATTATGGAATTCCTTACCCCTACACATTCGACAAGCTAAGTCCCTTTGTTCCTTTAAAAAACTCGCAAAAGCTCATTTCTTGGAACTATGATTTTATGCTTCCTTTTTCCCGAACTGTCTATTGCTTTTATCTTCGAATGCCTTCATCATGTGCTTTACATTAATTAATGTACACCCCCCTCCGCTCCCTTCTTAATTACAACAATTCTATTTACAATGGTTGTCTGGAAGAAATCGCTTTCTGAGCGATAAGACCGCCTATTGTACATATTGTTACACTTTTGTTATTTTTGTGCTTTGTTTTTGATGTACAATAAAGAATATATTGATTGATTGATTGATTTTCGAATTATTCACAACAGAACTACAGACTGGATAGACTGTTACCTGAGATTTCATTAACTAAATATAAAACGGAAAATAAATGTTACTTCATTCACTAATTAAATTTGAATATAGAAATATAAAAATGATTAGGTTTTAGTACTTTCCGTCGCGAATTTATGTATTGTAGGTGATCTTTTAAATCAGATATGTTAATTTCGCTGAGTCCATGAAATTTTCCAAATATTACTCACAGTCGATTATACGGAAAGTTATAAAAGAGTGACTTTTAAGTTAGTATTTCTAACGTCAAATAATATTAGTAACAAGGTAATGGACTGATTTTATTTGACGTTCTCCTGGCCGATTTCAAACACGGCGACAACTACTAAATTCTGTCGGAAAGTATCAACTGCGCAGGAGATATTATAGTGCCACGTGTATACCAGTGCCCGATGTAACGCTCATGCGATATGTACAGAAGTAGGCTAGGATGCAGTGTCCGAGACAGAAAGACAAACAACACAACCAGAACCGAAAACCAATAATTAGTATGTTTGCACTGTTATTCGGACCCAGGACCTACGGCGTGGTAGTCATTTACTCTGACCACTAAGCCGCTCGGTCGTCGTTTTACTTAGTGCTCTTGCGTCTAACCAAAGGCTTCCATGGATAAGCAACCGCGGTCGAGGGCGAACGTTAGCAACGTGTATAACAAACCGCCGGCCGACCGCAATGCGATATTTCACTGTTTGACTCCGTAATACGTTGAACGCGACCGGCCGTACACTATAATTATGCGGATGCAGCATCCGGACCACAATTCCGGCTTGTTTCGGTGAACTGGACAAACTTTGGCCGCGCTCTGATAATGACATTGTTAGATATCACGCCCAGACGCTTTCAGTCGGACAGATTATCGAACATTTTAGATCTATATACCTTTATAAAACGTATAACGTATGTGTAATGGTATAAGGTATGTTCCGCGAAAATTAACGTTGTTCAGAACAGTACGTTTATCTTACATTAAGTGCTCAAAAAGAATTAAGAAGAATTTTTAAGAAACTTTTTTTTAAATAGTTATGGTAACGGTTTAGACTTAGATACTGTATTTTTAGTGAATATATACAACTACTACATCCCTCTCTTGTCTACGAAGATCTTATTAAGAAAAGAGTAGACAAGTCACAATTATTATAGATACGTAAACGTCTGAAACGGGAATTTCTTTACAGTACAAATATAGGCTTCGGCTGGTTTCTAATCCATGATACACAATTTAGCAAGCAGTTCCGCTAACCACTGCACCATACAGTCCAATAATAAGTAATATAAAACTTTGAGAAAGGCTTATTGAAATTGAAAATAATAAAATATACCGAATCCCTGTGTTCCGTTGCACTTTACGTTCGTTTGGAGCACAAACAATGGAAACGTGCCACGACTGAATAAATACGCGACCATATTTCCACAATTTCAGTTTTCATAAGAGACTATTTGGAGAACTTTGAATATATATCGGCCTACCATTCTGATAGTTATTTTGATAATGCTAGTGGTCATTTTCTTTATATTCTTCTGATTGTGTTATAAGTTTATTCGTAAATGTATCTTATATATTTTTAGGCGCTCGCTTTAAATTTCACGCGTACGAGAGTACGCGAGTGACCTGGGTTCTATTTCCGCTGCCGGCATCACTAAAATTGTTAATTGCAATTTTAAGTGCTGATTTACAACGTGCTCGGCGGTGAAGGAAGCAACGTGAGGAAACCTGCATATCTGAGATAAATTATTATTTCGAAGACATATGCAATACGCCAACTCGCATTGGAGCAGCGTGTCAGATTCTTTCTAGCTCCAAAACCCTCTCAGAAATAAAGAGGAGGCCTGTGCTCAGCAGTGGTACATTTATAGGCTCAAACTTTACTTCAACCACCACCTAAGCCACCACGTACCGGCAAAATGGCGTTCGAAGTTTTTTCTGTATTGGAGAAAGGGACGGGACGAGCAGAACGTTCACCTGATGGTAAGGGTACCCAGATTATTTCTGTGTGGCACCATACTGCGCCCGTCCCCCTGAGTCGTCAGTTCTTAAAACACTAGATTACGCTAGCTCGCGATACCCAGGTGCTATAGTCCAAGCTGACTATTGAGGTAAATTGTTAAAAAAACTCGAAGGCAACTTGCAACTTGTATTATCATTGCAACCCTTTAGTACATGTAACTGCATGATTAAATTCTACATTTAAGACCAATTCATTACTTTATCTGATGTTTTTTTTGCTGATCTTTCGTCATCTCTTATCCCCATTAGATGGAACGATTATGATGCCCGTCAATATCCATATATCTTAAATTAAAAAAGTAAAGTTACTATAATTTCTAAGGGAGTTTTGGTTTTATCGTATTTTAATTCTAAAATCTATCACAATATTTTGTAACTCAAATTTTCGTTTAAAATTGTATTCAAATTATGCTACCAATTTGGTTGCAACTATTGTGAAACCACACCGCTATATTGGTTTTTTTAAATTAAGTTTCTTTCGTCCGAAAATAAATTTCTGACTTCGAAGAATAAATAATTTTTGTTTTCATTTCATATCTTTATCTTTCATCATGAAGCTTACAGACATCTAAAGCACCCAAACTTATCCATATAAATAATGATTTATTATATTTACGAGAATACTACACATTTAAATAAAATTTTACGGATTTTATCGCGTTTAATTTACTATTTATAACCCGACGTTTAGGGCGCTTTACAGCACCCATGGTCACGGGAGGACTAAGGTGACATGCATCCATCCTCAAACATGGACAAAGGAAGTCTGCAGCCTGTATGCAGTCTGATTGTATCATCCCAACATCAGATTTGATAGACCGCAAATCCCTGCAAAAGAACACCGATTTCTACCATCTCAATTTTAATAGGGACTATGGTTGGGTACTACCACCGTCTTGGGATCCTATTATTAATAAATTTAATAAAAACGAAGCATTCCACTGCAAGACTTCAATGCCCAGTAAGATTATTCTACGTAGATCAGACTAAAAATAATAATTAAAAGCTAAACATACCCCGGGTAAACTATGACATCAAGTCATCTGTCACCTCTGTCCTTCCGTGACCATGGGTGTTGTAAACCGTCCGAAACGTCGGTTTATATGTAGTAAATTAAACACGATAAAATCCGTAAAATCTAGTTTTATTTACACGTTTTATACGTGTACTGTATTAAAAAAAATTGACTTTTGTAACTGTCTTGGAATTTTAATGGTAGAAAATTTTCAAGTTCAAGTTCATTTATTTGTAAACATAGGTACATACTCGTATTATGATATTTTACTTTAAATGTTACATCCTCTATGTTTTGCCAGTTCATTTCGACTCTTATATATAACACTACAAAAAGCCCCTTCCATTATTCCTATAATGCTTTGACAAACGTAATCATGACGATAGATATAAAACTTCACAATGAGCATAATGGAAAAATATTATATTTTACATATTCTAGTTTCTTCTATCTCGCTTAAATCTCTCGCTAACAAAATGGTAGCTTCCATAGTAATTTATTCATGATTATTTACGTGCTTCACATCCATCTTCATCGGAGCATTATGGACGCCCTCGTTTATATTCGAGAAGGCTTATTGCATTGTTTCAACATGCTAAACGGGGTCTATATTCGTAGGAAGATCGTAAGGCTCTTGCTCGCCGTCACGCGCTATCACCCGTCCATCCAATAATACTCAGGCACTAGGCATATTAGTGCAAGCTTACAACTTAATGCCATAAGTTACAAGTAATAGCGCGGCGTAAATAGTAAAAAATATCGTCTTTTGAAAGGGTATATATAGTAAGAAAGGTATGTCTGCTAACGTGGTTTGGAAACTAAATTATGAAGATATGTTTTTTTATAGAATAAAGCAAACAAGCAGGTGGTGACGATGGAATTTTGCGCTGTGCCGCAAAGTTGCTGGTGGTAGGATTCCTATGCAGCAATCCGTACCGCAGGGTTAGTTATTCTGCCATGAAGCAGTAGTGTGCAAACATTACTGTGTTTCGGTTTGAAGGGCACTGTGAGCTAGCGTAATCACTGAGCATATGAGACTTAAGAACTTATGTCTCGGAGTGACAGTGTGCCCACTGTGAAGTCACACAGAAATTTTTTGGGTGACACAACATTTGTTATGGGCAGACGTTGGACTTACCAACAGTTAAACGTTTTGATCATTTCAACACGTTATCCTATAAAAATAAAGAATGAAAAAAGATCGATGGTGAAATCCAGCGGCTGGAATTAATCAGAACAATGCCTCGAAACAATCCCCAATAGTAGGTCCTATAAAAAATGCAAAGAGATGCAACATCTCTTCCCAAAGCCATTGGATCAAGCCGATCAGATAGAACATGGTCGTCGACTATTCGAGCCGCTCTTCGTTGAATGCGGTCAAATGGAAGTAGCTGACACTGCGGCGCCCCCGGCCATAGATAAGAACAGTACTCCATGTGCGGTCGAACCTGCACCTTATGAAGTTGCAAGCGTTGGGCCGGCATGAAGCACTGTCGCGCTCTAATGAGCACGCCAAGCTTTTTGGAAGCCAATTTGGCCTACCAAGGGTTTCTTTTTAGCGGTAAACGCGCAAACCTGTGTCTTCTTAGGGTTGAACTGGACTAAATTTAGTCGGGCCCAATCCGAAATTTTGTCTAACAAAATCTCGACTTCAAACACAAGTTTGTTCCGGTACTCGTCGACGAGTTCCCGAGAAATATTAGCACGGCCGGTGTATACGGCATCACAGTGCTTCTGCTTAACAATTTCTTTTTTTTTCTTTTTTTTTTTAAACAATGCCCCACATTAGGATTTCTCCTGTGTCGTGGGTACGTTTTACAGACAAAAATTCCACATGCCCAAACCATCCAGACCCGGAACAACTATCTGTAGGCCATACAAATATTTGTCCCGTGCGGGAATCGAACCCGCGACCCGCGGCGCAGAAGCCAAGGGCTTAGCCACTGCGCCGACCGTGCCGTCAAACAATGAATGTTACTAATTTGTAACATATTATTGATATGCAGAAGAAACAGGGTTGGCGATAGCACACAGTCTTGTCCGACACCAGCATTCACAGACTTAAGAGTCCGAGCATGCACCGTCGACTACGACCTTGATGCTCCGGTCTGTGAGAAAACTGGTGACCCAATCGCAATATTTCTCGGGAAGCTCATAAGAAGGAAGCTTAGAAAGAAGCGCTTTGTGCCAGACCCGATCAAAGGCCTTCGCTATGTCCAAGTTAACTGCCAGGGCCTCCCCCTTGCTCTCGACTGCCTCCGCCCATCGATAAGTGAGGTACACTAGAAGATCACCAGCTCAGCGACCCCAACGGAAGCCATACTGGCGGTCACTAATCAGCTGGTGCTCCTCTGAGTACCTCAAGAGCTGGCAGTTCATAATAGACTCTATTATTTTGGAGAGCAAGAAGGCCTACTTACTTAAAATCAAATAATTTACACGCGCAATTTGTATGTGGGACACAGCTGGTATTTAGCAGATGTGTAATTTACAGCGTATATACACAGGCCTGCTCGGGTAATACCTTGTTACTGTCTTACGCTATCGATGTATTCTGCTCTGGTGTTTGCCAATATAACGTTTAGTCGAAACTGCAATCTGTACAGCCGAGGCATATGTATTTAATAAGATGCACAAAGCTTACCTAACGCTTTGTATTCATTCAATATTGACGTAAATTAAAAACTGATCTTCATAGTTTGTAATCCATGCAATCAATCGCCTTTTTCTTTCAAAAGAAATTGGCGATCTTGATTTGTTTCTATGATGACTTGTAACTAGGAAAAAATACTGTATTCAACTTATTTAATGAATTGGAGCTTTTTTTTCATTGAATTAAGTGACGAAACGAGCAGAACATTCGCCTGATGGTAAGTGCAACGTCTGCCCATAACAAATGCTGTGTTATCCAGAAAAATTCTGTGTGATACCACACTGCTCCCGTCACCCTGAGACATCAGTTCTTAAGTCTCATATTGTGTGTTGATGGTTACAGTGATTACACTAGCTCTCAGGGCCCTTCAACCCGAAACTGTTATGTGTGCACACTACTACTTCACGGCAGAATAACTGGCCCGGGAGTGGTACCTAGACGGATTCCTGCATAGAAATCCTACCACCGGTTAAAACGCTACAAGGATCTTTACATCCTGTGTTCTGAAATGCAAGAAACTTCTTTAAAATTCCGGATATTGTAATGTTATAAAAATAATTTTCACTGAAAACTTGGATTATTTACGCAAGTATTACAAAATTTCTGTTAAATTTCGACATTAATTGTCACTTCTTCGACATCACTTTATATTGCTTTCTTACATTTTATCGATTTTATTATTTGTGCACTAGAATGGCTGAGAACATGATTACAACTGAACTCGGCGGCTAAATGTGACTTGTTCGACTGTCCCGAAGACCTGGCAGACTGGTACCCTAGAAAAAAATTGCACCAAGTTACACGCATTCTCAGTGAATCAGACGTTAAAGAATCGCAAAGTTTTGTACGTGAACCTCAAAAAAACATTGAAATAAAAAAGGTGACGAGATTAGTTTGTAGACGGTCAGGAAGAGGCTCTCCTGTACGAATAGACGAGTTAAAAGGTCGGCTCGGGCTCCTAAATTTAGTAGTGAGCACCGAGTTCGAAATTATGTTACCAAATTAAAAGGAGAATAAAAAGAGTCTCCAATAAACCAACGTTATTTGTATGCGGTGAGAATTGAAGTCAATGGGTGCTACGAAGACCAGGCAATGCTTTTTTATAAACAACGTTTTATTTTTAAAATCCCAAGAAGAAGCGTTTTGAACTACTATCAACACCGAAGACCTGTGAAGAATGACTCATTTTTAATTGTTCATCGAAAATTGAATATTGTATGCACACACACACATAATAGAGATCCTAGGTCCTCATACAAAATATATCCTCTTGTCCAGCTGTGAACTATTAGAGGCTAAAAAGAAGAAAGAAGATTATCGTCACATTATAGCACATTTTATTATAAATTTAGATAAATCAGGCCAAGATTTATTTTTTAAATAAAACGTAAAACATTGCAATGCCAATGAAATAAATACATACGTAAGTGCAGTTCTATTAAATCGTACAACCCCTAGCTTCACGGCCGCAACCGAACTTTTCGATAATGAGCCGCCTGCTGACCGCAATTCGATATTTCTCCATTTGACTGAGTAACACTGAACGCCTGCTGAACGTTTCTGCACTGTAATTTTCTAAGCCCATAGAGGTTTGGTTATCTCTATTTATGATTGAAGAATTATTTTTATTGGATTTCAGTTATCGTTTTTTTTTTGGATATTTTGTATTCCGTTTGTGTCGTAAGAGTAGACTAAAATCTTATGGCATCCGACAGAATAATAATAAATCTTGGAATACAAGAGACTGTAATTCTAGTTTACAATTAGTGCGATACAATACGATTATCATCGCAATAGATTTTCTAAATATGACAATGAGATTTAATAACATTTAAGCACATGGAACTTAGGAACTGATTTCTCTGAGTGACATGTGGTGCCACACAGAAATGTACTCTTTGACAGCATTTGTTATGGGCAGACGTTGCCCTTACCATCAGGTCAACTATTTGGCCGTTTCATCACATTCATCCTTAAAAAAATTGTCGCCGTGTTTTAAATAAGACGTTTACGTTTGCGTAAGATAATCTGTTACCACATTTCATGCCCGAGGTTGTAAGAGTAGAATTAGAGAAACGCTGAATAAATCTCATGGTCTCTGACAGATGTTGGAGTGACCGTCTCAAATATCTTCATCATCGTCACCATTTCAGGCTATCACTAGCTCACTGTTGAACATAGGCTTCCCCTATAGATTGCCACAAAACACGGTCTTGAGCCATCTGCAGAAAACCTAGTCAAAAATATACCCGTAACAAATAATTATATTAGAGACTAGACATAGTCAGTATATTTAACAGTAGACTACCTAGACTACCTACCTAGACTACCTAGACTTAGACAGTATATTTAACAGTATGCTAATATGTATAGTCAATGGGTAATTAATACAGACCGGTAACAGAGAGCAACGTCTAAGGTGCGAGGTGTCTGGTAAAGCGTTGGCTAATCCATCTGCCAAGCATGGCTATTACTACGATCTTATTTAGAGGGTCCAGCAGTGGACGGTTAATATTCTGGAGACGATGATGATGATTATAAACAATAACGTCAAATGTTTACTGTGTCGTAATATTAAGGTTTCAGGAGAGAAATACGAGTAAATAAATTTAAAAATAAACCGAGTATAGAAAGCGCGACAGGATATTAGTATAATGGGATGTGAATGTAATTTAATGTTGTATTCAGCTCCGGCCAACCGTTACAAAATATGCTTTGATGAATGCTACGAAGGGCACAGCTCCATTGAGTCGAAATTTGAAAGTGAAAACATTCGAATCGTTTGTCAAAAGTGAGCGATCCGAGCTGAATTTTTTGAATTAAAAATAATCCATTATTTTAAACAACACACGGCAAACCTTCTTGCAAAATATATATAATATGATCCCTTTAAGTAAACTTTTTGTAGCGCTTCGGATAAATTGTTGTCGATTCAAAAGTTTGGTGCCGGCATTTACTAAAAGTGGTAGTGGTTTTAGATGTTTTTTATTGCTAATTTACCACGTGCCGCAGAGCACGAAGACAAGAATAAAAAAAAACCTGGCAAAAAATGCTTCGATAAGCCGGCCTTCCCGAATAATGGCGGGTTTTTCCCGACTCCAGAAGCTTTCAGAAATGCCAGGCCTATGTCCAGTAGGCAAATTTGTGAGCTTATACACACATATATACAGTCACGCCTCTTTCCTTTAAGGGTAAGTAGAGACCACGTCTCTCCACTTGCTACTATTCTGACAAACATCTTGTGCATCTTCTTCTTTTATCAGCGTAGTCATACAAGCTCGTCGGCTACCTTTCCTTAAAAAGTCTCCGACCTGATCGTGATACGTACGCGTAGGTCGATCCTAACCGGTTTGCCCATTCACACTCGCCTCATAAATCTGTTCCGTCAATCTTCTTTAATTCTTCATCTCTACGTATTGAAACCATCTTAGTATTCCTTTCTCTATCTTTGTCACTTCATCTGCTACTACACCGCAACGTTCTCTTATCACGCTGTTCCTCACTTAGTCCATTAAAGTCACTAGAGCAGTACTTCTCAAACTTCAACACAGCAAACACAGCATCTATCTTACTTTCGTGCTTCTTCTTCCAGACCATACATCAGTGTTGGGACCAGTATCACCCCATGGTCAGCTAGTCGTGCCTTTTTAAATAAAATACGTTCTGGCTACTCATAAAGTTATTCAGGGTCCCATTCACTTGATTTCCTGCCAACACTCTTCGCTCAATATCACAGTCGTACTTTCGGTCTCTCGTAAACTTTGAACCCAAGTAAAATCAGAACTCTGCAATCCGTCATACTTTCTTCTCTTTTACTTCCTATGCTTTTTAGAGCACCATGTATAATATTAACCACCGCCTGCAACTCCTCCTCCGATGATGCTAATAAGTAAGTATAATAAAGTAAGTTATTGACCTAGTTGTGATCCAGTTGGAACATTGCCAGGCTTTTGTTAATGTAAGCGGGATGCTCACGTTTATTCAATAGACAATTGTTAATGATGAAGTAGTAGTGAAGCATTGTGCTGAACTTCTACAAAATAAGTTTTTTTTATTGGATAAAGATATGAAACGAGCAAAATGTTCAGCTGATGTTAAATGTAACGTCTGCCAGTTCGTCTGTGAGACATATGTTCTTAAGTCTCATATGTCCAAAGATTACACTAGCTCACAGTGCCCTTCAACCGTAACACAATAATGTTTGCACACTTCTGTTTCACGGTAGAATAACTGGCCCTGGGGTGGTACCTACCTAGACGGATTCCTGCATAGAAATCCTGCCACCAGTAAAAGTTGCCCGTAACCCGCTCTTCTTGAGCCGCAGCACTCTCTAACGAAAATTAAGCACTATCTGACTATCACTTATCTGTTTTTATTAACCACTTCCGTAGCTTTCTTCATTATAGGCATAAGCAGTACGCTGTTAAAGAAAAAGTACATTCTCAAGTCAGGAGGATTTCAGTAATCGCCATGCTTGGTGTATTGTATGTTACTGCCAATCACGGTTAATCATCATTATTACTTCATCATAACATGCTAACTGCTGATGACTCCCCACAGAGTGCTACGAACACCGTATTGAGCCACCTACATCCATCGACTTACCGCAAAACCGTGCAGGCCGTTGCTTCATCTAGTAGAACTACACCCTGCACTGCGTGAGATTGTTTGACGTGGCCTAGTGGTTAAAGTACCCGACTACCACGCCGTTCGAATCCTAGCCAGAAACACCGGGCATAGCCCATACCCTAGCTTGCTGAACGACAGAGTTACCATACGTGGTTACTCATAAATAACCGCAAACTCCGTGGTAGTTCAGAGGCCGGCCGCTCGACTTAAATGTCATAGTAAGCGAGTGACCTGAGTTCGATCCCCGGTGCCAGCACCTCTAAAATTGTTCCGCAATTTTAAGTGCTGCTTTACCACGTGCTCGGCGGTGAAAGAAAACTTCGTGAAGTCCGCCAACTCGCATTGGAGCAGCGTGGCGGACTCTTCGAAGCTCCAAAACCCTTTTAAAGAAATACTTTCCCGAGAAATTATTCAATAGGGTCACCAGTTTCATCGCAGACCGGAGCATCAAGGTCGTAGTAGACGGTACATGCTCGGACTCTTAAGTCTGTGGGTGCTGGTGTTCCACAAGGCTGCGTGCTATCGCCAACCCCGTTTCTTCTGCATATCAATGATATGTTACAAATTAGTAACATTCATTGCTATGCAGACGACAGTACTGGTGATGCCTTGTACACCGGCCGTGCTAATATTTCTCGGTAACACGTGGGCGAGTGCCGGAACAAACTTGTGTCTGAAGTCGACAGAGAAGTTTGTCTAACAAAATCTCAGACTAGGGCCGACTAAATTTAGTCCAGGCGCGTTTACCGTTAAAAAGAAACCCTTCGTCGTAGGACCTCATTTTGGAAGCACTCCCCTCGTTGCCTCAGCCAGTATCGAAATCCTTGGCGTAGGCATATCGAGCGACGTTCAGTTTTGCGGTCACTTGGAAGGGAAGGCCAAATTGGCTTCTAAAAAGCTTGGCGTGCTCAGTAGAGCGGGACAGTACTTCATGCCGGTCCACCGCTTGCAACTTTACAATGCGCAGGTTCGGCCTCACATGGAGTACTGTTCTCATCTTTAGGCGGGGGCACCCCAGTGCCAGCTCCTTCCTTTTGACCGTATTCAACGAAGAGCGGCTAGAATCGTCGACGGCCAGGTCCTTTCCGATCGGCTTGATAAACTGGCCTTGCGAAGAGATGTTGCATCTCTTTGCATTTTTTACAGGATTTACAACGGGGAGTGTTCCGAGGAATTGTTCGGTATAATTCCAGCCGCTGGTTTTCACCATCGCACTTTGCGGCAGAACACAAAATTCCATCCTCACCACCTGGATGGTTGGCATTCCACCACAGTGCGTTTTTCGCGAAATTTTCTGCCACGCACGACCACTTTATGGAATCGGCTGTCCCCGGCGGTTTTTCCGGACCGATACGACTTAGGGACCTTCAAGAAAAGAGCCTATTCCTTCCTCAAAGGCCGGCAACGCACCCGCGATTCCTCTGATGTTTCGGTTGTTCATGGGCGGTGGTGATCACTTACCATCGGGTGAACGTTTTCTTCGTATCGTCATTTTATCCAATAAAAGAGTCCACCTGATGCCAAGTATTCATTGCGGCATACTGACACCTACATCCATCCATAAACGAGCAAGATGTCCACCTCCTGTAATACTGTCGAAAGCTGTCAACTACGCAGGAAATATTATAGTGCCACAACCACAAGGCCACGCGTTGTGACCTAACCACCGCCAAGCAGGCGTGGGCTGGTATTTAACGAATGACAGTAGTACATACACGTACTGGTATGAATCTCATTATACTAAGCATATATTATATTGAGTTACAATCCATGCTATGCTTTGTAACTAAAAATTGTCCTAGTTAATAGTTTTAGTATTAATTACGAGTATTTCTATTTTAAATAGTCATCATGATACTTTTGTGGAACCTGCTTCTTTTTATTTCATAGTCATACTGATCCTTTATGCTCTCTCTTATCTTCTCTCTGATAAATTTCAAGTAAATTAAATATTTGGACAATAGATCTTACGCCATAATTGTAAAACTGAGCTACACTCTCACCGATTATAAAGCAATAGTTGTTTTTTTTGTGACTTAAATATTTGGTGTCGCTGAGATTATAACCTGGACCCGCCTGGTAGGTTATATAGGGCTATAATAGGGCCATCCGTCGTGCTACATACGCGTGATAAATAAAAGTGTTTAAACCCTTGATTAAATCTCAAGTTAAAAAAAATAACAACGGATTGGATATCGACGTATCGCACCTAATCCCCGAAAATTTCGAAAAGTTAATCGGGTCAAATCTGTACTCCAAAATGTGTAACCAATAAAATATGTTACGTACATAGATACAATCACGCCTTTTTCCCATATAAGATGTAGGCAGAGATCACACACGTAGCCCACTTTTCGCCCCCGCGGGTAACGAGACGAGTCGGATGGCAATCCATCGCCGCCATTTTGGTACGAGTCAAAAAATTCTTACTCCCTATTGCGTTCCCACGAGCAGTATAGGGACAGAATTGCATATTATGGTGTTATTCTGCACGAATAAGTCCGTACAATACCTTAGTCACCTCTTACGACACATCGGTAGGAAAGAGGTATGTGCTATTCTACACTGCCGGACACCTATCGGCTCAACTATATTACGGTTATTTTTTTTAATCTAGCTATGCTATTAACATTACTAATATTTCTGTTAACCACTCCCAACTAAGCTTTAAAGCTTGTGCTAGCAGACGGTTTGCGACAATAGTCGAATGGCGGGTTCGATCCTGCGATATCATGTTTTGGAGTTCGTTCCCAAAAACATTAGGCTTTCGACGATTTCTAATTTGACTTTCGCAGCTGCGTAGCTTTTTCTGAACATGGGAAGATTAGATGTACTGGTCCCCACACTCATCAATAGTATTGAATGATGGGTCTAGCAGAAAAAGCATGAACCTAAGATTAATGCTGTTGAAATGAGAAGTTTGAAAAGTATAGCTGGACTCCAGCTGAAGTAACTTTGACGGCAAAGTAATGAATAGCGTTGAGGAAGGTTCCCGGTCCCGATGGTATCACTAACAAAGTAGTTAAGCTCCTGCCTACTACCATCATTCAGCTATTGGTATTAATCTACAACGCAGCTCTGGCCAACGCAATCTTTCCGAACACCTGGAAAGAAGCAGAGGTCGTAGGGATTCTAAAGCCCTCTAAACACCCGTCCGATCCCACCGCATATCGGCCTATAAGCCTCCTCAAGGCCTTAGGCAAGATATACGAACGCCTACTTCTCGCCCGCTTAAGAGACTTCATGCAGTCTCGAGGGATCCCCATCCACGAGCAGTTTGGATTCCGTGCCAAACACTCATGTACCCAGCAGGTGCACCGCATAACGGAGCACATTCAATCCCGCTTCATACTCGGGCTTCATACCGGAGCGCTCTTCTTCGACGTGGCGAAAGCGTTCGACAAGGTCTGGCACAACGGGCTCATATACAAGTTATATGGACTCGGTGTGCCAGATCGCCTCGTACTCATCATACGAGATTTCTTACGCAGTCGAACCTTCCGCTACCGCGTCGAGGGGGTGCGATCCGAATCACATCCCATCCTAGCCGGCGTACCACAAGGCTCAGTCCTAGGTCCCGTGCTCTACACCCTTTTCACGAACGACATACCGCACACCAGCGGCGTCGAACTCGCCCTCTTCGCAGATGATACCTGCCTATATGTGTCTGGACGTAATCCAGACACTATCTCTAAACGCCTCCAATCCGCAGCCCGAACCCTCGGGAACTGGTTTCGGAAATGGAGGATCGAGGTCAACCCAATCAAAAGTGCAGCCATGTACTTCTCGCGGCGCATAACGCAGCATCTCCCCACCATAGAGTTATTCGATCGTCCAATCCCCTGGGAAAAGACATTCAAATACTTAGGCGTCCTATTAGACTCGAGACTCAGCTTCGGTCCACATATTAACCGAGTAAGGAACCGAGCGGCGTTCGTCCTCGGTCGATTACATCCGTTACTAAATAAAAATAGCAAAATGTCCCTACGTAATAAAATTACACTTTACAAAGCCTGTATTCGGCCAATTATGACATACGCAAGCCCCGTATTTGCGCATGCCTCCCCGCGTCAAATTCACCGACTTCAGGTAATACAAAATCGATTCATGCGTAAAGCCACGGGAGCACCGTGGTTCGTGCGTAATGCTAACCTTCATATCGATTTAGGGCTTCCTACCATAGCCCAATATCTAAAGTTGGCCTCTCGCCGATACTTCGACTCTGCCGCCACGCACCCCAACCCACTGGTTGTCAGTGCCGCCACTTACAACCCCCTCGCGATACACCAAAACTCGACCCGCGGAAAAAGGAGACCGAGGCACGTCCTCGAGGACCCTGACGACGCGACCACTATTGCCCAAGCGCTCTACTCAACACTACACAAACACCCATTATCACCATCATACCGCCCCCGCCGTCGGCGTGGGCGTATCAGACAAAGTTATTCGCGATACCGCCGCATCTCAGGCCGGTTCTCCCCTAGCAGTAGTGTCATAAACAGAAGCGTCGCTGGAGTTTCTTGCGCCATTTCTTCTCCAGCGGAAACGCATTCCGAATTGGTGGTAAACTTATCTAATAATAATCATGGTATTAATAATTATAGTAGTAGTAATATTGCCCTCCCGATTGCAGTAACTGACCGAGCCGAGACCGGCCCCCTTGGGCACCCTCGAGTCTGTTACTCTCGCGAACAGGATGACGGTCCAAGCCGAGGTCCCCTCTCGGGGGCCCTTGCGCCAGTCATCCATAAATAAAGGTTTCGGCTAAGCGCCCTCAGCGCTATGCCACCTTTCAATCCGGCGAAGCTGTAAAAGCCTTCGGGCTAACAGTGACCAACAGTCCTAAAAAAAAAAAAAAAAAAAAAAGTTGAGGAAGGGAACGACGCGGTGTGGTAGACGAAACATTCACCTGATGGTAAGTTCAACGCTTTGGCTGGTTTGGGTTTGGGGGCCTCTGTCGACTTTTACGACACCCACGGGATGAGATTATATGATGATAGATTCTCTTAAGCCGCCAAAGGCCATGTCATGGTAGTAAACAAATGCGACGACGAACCATATGCCAATTCTTAGACTTTATCACCAGATGAAATAAATAGGTATACAATAAAAAGGGTTCAGACAATCTGCGAAAGTAACTACTGCTGATTGTTATTTTTGTTGATTTGTACAAAGTGAATCCTCTAACATACATACGACTGTATTTACTCGTCAAGCCTTTTTCCACACACGTAGCTTACTTTTCGCCCCCGCGAGGAACGGGTGGCGAACCACGTCCCCGCCACTTTGGCACTTTAAAAACCTCGTTAGAAGCAAAGCGTTAAAAGAACCAATATAATTATATTTTAGAGACTCGAATAATGTTTTTTTGAGATTTTTTCGTTTAATGAAACTACACTAATTTTCTTTGTCTAGTCTTTGTTATATTATCAATGCTTATAAAGTGATCGTTGTTTTTTAAGTAATATATTCGAGTTTATAATAAAGAAGCAAGTCCTTAAGAAATTAAACTTCATTTTCATTTAAGTATTTCTGATTTCATGTAACACAAAAGCCGATTGTTGAATTATATCATTCTTAAGAATACTAGACTCAGACCAACTTTGTGTTATATTTTACGAGATATCTTTTACTTTAGAACTTTTCCAAGTTTTAATATTTGTTTTGGTTTCGTATTATGATAATGCGCAGTTATCGAAATTCACGAACAATTCTTATTTACTTGAAAACTATCCATTCAAAAGCAACTTTCTAACTTAACTATCTATTTAAATACAACTTAAATACGAAGAAATATTGTTCTGGTAAAATTAATTAAGATAGAGAAAAATAATTGAAAAGTTGAGAATTTGCGTTTTTAGTATAAAGTCGTAATTAAATTTTTATCTATGATACATATAATTTAACAACAAATAAAGTTCAATTTGGAAAATGATAAAGAAAACTAATGCAATTGTAGGTGCCTGAAGTACAATAGCGTTTCCTTTCGTATTTATCTGTATTTTTGTGTAATAATGTTTGCATACTAGTGCCTCACGGCAGAATAACTGGCCCTGGGGTGGTACCTTACTTACTTTACTGGTGGTAGGTTTCCTATGCAGGACTCCGTCTAGGTAGGTACCATCCCAGGGCCAGTTATTCTGCCGTGAAACAGTAGTTTGCAAACATTACTTTGTTTCGGTTTGCAGGGCACTGACAGCTAGCGTAATCGACATTATGACATTAGAATGCGACATTAGAACTTATGTCTCAGGGTGATGGGCACAGTGTGGTGTCACACAGAAATGTTCTGGGAGACAAAGCATTTGTTATGGGCAAACGTTGCACTCACCATCTGGTGAACGTTTTGCTCGTTTCATCATTTTATTCGATAAAAACCTAACTATAAGGATTCCATAGCAATCGTACCAACGTTAGTTCTAAGTTTACCTTATTCCTTTATTCACCTGTCTTTTTAAATCAATTCAAGAAACCTTAAGCTATAAGTTTGTCCAAGAGGATGTTATGGCGAAGGCTTAGATATCTAAGCCTGCTCTTAGACGATAATTTCAAAGCATACAAGTGTGTTGTACTAAGCTCTACCGACCCCTCCATAATGCTCTTATACTTGTTGTGACTAGTTTGGACCGTCTCCAGGTATTTGTTAATTTAATCCCTTCGTTGAATCTGTCGGCGGCCGTCAAATAATATAGAACATGGTAACATTATTACTGAGCTTTGCAAACTATAGCTCGTTGTTGATAATTGTAGTTTATTAATGAACGATTTTTAAGAAACGATGAAAAAGAAAGATATTTTACATACATTTACGCCTTGTTCCCATTTAATTAAAAAAAAAATTTAAATTTCCCTGGTCCATTTTTCGCCCCCGCGGGAAACGAGACGAGGCGGCTGGCGAGCCGATATGGCATGTATATACTATCCTAAAATTTACAAAAAGTTTTTCTTACAATGTAAGTTAGTAGTACTACGAGTACATTTAAATCAAATTTTATAGATTTTACCGCATTTTTCTTTATTATTAATTTCTAGACACTTTACATCTCTTCTTCGTTCGTACGTTCTAATAAATGCGAAGTTAGCGTATCTGACTTCTTCGCCGCGGGTCCTGGGTTCGAATCCTAGCCGGAGCCAACATTTGTACCAGACACAATTGTTGGTTTTTCGGGTCTGGTTGTGTGTTGTGCATGTTAAATATATGTCTGTAAACCACACCCTTGATACGGGAGAAATCCCACTGAGGAGCATCGTTTCTTTTTTTAAATATTCTTTAGACTATATAAGTATTTGACAAAACTAAAACAGAATGTTGAAAAACGATAATGAACCTTTAATGTCCTTTTACAACTTTCAATTAATTTACTGGTGGTAGGATTCCTATGCAGAAATCCATCTATGTAAGAACCACCGCAGACCAGTTATTCTACCGTGAAGCAGTAGTGTGCATGTGTGTTTGCTCTGAAGGGCTCTGAGAGCTAGTGCAATCACTGGGCATATGAGACTGAACTGAACTGATGTCTCTGGGTGACGACGGGCGCAGTGTAGTGCCGCACATAAATGTTCATAAATGTTACCATCAGGTGAACGTTCTGCTCGTCTCGTCGCTTTATCCAAAAAAAAAGGTTATTATGAAAATCAGGAGTAGAGGTGTATGAAAATGTTAAATACAATCTTTTCATAATATGCAAAATTCCACATTCGTTTACTTTAATTTTCATATAGGGAGCCTTTACAAAGTCTAATCATATTCTAAAAGCCGAGACTAATAGGCCGAGAGATGGTACTTAAGTTGCTTTAATCAAGTACCGCTCTTACACTCTGCAACGTATCAACGTTCTCTTAGTGAAGCAGTGTCTAATTAGATACGGAGCAACGAGAGATCGGCTGCAGCGTTGTTCATGTTCAGCTCAATAAATATTTACTACGTACAAAAAACTATCGTATGTTTTAATGTTGAACAATTAAGAGAACAGAGACAATGCTTTTGAAAAAAAAGACAAAGCAGTAGAATGTCCCCGAATGGAAAAGGAGATTACATATTTATTAAAGTTATTAAACTGTTTAGATATGGTTTTAATCTCTGTTCCGAAGTGCAGAACGTTATTTAAGCAGATTTGAATTTAATTCGTAATTTCCTAATGAAAACGTGGAACCCCGTGCATCCTTCCCCTTCGGCGACGAGCGCGTCCTTTGTACTGTTACATAAAAGTTGGTCTCTTGTGAAGGCGCTCATTGTCTGTGGAATAATGGAGTTTAAAGGGGCCTATTCTCAGAAATAATTATATGTACAATTACTATTTGTTATATTGAATATACTAATTTTATACTGTTGGCAATGATCTGAGATTATTTTTAAATTGTAATTTCTTTTAAGTAAAACTAATTTTTACGGATTTTATCGCGTTTAATTTGGAACTATTCTTGGCCAAACTAAAAGATCGGATAAAAACCCGCGTAAAAGAACATACAGCTGACGTGAAGCATCTTCGTTCTAGGAAGTCTGCAGTCTGTGACCATGTTCTGGATCATCCCAACCATTACATCAGATATGATAAACCACAAATCCTTGCTAAAGAACACCGACTCCTACCAAGGATGATCGCGAGGCTATTGAAATTAAAAAACATCTTAATTTCAATAGAGAAGATGGTTGGGTATTACGGCCTAAAGCAGCCGCACGTTGAGAACCGAACGTTAGAAGGGCTGAACTGTGAATGCTTAGGTCAGCGAGGTGCAATGCCACGGCGCAGTCATGTGGTCGGCATTTTTTACGTGAGGGAACCCGCGGGGTGCAGCTGGTTTTATATAAATCGTACAAATTAAAGTGTAATTTTAATACATACATACATACATAAGATCACGACTGTATCCCATAAGGGGTAGTCAGAGACTGGGCACTCACTGCAAAAACAGATGACTGCCACAATCCACGTTTCACCAAAACAATATAATGCACTTGGTGTGATAGGTGGTGAGCCCATCGCCATCATGCGCTGCTGGGAGCACAGTGCAGTTTAATTCCTTACTCGCCTTTTAAGAGATCCAATGGATGAGATGGAGTGGTAGTATTCTTTTAACGAGCCCCCACACGGCTTTTGCATTTTAATAGCATTTTAAAAAAATCATCAACGAAAGTTTATCGAAATTTTCTCACTCCTTAGTTTACCAAGGTGTCACAGTTCTTTGTACAATCAATCTTTTACAACGGATCTTTTTTTTAATTTACGGCTTTTGAGAAATAGCTCGGTCTTCAGCAGCATTTTAGTTTTTGTATTCTTTTGATTTCTTTTGAAAAAAAAAGATTAAAAATACCCGCTATCCAGTCTCTCTCGCAAGTCATTTAAACATTGCAGTCTCACCGATTTATTTGAAATGTATTTTACTTTTATTATTCTTATTGTTAAACGGGTAAATGAAAAGAGACTCCGCTTTTCCAGAATGAGTATTTCTGTAATGAGATAATATATTTTTACAGGTGTGGTGATATTCTTGTATTAATATATAGGAATTCCTTTAAGCAGAGAACATCGCAATTTTATGCAATTTTTTGATATACTTATCCTATATAAAACTTGAGAAAACGTTTGCTTTTTTAAAGTTAATTACCATATTTTGCAGCTAATAATGCTTTATAAAACAGATTATGCTAAGGAATTATATTTTTCAACCTCCCACAAACCCACCCATCTCATCCCGTGGGTGTCGTAAAAGTCAACAGAGAGAAAATAAAAATCAAGAGATGTGCAGCAGCATCTTCCTGGAACCCGCCTGCCAAGCGTGGAAACTATGGTAAAATCCCTCCAAAATGAGAGCTACAAACTTTTGTGGCTAACTATGGGGGAGGCCTACGTTCAACAGTGGACGGTGGATAAGTTGAAACGATGAAGATGACTAGCTCTGGGGCTCAGAGGCTAGGCGCTCGCTTTAAATTTCATAGTACGCGAATGACCTGAGTTCGATTCCGGGGCCGGCACCACTACAATTGTTAATTCCAATTTTAAGTGCTGATTTACCACGCGCTCGGCGGTGAAGGAAAACATCGTGAGGAAACCTGCATGTCTGAGAAATAAAAAATATTTCGAAGACATGTGCAGTCCGCCAATCCGCATTGGAGCAGCGTTGCGGTTTCTTCCTGGCTCCAAAACCCTCTCAGAAATGAGAGGAGGCCTGTGCTCAGCTGTGGGACTTTATAGGCTGAAACTTTACTTTTTTTTTTACTATACACCTGCCTGTGAATCTTAACATCGGCAAAGTACCTTTGAAACCGTTCATATTTTTCTTAATTTTATTAAATATAAATATTTTTTCAGAAATGGGACGGGTATATTTATTAAGTAAATAACTGATTGACTTAATAAGGTCGATAATCTTATGTTTTTTATTTCAGGTATGTTCATTAAATGTGACTCAGTTACGGGATCCAACTATTGATTTTGTGTAAGTAAGTATATTTTAAAAAATCACAAAAATCTGCCATATGGAAAAGACGTAAAAAATGGGCTGTCAATCTCTTTCCGTGAATATGAATGTGAATATGCAAAAGTCGACAAAAAAATCGAGAAAAAAAATTAATCAAATTTAGAGTCATAACTACTCGTATGGTATGTAAAAGAAATTGTGAAACAAATAAATAAATCTCAATTATATTTATATTAGTCGGCGACGTCACGTCTCGGTTCCCGCAGGAGCAAAAAGATGGCATAAATTTATACGGGAAAAAGACGTCTTGTATGTATATGTATCTTAGTTGCTTCAATAAAAAATTAAGGTATGTTGTAAAAAAAGTTTATTTAATCTTCTCTTTCTAGCTTTTTATGGATTCTCTTAGTATTATATTCTCGAGTAATTTACCAATATTATAAATGCGAAAATAACTCCCTCTGTCCCTCTGTTTGTTACCTTTTCATAGTTCAACCGCTGAACCGATCTTGACAAAATTTGGCACAGAAATACGTTTCACGTAAACTCGAATGAGTGCACTTGGCATTTAAATTTAAAATTTCTGATTAATCTGCAGAAGAGATACGATCTACATATTCGGCAGAATAATTTCTTTGTCTGTAAAGCGAATCTCGTAACCTCAATAAATCAATTTGCAAATTATAAAGTGACCCCCTTTTAATGGCATTTTGTTGTCTGCGCCAGGGTTAGTGCCTTGCCAGTATCAGTTGGCAAGCTGCCCGCGATTACATTTGAAAAGCTATATGATATCATTTTTCTCGTGTTAAGAGCTCCAGATACGATTTTAGTGGTTTTGAACAAGTTGCAATGGATTACGTGTAATATTATATTTTTAGGTTTCATATTTTTATTTTTAATTCAATAGTTATGGTCACCTACTTATTGAGTTTTAAGATTTTGGACGGTTTATGTATGATTAGCCTGATAAAAAAATGGTATACATTCTTTCCGCATTCGCCCTTCTTACACGACGCTTATCAAAAGTGACAGAACGAGTTAGCAATTGTAGAAACAAACTACTTAGTGACGAAGATTCGTACACGGCACTACTAAATTTATTTGAACCTGCATGACAATTGGTTATTCAATTTTAACAGCAGCACAGTTTCCAGTATCCACTAGAAATCAGTAGCGCTTGGTACTAACGATTCATCAACCAGTTTGTGATTGGTTGCGTCGGTTTGTCATTGGTTGCGTCGGTTTGTGATTGGTTGCGTTGTATACGAACCGCCATTGAAATACCTAGTGCTGTGACATTTTAGATACTCATTGGTGATTAGGTAGTAGATTAGCGAGTAGGATCCTATACAGGAATCCGTCTAGGTAGGTACCACCCCAGGGTCAGTTATTCTGCCGTGAAGCAGTAGTGTGCAAGCATTGCTGTGCTTCGGTTTGAAGGGCACTGTGAGCTAGCATAATCACTGGGCATTTGAGACTTAAGAACTGATGTCTCAGAGTGACGGGCGCATTGTGGTGTCACACAGAAGTATTCTGGGTGACACAGCATTTGTTGTGGGCGGACTTTGCACTTACCATCAGGTGAACGTTTTGCTCGTTTCGTCACTTTTTACAATAAAAAAAATGTAAATTCGCAAAAATTTTTTCAGGCAAGGAAACTGTTCCGATAACTGTCAAACGTTATTATCCTTTATATTAATTGAGAAGGGTAATGTTTCCTAATTAAATTTATGTCCAATATTTACAAACTTCTGTCAGCTAGAAAGATATAATATGATTTTTAAAACAAATTAAATTTACGATGCTCATAGACTTTTATGAGCAATAAACTTATATACCCGAGCAGTCTAATCTATCAAGTGGGGACGTAATATCTAATAAATGTAACATACATATATAGTGGTCAATATGATCAATAAAAAGTCTACAAAGTAAAAGCAGGCAATGTTTTAATGAGATTTTGGTAATAAATATTCAGCTTCACTGTTCGTTTTATTACGATCCTAATAACATATGAAATAATGTATGAAACGAAATATTTCTTATTTTAATGCCTAAAGAAAAAATCTTGAAAAAATCTCATTCCATTTTCTAAATTACTACTAATAACATCTGAAATAATGTATGAAACAAAATATTTCTTATTTTAATGCCTAAAGAAAAAAATCTTGAAAAAAATCTCCTTCCATGTTCTAAATTACAATATTTACTAAATTTGTTTTAATTTACCATAAATATTCCTAAAAAAAGTAAATTATTCCACGTTAGTAAAATGAATTATAATTAATATTGTAAATGCGTTGATATAGTTGTAGGACGGTATTGTTACCAGGTACAGTGTGTCAAAAATCGGGACGGAAGGTAAAAATAATCGAGAATGTGGTTTTTAAATCGGGACAACAACAATAGCTACCATTGTACAAAACCACAAAAAAAAAGATTTTTGTGAATCATCATTTATTTTTATCGGACGGTATGTTATCATTGGATAATTAAAAAAAAAAACAAATAAATGAAAAGGCGATTGAAAAATCGGGACATTTGGCGTCCCGATCAACGGTGATTCGGGACGTGTCACCAGACCTCTGAAAATCGGGACGTCCCGCGCAGATTGGGACACCTGGCAACACTGTATGACGGTATCGATAGGCGATTATTCGAAGCACCTATAGCCTTTTCTTTAAAGTACAGACTGCGAAACATAACGTCCCAGGATTGATTCCGCCATTAGACTTATTGTGAACTATCTCCTAGCCCAAGCTTATAAGCTCAGTTGGGATAATCAACACGAATATTTGTAATGTTTAAAGCATTGCTAGTATTCATTAAAAACATGATTATCTGCTAAGGTGGCATATTCTGCTAACTTACATGTTATACATTCAGTTGTTAAGCGTTTTACACGGCAAATAGACAGTTTCTTTTAACGCAGCTCTAAAGGTTTTATACATTGTTTCGCGTTTTCATTCTTCAATTTATTTTCTACTCGTGAAATATATAGACAAGTCCGCAGCTCGGGGTCCGCGAGCCGACCCCTATCCTGTAACGATCCCGCTTACGTTTCGTATCTCCATTTTTTTTTAATTATTTTATTTAAACCCGTCGGCATAGATATACCTTTTAAGACAAATGAGACAAAAAATGAAGAGAAGAAAAGGAAAGAGAAATTGCGATGCAAAAGAAGTCAATAAGCGGTTGATTTACATAATTCTACTATTTGATAGGCAGTTTTTATTTTTTTCATTACTTATACCTAGATTAGAATTCCTTTACTTTGCCTTCCGAAGTACCAGACTATTTAGGAGTGCAAACCCCATTCGAGTTCTACAGGACATGAGTAATAACGAGAAAAACTGATTTAATTTACAAAACCAGTTGCAATGAGTGGTTTGAATACTGTCTGAAGGGCACTGAGAGCTAGCGTAATCACTGGTCTCAGTGTGTCTCACAGAAATATTCTGAGTAACACAGCATACGTTATGGGCAGACGTTGCACTTACCATCAGGTGAAGGTTTTGCTCGTCTCGACAATTTATCAAATTAAAAAAAATGATTCTGTTTAAAAAAAAACCCCAAGACGTACGGAAATATATTTTGTATTGCTTTTAATATTAAAATGTGCTTTAAGCTATTAGAGGTTAGAATAGTTATTTTTATTCAAAGTTTCGGCATTTTCGCAATCATACACAAGTATGCATTCCTTCAAGAAAAGAGCCTAGTCCTTCCTCAAAGGCCGGCAACGTATTAGGAATTACACTCAACAGCACACGCACACGACCAGCTGCAGGGGAACAATACTTTATTTATAGCCAAGAACCATCGACGCTCATATTTTGACTTGATAATATGGAAAAAGGGACGAGACGAGCAAAACGTTCACTTGATAGTAAGTGCAACGTCCGCCCATAGCCATCTGGTGTTTGTTTCCAGAATATTTCTGTGTAACACCACCCTGAGACCTTAGTTCTTAAGTCTCATATGCCCAGTGAATACACTACGTGCCCTACAGACCGAAACACAGTAATGATTGCACACCACTGCTTCACAGCAGAATAACTGGCCCTGGGTGGTACCTACCTAGACGGATTCCTGCATAGCAATCCTAACACAGTAATTACGCGATGTCGTTTAAAAATATTTCCTTTTTTTATTAATGTCTCAAATCCAATTTATAAATTGCCTTAGATGACAGATAATAAATTTCGCGGATACCAAGACCGGTAGTGATAACAAGACCTTGTTTTCTTGTTTTGAATCTAGTAGTTTGCGGCTTGAATAAAATTTACGAATTGATTTGTGCTATTAATATGTCCCAACGTAACGCTTTTTTCGTGTCAAAAAGAAAATGACAACAGTACAAGCCCAGCTTGTACAAGGCTTAAACAACCATTCATTTTCAGTTGCAATCTGAGTTTTATTTAAACGGAAAGGGCGAGTGTTTTTTTAGACCCGATCCGTTGTTCTTTTATTGATGTGGTTGCATTAAGGCCGTATAATTTTTGTTGATATCATTCCATTGTGCGGTATATTTTTAACCGACTTTAAAATAATTTTTAGTGCTACTGAAATTAATTACCTTGATCCGTTAATACCATCCAGCGAAAGAAAATAGTATATTTTAAGTCCAGAGTTGACTCGTGTAATAATACTATCATCAGAAGTCTGGAGGACAGACAGTATATAGACATGGATGAAAATTGCCACGTATCTTAAGAAAAATGTTATATGTACTAAATTTGTGTTTCATTAATTATTTATTTTTATTTTACATTACATTTAACTTTATTTGATTAAGTTTAGTTGCACAAATATTTGATTTGAATACAGGAATCGCGACTATGTCCAGTTAGTCGCGGCTCTTGTGTTATAGACGATTGTGATAGACGAGTATTGAAGCGTTCCGATGTCATAAAGCTTAAAAATATGTATATAACATTGAAGTAGGTAGATTTTTCTTACATCAATACGTGCAGTAACGTTTAGTTTATGTACACACATGTAGTGATACCTAGAAAAAACCCTCCAATTATATTAGTAAAAAGAAATTGTCTCTGGTTTTATTTTATTAACGACTACGCCTTAATTTTGAAAGTTTCGCTGTCTTATGAATTACATCTTAAGTTTATTTATGGTTAATTTTTAACTTTAACACAATTTGACTTGTCCAGTGCCTAGAGTCTCTGTTTAATAGTAGGTCAGAAGGTACCGTTTATTGGCGAAAAAGGAAAAAAACTTTTGTTCTGGTAATTACTGTAAAGGCCCTGGAGCCTATTTGCAAACGACAGGACTTAAAAATAATCACCCCGACCACTCTAAAAAAATATTTCTAGTCTTTTATTTTGCCACATTCATTTTTAAGAAAGAACTAAATTTCGAAGTAGGTTACGTACGTAAACAAGTCTTATTGAAAAATTAATGCAAATTTTCATTTCACTGTTTAAAAAGTATGTCCTGGAGTAGACCTTCTTTCAGCAGTGGATTTGTGACGGACTGAAATAATGATGATGATGAAATGAGTATGTGTATACACAAAGGAGCACACCTACACCACCTGCATCTCATCCTCGAATTAGGAATTTATTATTTCTTTTGTGGAAGTAAGTGATGAGACGATTAAGTGCTTCACTTTCCACTGGCCCCTTCCCCCGTTAATACGAATTCTGATACTGTGATCAAAGTTTTATAGGAGATGTTAATATACCTTTACTCGTAGAAAATATTTATATTTCTTCTTCCTATTATATTTATATTTTCGAATTCGTCCAAATCTTCGAATTGTTCGTAGGTTTTGCTTCATCACTGTAATTGACGCATATTCAAATCCAAAGCATTTATTTCATACTTTAGTTACCATAAGTCACCCGTGTCATTAGTTGAAACTGAAAATTTGAAGTCTGTATAATATGTAATGTAACATGTAGAACAAAATAATTGTTATAGTGCTGATATTTTGCATTCATCTCTTTCTGTCGAAGTTTCGTTTTCTGGAAGTTTCATTTCTACACACATGCTTTTTTAACTATGTTGTAATATTTTTGTTTGAAGGAAACGAAGTTATTTTTCTAAGATCCGCATAAAATAATATAACATTTTGAATGATACGCGTCAACCAGGCGAAACTTGGTCTTAGCGAGTTACGAGCTATTCTTGTATATCACACTGAAAGATAAATTCATCGATAAAAACAACATAGATCTTTTAGATGTGATTCTGAGATAATTTTTATTTACCTTACCCTTATGGTATGGTATGGTATGGTTTAACCAATATTTCAGAGAGTTAATGAAACAATTATTACTTTTATATTATGCCCAATAAATAGTAAGAAGTGTAAGGAACAGGAGGAAAAGTTTAGTAGTAAATCTTTAAGAACGCATTTTTTCTAATTCACTTAAGAATAAAAGTTTAAGCAATTCCGCCTCCTCCTCCTGAAATTAGCTTTCCTTTTCTTTGTCTTTCTCCAGGAAAGTTTTTCTTTCATTTAGTTCTAAGTTTCAGCGTCCATGATATTTCTTCAATTTATCTTCAAAAGTCATCGTTTTTACATTATGAAGACGCAATTTGTTGGTTTAAACAGGTTAATTACACAAGAGATACACTATATTACCTTATATGTAACCTTTAGTTAGTCTATATCAAAATTCATAAGAAGCTATACACAAACTCAGAGCTGCTTAGTGTGTCAATAAGAGCATTGCATAGCAGTTTCCCTAGTAGATAAAATTCGTAATGAAGAGATCCGCCGGAGAACCCGGGTCTACTGACGTAGCCTTTCTTGTTGGCAAAAGCTGGTCACTAAATTGGGAGGGACGGCCGCCGTTGTTACTAACGGTAGCAACGGTACTACAAAGTGGTGTATAGGATTCCTATCCATAAATCTGACTGGCTACCGCAGTGCCAGTTATTTTACTGTCACGCCAGTGATGTGCAGAGACTATGTTTCGGTTTGCAGGGCTCTGAAGCTAGTGTAATTACGGGGACTGAAATTAAATATTGGTTCTCTGACGTAAGAAATTCAGATTTCGTTTGACAAATGTCATTTTTTTACAATATACCGCCGTTTCTTTCGCCGGTTTCGTCTCCGTTCATAGTCAGAAGGTATCCTCTTTTTTAGTAGAGGCGTATGAGAGTTTAGAAAAGAAAGAAAGAAATATTTATTTGTGTCAGTGCAGTTCACAAATAAATTAAAGAAAGAAAAAAAATTACAACAGTGCAGTTCACATGCGGTAAAAATTAAACCTTCAGAAAACTAAACATCGAGAGGATGAGACGAATGCGAAGAGTATCAGGAGTATAATAATTGTAGGGTTTATTTATTATAATATTGTTACCAAGTTCAAAGATTATCTTACATTTTATTCTACATATTACATTTTATATTATACAGACTCCGAGTTTTCAATTTAATATGTATGCTTGGTTTTTGATTTAATTTTATTAATAATAGGATCCCAAGCCGGTGGCAGCGCCAACCATCTTCCCTATTGAAATTGGATGTTTCTTTAATTTTAATAGTCTCGCGAACCTTCTTCTGAAGGAATCGGTGTTCTTTTGCAAGGATTTGTGATATATAAATCTGATGTCATGGTTGGGACGATCCATTACATCAGATTTGAAAGATATGGATAATATCTTCTATTTATTTGATAGACTATATTACATCAGGACATCTGTCACCTCAGTCCTCCCGTGACCGTGGGTTTTGTAAAGCGCTCGAAACGTCAGTTTTTTAATAGTAAATTAAACACGATAAATGCTGTAAAATCCATTTTTATTAAAATGTATATAATAAATAAAAGTATTATACTATATAAAAATAAGGTTAATGTTCTAATAAATTATAGTATTCACGTAAATATAAGAAATCATTAAGTGTATGTATGGTAAAATTAACTAAATTGTTTTGTCGGTAGTAATTTCAATGTGCATGTTGTAACATACGGGCCATAACATAATATAACATACCGCCACAACACGGCGTCAACTTCCGAACACTTTCGGAAGCGGAAGCCCAGTGTAACGCTCAAGCGAGGAAATCGGAGGTAGGCTAGAATCACAACCAGAGCGAAAACATTTTATTTTTGCATAAATCTTGACTCCCACTGGGATTCGAATCCAGGTCATTCGGCATAGGATTCAGGTACTCCGACGACTGGGCTTACGAGGTCGTCGCCTAGCCGAATTATTTCTGTTGTACTTTTTAAATGACAATGTATTGTTACATTGTTTGTTTATCCAAATAATTATAAAGTAACAGCAGATTCCATTGTTGCGTGCCGTGAATGACATAAACTTCCCGCAGCCATAAGAAACGAAATACTATCACAGGTAGCAATGTATTCAATCTTAATTTTCAGAGAGGACGGCCTATAGGCTACTGTGTACAAAAGTACTCATTGATCGCCATGGTAACATAAAATCCGCCTAAACTTGCAAGCAGATATTATAATATTAGCCAAACTGTGTATGCTTTCAACTTAACATAATTTAATAATAGTATTTTATCTAATAAATTATTTTACCTTTTGCAGTGAAACTTTTACAAAACTTAATTTTGTACTTGTTACTTTTGTAAGCGTAATTGATTATTGGCAGATTGGAGGTCTATTTGTACGTCTATTTCTGCATAGGAATGTTACTGGTAGTAGGACTCCTATGCAGAAATTCGTCTGGGTACGTGCCACCGCAGTGCCAGTCATTCTAACATCAAGCTACAGTGTGCAAACATATACGTTTCGGTCTGAAAGGCACTGATAGCTAGTGTAATAATATATATGACACATAAGAACTTATGACTCTGGGTGACAGGCGCGGTGTGATGCCACACAAAAATGTTCTGCGTAATATAGCACTTGTTGTGGGCAGACGCTGCACTTTCAATCAGGTGAAAGATAAGCTCGGCTAGTCAATTTTTTCCATAAACAAAAAACAAATTACGCACTCAGATTTTAGTGGTATTCTTTAACGGCAGTAATAATTAGCAATTTACTACCTATAAATTGCCATCTTCGATACCCCGCTCACTGAAGCCATCTCGAATCTAATAAATGTATTGATAATTAAATTTATGGACCATTATAGAGCGATAAATGTTTGCGACCATTAGCCGCGCTTTATTATTTAATTTCGACAAACTGCTGCGAAATTAATTTCTTTCACAGTAAAACAAAGAGAAGTCGCTGGAAAATGAAGACGAAAAAAATAAAAATGGACAAAGTTAGCGGTATACGGACAATTTGAAAACTCATTTGCGCTATTAATAAGTCCCACCGAAATGTTTTTTTGACGTCGACCGCGAAATTACGCCAGTGCGTGCTTCAGAAGCATCAACGACCCTTCTCTTTGAAACGCTATCTGTGTATTTAATGGAGTTTTCTATTGAAAGCGAGGGCGGCGTGTTGATTAGATAAGGCTTCGTTGTTCAACAACAGGTGTCGTTCACGCTTTAATAAAGACGCTATCATTTTCGTTGTGTGACCGCTCTCCAAGAGATACAAAACAGGCGCTTTTCAAAATGCCGACAAAGAGCGTTGGCCGTTGAGGTCTTGTTAATGTCTCGAGTGTTGAGGTTTTTTATCGTTTATTACACTTTATCCCGACTTTTACATCGCTTAGAGTTTCCACAGATTTACACTAGAGTTTCCATAATTACTTTAAATTGGCGGAAATATAACGCTATCAAGAAAAATACCACGTGTTCGGCGGTGAAGGAAAACATCGCGAGGAAACCTGCATGTCTGATAAATAAAAAATATTTGAAGACATGTGTAGTCCGCCAACCCGCATTGGAGCAGCGTGGCGGATTCTTCCTAGCTTCAAAAAACCCTCTCAGAAATGAGAGGAGGCCTGTGCTCAGCAGTGGAACATTTATGGGCTGAAACTATACTATACTATACTATAAAGAAAAATATATTTGCATTACTATAACAGATTCCGTTAAGATAAATTGCGTCGGATTGACTTAACTGGAAAAGAATTCCACTCACATTTTCGTGACTCAAATGACTGATGAACTCTACCTTTACGCCGCCGTGGCACGGCTGGCAGTAAACTGGTGGCAGGACTTCTATGCAGGAGTCTATCTAGATAGGTAACAGTGCGAGTCCCTTCCATTTGACCATGTACATTCTGATGGACTTCTGTATTTTCTATCGTATATAGCACGGGGAGTGCTCCCAGAAACTGTTCGGATTAAGTCCAGCCGCCGAATTCCACGGTCGCATCTTGTGGAATAACTAAAAATTCATACCCATCATCTTGATGGTTGGCATTCCACCACAGCGTGTTTTAGAGGAAATCTCTTCCACGCACGACCTTGCTGCCGGCAGCGAACCTTCTAGAAACTTCTATTCCTTTCTTTAAGGCGTGCAACGTATCCGTTATTCCTCTGGTATTGCGGATATTATTGGGCGGTGGTGATCACTTACCATCGGTGAGCCACTAGCTCGTTTACCCCCTCTTCTATATAAAAAATAATACAAAGCGACGAGAACAGTTTCAAACAGGACTTGCAATTCAAAGTTCTGGATGACACTGCAACTGTTAATGGTTCTGGTAATCAGTTGAACGACTGGCTTGTTTCCTTACTTAATATCATAAATAATAATACGTCAATGGTTACTCTAAATTAACAATCAATCTAAATAACGTACGTTTGCCTTTTACATTAAGGCTGTTCACAACTGTGGGAGGCGACGTCTCAAGTACAATATTAGAGTCATGGCAAACTTATCTAATAAAGAGCACGTTTGCCGCGAGCGAAATAACGCCTACTGTAATACTAAAACTTCGTACATTTATGGAAGTGCAGCGCGACAATACGTTCATACCAGAATATAATCTTGTTGTGTTGGAGGATGTTTGGATAATCCATTTTTTTTTCAAATATATATAAAATTAACAGCTTATAAAATGTCTCACTGATGAACACGTGCGTCGTCATTTTTAATAGAGCTTAGGAGCTGGAGATAATAACAGCGCTGCAGTTACGCCACTGCAGCATAATGCTAAGTTGCCTTATCGTTGCTGCAGTCCTAACAGTTTTAGAAGTGAACATTCAGGATACTCGCGTACTTTGAAATTTATAGTGAACCTTATGTCACCTGAGCTACCACGGCTCTTCATATCAGATATTTATACTGCAGTCGTATTGATAACACATTGTACAAAATAATACTGATTAAATGTACGTACCTTGTACTGGTCAAACAAAGGTCTTAACCGAACAGGGGTTTGTTTTTTCTAATCTGTTTTAAAAGTGTGTAGTGTCTACATTATTTTTAAGTTTCCTCGGTGTCTCTTATTCATAGTTAGTGTTGTTGTTTTTCTGGAGCTAATCAGTTTTTTTTTAATAATTAAAAAATTATTACCTGACTGCGAAGCGAGGTAAATATTGTACTTTTTCCTTATTGAAGACGGGCTACATTGAGTAGTCAAGTAAAAACAGTCCTTATTAACTATGATTATGAATATTTTATATGCACTTAAATAATTAAAAACAGTGTAATAGTCATAACAATTTGAAACTAATATTGCTTATTATAATCTAAAATTAGCTTTTATCTATCACACAATTAAAAAAACACTTTTCAGTAAAAAAGATGGGTCAAATAAAAAAGGAAAAAACGGGCAAAAATAAACTTTCCCAGAGTAAGGTAAACAAATAAAGGAAGAAGAAACCAGAGAAGAAATCTCGGAAACTGGGAGCGTACAAGTCGACTCGCTTAAACTTATTTACTTAAGTGAATTTACAAACAAATTGTTTAGTCTTGTTTTAGTGGCGGAATTTATGAAATTGAGCACGGTTTCCTTGATTCAAGAACAAAGTAATTTCTTATAGTTAATAGAATCAGGCGTTACTTTGCGAAAATCCATTATAATGAAGGAAGGTCAGTTACTTTGCTAAGATCCGCATGCAAAATATAAAAATGGTGTATATTACCTAGTTTTTTGAAGAGCACCGCCCGCCCTCCCTCAGTAGCGTGCACAAGCACGCTTGCTCTTCAAAAAACTACGTAATATACACCATTTTTATATTTTGCATGCGGATCTTAGCAAAGTAACTTACCTTCCTTCAAAGTAATTTCTGTTTGGTAAACGTTAATAAGTTTTTTTGTATGTGAATAGGGGCTCGTTTTTCAACGTCCACTTATAGTACTTCCTCGGTAATCGGTACAACAGATCCATTTAAATCAAATAATATTGAAATACATCTAAAAAATAAATCCCGAAACATATAGACTAAAATGAAAGACATTCATTAATATTTACTTTACGTTGGTATTCTGCGATAGCGTGATATTTATCCTGTTGAGCCGATCCACTTTCTGCAAAACTGGATGGTCTAGACTGTCGGCACGTATGCGTGGTTAATCAAACTTAATGAAAAACTACAGCGTTTAAAAGTTGAATAATCAGAACTCGTTGTATTTGGCAGAAAATTGTAACAAATTATAAAATTATAGTATCCTATAGAATAAGTTTCATTCAGTGTAGATTGTTCACATAATACTTAGTATTATATCATTTAATATTACTCTATACACATGCCAAAAACGCCAGGGAAGAACTGGCAAAAAACCCAGTAAGTTTTTTCATGTTCATCACAATGGTATAATATATAATGAAGGAAAATCTTCCAAGCATTCTGAATGTTGTTTTATCAATTAAGTATATAAAAATAAATAAATACTCAGTAAACCTAATTAAAACAAAAGTTGGGATCATGTATTGGTTTTAGGCTGGTTGTAAGATTCCTGTCCAGGAATCCGTCTAGGTAGGTGCCGTGAAGGAGCTAGCGTAATTACTGAGCATATGAGACTTACGAACTGATATCTCAGGGTGACAGGCGCATTGTGGTGTCACACATATGAGACTTACGTACCGATGTCTCAAGGTGACGGGCGCATTGTGGTGTCACACAGAAATGTTCTTGGTGAAAAGCCTCGTTTCGTCACTATCCAATACAAAAAAAAATATTTATGGATACAGATTGTATAAGTTCAAGTGTGAATCAAGATTGAACTGACCGTTATTATTTATTTCATAGCTCCTCGTCATGTGCCTATTAACGACGCCACACGCCTCTTTATTCTCTCAACTTGCAAACACACGGGTTGCTTCCACTGAAAAACCTGTCCAAGTTTCCCTTATAACTTTTTCAACGTGTGTATATTTCGCCGCAGAAATTAAATATTGAGGTACGTTTTATCCACAGCGCACGCTTAACAACTTATCTCAAAGAGGTCGAGGAATATAAACTTTTTAAGAAAACCCTTTTTGATATAGAAATAGGTTTGAGGTAGTTTAAATAAGTGGATGGTAGGATTCCCATGCAGAAATCCGCTTAAGCAGGCATCCCTAGTGCCAGTTATTCAAGCAGTCTGCAAACACCAACGTATTTTGATTTGTAGGGCACTGAAGTTAGAGCAGTCAAGACCGTTCAGGGTCGCCTTGTACTTCCGAGTGGGCCGTACGATTTATGCAATAAGATGTGTCAAGGCCCGCTCGGACGACACAGTGAAACTGGGTGGGGTACTACTAGCAGGGTCCTTAGACATCGCCAATGTCTTTAATACCCTTCCCTGCGCGTCAAGTAGACACTAGAATATCATAAAGTGCCGTCACATCTCAGCCAAATTGTCGGGGACTACCTCTCTGATAGGTACATCTCGTAACCTGGGCGGGAAGACATAACAATACGAAGGGGTATGTCGCGCGGTATACCAGGGCCTATCCTTGGGCCGCTCCTGTAGAACATCAGCTACGACTGGGTGTTGCGGAGGGATTTTCTCTCGGGCGCAAATGTGATCTGTTATGCTGACTGCTGGGGGACACATATGAGGAAACTTCCCGCCTTGCTACCATGTCGGTGGCACTGGTTGTCAATGGGACAGGGAAGTTGGGTCTTGTGGTAGCCCTCAACAAGTCCGAGGCTATTTCATTCTATAAGCCTCGAAGAGCGCCGCCTCTGGGGTCTCACATCGTCGTCAGTGATGTCCGTATGGAGGTGAAATCCACATTAAGTACCTTGGACTCATCCTCAATAGCCGCTGGAACTTCTACGAGCATCTCAAGTTCCTGACCCCCTGGTTAACAGGAACTGCAGCTGTGCTAAAGCGACCTGACCTCTGGTCTGGTCCTGGATGACTGGATGGACAGGCGGCACTGGTCACTAATCTTTCGGCTGGTCAGTATTGTGCCAGTGACGACAAGACGGCACTGCTTACACTGGAGGAGTGAACAGCTTGGGCGGAGCTGCGTCAAGATCTCGTCGCTATTTTGGGAGATGACCTCTCGTTCCCTACCTTGATTAAGGCCGTGTTCAGTAGAGAGAGGTCGTGGAGCGCCGGTATTACCTTCTGCGAAAAGTAATATCATTATTTTGTTTTATTTACAATTTCGAATTATCCCGGTTCTTCAGTTATCAATTTTTTCGTGTATATTATAAAACGACCATTTCAATAAATTTGTAAGAAAATAACTACATTATTTTGAGTATTTATCTAACTTTTATACAATAAGGATAATATTAACTCAATCGTAATAGAATCACTAAAAACATAACTCATTCTTCAAGCAGTTGTATTCTGTGCAAATAATGAAGAAGAACATTGGTGAATTTTTGCGAAAGGGCTTTACAACGGGATTTAAGTTGAAGTATGCTTGTGGTCCTCCTGATGCTTACGCAAGGCGATCTTAATAATAAAAACGACTTAAACAGCTTTGGAGTATCGTTTTAAATTACGATACCTACTAAAATACAGATTTTGCGCTTTGGAAAAGCCACATCTCTTACATTTCGCTTTTTTTCTGGCGACTCACTGTAAATAGCTTTTGTTTAATGGTACTTGATTTGTTACAATAAATTTCTTTCTTTATCATAATTAACTCTTCTTTTTAATAAAATGCGCCACAAGAAGCTAAGTACCAATGAAGTTTAAGTGTTAGATTAAAACACAAATTTTAATGCTGTCTTTTGAAGTTAGTATTCTTTAAAGAAAAGTAACAGCTTTTAAATGTCCCATTTCTGAGAGATCTCCTCTAACTTCTTTTGGATCAGGGAAGAATTCGCCACACTGCTCCAATGCGGATTGGCAGACTTCACATGTCGGTGAACCATTTTTTATTTCTTAGACATGCAGGTTTCCTCGAGATGTTTTCGCAGCACGTTGTTAATGAGCACTTAATAAACAATTTTAGTGGTGCCGGCACCGGGGATCGATCCCCAGGTGTACTGAGAAATTACTACCTTCCACGGATTTTCTTGAAAAACATTATTTGAAAGTTAATTTGGAAATAAAAAAACAACTATTCGATTAAAGCTGACTTTTTTTGGTTGAATACGAGAAAAATACTCACATTTGGCACATATGACTCAAAGATATTTATCTCTTTTTATATCTATGACAGATCTTTCCCCTTTACACGTCCATGTTATGGAACAGCGTAAGTCGAGAGACCCGACTTTATGACTGTGAACATGCATTTTTATTATTTAAATAAGTAACAAGCACTTAGTTCGCCTGATGTTAAGTATTCACCTCCATTGACACATAATATCCATGTACCTCGTGTCAGGATGCCTTCTTCGACAGTAACAGTCTCTCCGGTTCTCTTCTGTGAGGACGTAGCACGGTCGAACCAATCTATTTTGTGTCTGTTTGTAACCAACTGAAGCGTTTTCTTACAACTTAGACCCGATTTCACCGATTGCTTTGGAAACCAAGTTTAATAAAACCGCATTTTGCTTAAATAAGTTCAAATCACCGACTCCATTTTGATCGCGTTAAGAAAAACGAAGTTTTCATGAAATATCGTCACAATCTAAAACAAAAAGACGATTTATTTCGTATTTTGCGACATCAAACAGCCTGTTTTTATGCGTAGGTTACATAGGTATGCAAACAATAAATAATACGAATTAAAAATAATTTTTGTGTTTACATAGTTGTGCAATTGACAATGACAGCTCTCTAAACGCGTTTAAAGAGCTGAACGTCGAGAATTGGCCGTTCAGAATTTGAACCGCGTTTAGCATTGACTGCGTTCATTTGATGTTGATGAAATGCAAACTGTAGCATTGAACTCAGTTAGACGCTTAAACATCGTTTTTCTCGAACTGATCGCGTTTAGTTTCAACGGTGAAATCCGCCCTTAGTGTGTCACGGAAACTCCGCGCGAACGGTTGCATTCCGCTTACCGGACTGATCGTCTACCGCGCTTTGTCTATTCAGGTGGGTCCGTTTAATCATCATCATGTCCGTTTAATGAGGTGATCCTTAGAACTGCAGGTAACAGCAGATAATTCTCGATTTTAAGTTCTATACGTATTGTGTCGTTTGGCACTGAACCGTACAGCTCTTACGCAACTTGCGACACCAACATACATCTCTATATGATTTAGGTCAGTTGCTTTGAGGACCTCGGTCTCGGAGGATAATACTATAGTGCGCATCTTAATATGTAGCTCAGCGCTAAATCTAAAATATCAATGACTTTTAAAACTTAAGAATACCATATTTTTAAAATTAACAATAAAAATTAAAAATACGGTGATGTAATTGCTGTTAGCCTTCTCGGCTTTTACAGCTTCACCGGATACTTTAACAACTTCGTACTAGCCAGGCAGTATATGACGACTTATACCGGCCACTTTAAAACTACGACATGTTTTATCATTTTATGTTTTCGTGCCGATAAGTGTCTGGCAGAGTAGAATAGCACCTACCTCTTTCCTGCCGAGGTGTCGTAAGAGGCGACTAAACTGTTATGCGGACAGTCTTTATTCGTGCACAACGACAAAACAATATGCAATGCTATCACTATACTGCTGGTGGGAATGCAACGGAGATTCTGAATTTTTTTACTTGTACCCAAATGTCGGCGTCGTGGTTCGCCACCCGTCACGTCTCGTTTCGCGCGTATGGTGGGCTTCATGTGTAGCCTCTGCCTACTCCTTATATGGGAAAAGGTCGTGACTATATGTTTGTATGTTTATAAAATTAACTCTCACAACTTCGTACATTTTATCATTTTATGTTTTGATGTACACAACTAAAACAATTTTGTTTTTAGAATTTGCATATTTGATAAATGTGAGACATGCGTTCTGAATTCCATAATTTAATTCTAAGTCTCAAAGTTACACATTTCGGCGTAGCGTTGAGATAATTCGAATTTATTTAAGTACTAAAATGAAATAGACCAGTTGAAATTGTACTAGTTTCTGAATATCGCATCTATACATAATTAAGACTTTCAAAGGCATCCTAAACCGGCTAGTTTTTTTTTAAATAAATCTTTTTGACAACAATTTCTGATTATTCAAAAAGATCTGGATCTATTTAAACGTGTAGACTGAGTGCCATTATTACTCATCCTAAAAAGTGCGTAAAAATGGAACTAGTTACTTTAATAACAAAAATCACAATAAATGACTTAAATGACGACTTTACTAAAGAGTACCTAATCATTAAAAAACAATAAGCAATGCACTGAATGAAAGAAAGAAACTTGTTTATTCGCAGGCAGGCAGTTTAACTACAGCACGATAATTAAGGTCTACAAAAGGTATATAAAGAAAAAGAAAAGAAACTATTACTAACGTTAAATAAATAATTAAAACTAATGTGACCAAATGTTAAATCTGTGCTGCAGCATTAGCCCACGAAATGGATCAAACTCAGCTATTGTCGAGATAACCCGACACTGGTTTTCAGTCCGATCCATAACTTATGGGAACTCGGGCGGCTGCGCGTTTGCTTATAGGAATTGAAATCATAAATTACCTAATTTAAACTTCAATAAATAGAATAATAAAATTCATAAATTACGTAAATTAACCTTATAATTACTTATCACTGCGTAATGCTTATCCTAAAATAAAGTAAATTAACAGGTCAATGATGTTCTCCTGATAGATTTCGACCACGGCGACAATTTCCGAATATTGTCGAGAGCTATCAACTGCGCAGGAGATATTATAGGGCCATAAGTGTCCGCGCAAACACAGAGGCACTCACTCGTCCTAACCTACCCGCCCGATGTAACGCTAATGCGATAAGATCGCAGGTAGGCAAGGATGCTGTGCCAGAAACACGGGGACAATCACAACACAATTAGACCCGAAAACCAACAATTTGTGTTTTAGCACAAATTCGAACCCTGGAGCTGCGGCGTAGAAGTCAGGTACTCTGACCATTAGGTCACAATTCGACTTCAATGTTAAAAGTCTATTTACAGCTCAGTCCATCAATCGTTAAAAACGATTTCCAAATGTATATAGGGATAATAAATAAAAGCAATCTAAAAAGCTAAATCGAGCGCTCGTTTGCACAGAGCCGGTGAATTTTTAATCCAATCAACGGTGCCCGAACACAAGCGTGACGTATTCATGTCGTAACGATTGTTATTTAATTTAAATAAGACTGGTCTTTGCCCAACAATCTTACTAACTTGGAAGAGTCATGTCCAGCTGTGAATTCTCACAGGCTTATGATGGTAGTGATCTTTTGTAAAACAGCGTGGACTGCCTGATTTCTGACCTATAATTAAAAATAATGTTCACTCTTTACCACATAATAATAGGGTCTGGTGCATTACTTTTCTAACGATAATTTATCATACCGATTCCTTTTCCCCTTGGACATGGTGAATATTTCATTATTTCATTATCGAGTGAAGAGTTTGAAGAAAACTGTGGCGTACTCAGTTTTATTTACGATTGCTATCTTATTTATTTGTTAAATGATATTTCCTATCTTTTAAAATACACCAATATAATTCCAACCTAGGCGAAAACATTGCCATAAAATGAAATTTAAGCCATCAAATTTTGCGACATAAACTGTATAATATCATCTCTATTACGCCACAAGCAATCTACTCATATTTTTATTACGACTTACTTTATAGTCTGTATAATCTATTTACTTAATATTATATTTTTCAAATGTGTTTTTTTGTCGTTATAAAATGTCTCCCTCAATACTGTATCAAAATAAATGTTTGATATGCCATTTTGAAGTTTATTTTTCCCCTCTAATGACGAAAATTAGTACTTTCTAATTTCTAAAAATAAAAAAAATAGATTTATTTTATTGTAGACAGTGCCATCTGTTGTCAAACTCTTCAACTAACATGCACGGCAGCTGTCGTTTGAAGTTGTTTACATGTTTTAATAGAATATAGAAAGGTAGATGACATCATATGTTGCTTATGCTGTGCGATATATTCGCACGGGTTTCTTTAAAAAAAAACCCGCGCGAATGAAACGATGCCCTATAGTAGGATTTCTCTTGTATCGCGGGTGCGTTTCGCAGACATATATTTTACATGATTGTTGGTTTTCGGGTCTGATTGTGTAAAACACAGGGGCACTCACTCGTCCTGACCTACCCATGACTGATGTAACGCTCATGCTTTATGATCTCAACTACTCCACTAGACCCGAAAACATTTTTGTTGTTGTTCTTATACTATATATAACCTGTGGTAGTTACTGTTGTTGTACTTGTTTTATATGTATTATCATTACAATAATCATATATTTTAAGGAATTGGATGCTATTGTACTTAATAATGTAAATATTTTTGTTTTTTGCGGCAGTGAATAAAAATGTTCTTTCTTTCTTTCTAATTTCTAAAAATAAAAACGATGTTATTTTTATACTCAATGGAACCTTATTATTACAATGTTATAAAAGTTTTTAGACGCATAATTCACAGTTTCATTGCGTATAACCGACACATTTAAATGTTCAGCGACGCCAAACAATACTAGTTTCTGAAAGGCTTCTAGATTATGTTGATTTATTTTTAACGAGCTGATGCCCGCGACTTCGCCCGCGTGGATATTGGTTTTTCAAATATCCCGTGATAAGTATTTGATTATCCGCGAAAAAAGTATCTTATGTAAGTCTCCAGGATGCAATGTAACTCTGCGGCGAATTATCTCAAGATCGGTTTAGCGGTTGAACCGTGAAATGGTAACAAACAGACAGAGGGACAGAGAGCGTTACTTTCGCATTTATAATATTAGTATGGATTAGAAAGTAGCTAAAGCCAGCGACTACGTCCGCGTGGATTTAGTTTCTTAAAAATACCGTGGGATTAATTTTCCTATCCTATGTTTGTAACTAGGATGCAAGCTGAAAAGGTAACAAACAGACGAGAGGGACAGACTAATTTACTTTCGCATGTATAATATTAGTATGGATAAGTAAAAATTGCAAAATTTTATTTCTATAAAAAATGACGCAATGTCAGGGAAAAAAGAACAGTTAATATTTTTATCAAATTGGAATTCTATGGGGCCCTAGCAAAACAAGGCGATGGACGTTTTGACGTGTTCACATCAAAATTGCATTGCGATTGCAGACCGCCGACGATATTAAAATTTCATCGACGTCAGTCAATAAACTTTGGAATAGGCTTTTACATCTCTTTATTTTTATGAATATGGTAACCTTCCATGAAATCTTTATCATGTATTACATTTAATGTAAATAGTTTTGTAAAGTTAAGTTTTGTAAACTAATACCTATAGATGGTTAGTTTTATATCATATCATCGCTTTAAAAAAATGTCGCTACATAAGAATTTCTCCTGCACCATGGATGCGTTTTACATACATAAATTCCACATGCACAAACACCATCCATTTCACCGGGGCTACCATTCTGCGCACCGATCAGCTTAGCTACACACACGTCTCCTTTCGGACCTTATGTACGTTGAGCTGTACCTACTTTAGCTGCATACTTTAATTCGGTTGCAAATTTAAATCTCAACGGAGTACGTTTTTTATTAACTTGGGGCTTTAATATTAAATAAAGAATTACTAAAAGATGGTCGCACAAGCGAAATAAATGTATATAAAAGCATATAAGCGTTCACACAAAAGGTGTGAACATAATATATATACTATAACTACAAAATAATTAAATATTATTCAACACTTACCCAATATGGGGATGAAGTTAAATATAAAACTTACTCCGTTGAGATTTAAATTTGCAACCGATTTAAAGTATGCATCTAAGATAGGTACAGCACTTTTTTACAGGCTTTTATAAAATAAAAAAAGACTACCTCTAGGCCATACAAATTTTTGTCCCTTGCGGAAATCGAACACGCGACGCACGGCGCAGAAGCCAAGGGCTTAGCCTCTGCGCCAACCGAGTCGTCGATGCGTATATCATACGAGTATGTATTGTCACCATCTTCGTCACCATCATTTATCTCTAACATATACACTTTATCCGGTAACGTTAACAGTATTCAGCGTTATCGTAATGGGTCGGCACGACCGAGGAAAGGTCCACGTTATCACTGGTTACAGGATTCCTATGCTGGAATTCATCTATGTAGGTACCACCTCAGGGCCAGTTAATCTGCCCTGTTTTTTTGTGAAAGAGACAGAGTGATAGATAATGAATAACTACATTCATTAAAGGCTGGATGTTATTCTATGTCAAGATCCCTATTTCAAGACTGAAACCTGACCGCTGTGGTAAGCAGGCGTCAACTGAAGTCATCTATTCAATAGCAGCTGGTGTATAACATTCATAATATTCATTCACGCAAAGAGCACCTCGTTCTCTTTTACTGTCGTCATTTCTCATTCATTTAATTCAATGAGCAGTCTCAATAGTAACTTGAATCGTTCATTAAGTATACAGTTTTTTATTACTCTCAAAATCATTGGAGAAATTCGAAATTAGTGATATATTTTTGTGTCTGTTTAATCGTGAAATTGTAAATGATCTATAGAATTTAATAATATGTAAATAGTAGATGGGAAAAGGCGTGTCTGTTTGTATGTATGTAAGTAGTTAATAATATATATTTATGCCAGCAACACATCCGCTATTCCTCTGGTATTGTAGATGATTACGGACGGTGGTGATCACTTACTACTGGTGAGCCACCTGCTAATCTGCAACCTGTTCTATAAAAAAAACCATAAAACGTTTGATAAAGATTCTTCCTATTAAGTGGTGATATGTTTTGACACGTTAGCCTAGAAGGTGCCTGAAGGTGCAATCTTCACATGCACAACACAAACCAGATCCGAAAACCAACATAGCATGATGTTATAGTGATCTGGGTTTAGGTGATCTGTGAATCTGGGTATATGCCGGCTGGCAGAAAATTCTACTTTCTCGCTATGAGGACCATTTACGATCACGTGAAACGCTTTTTAAAAGGAAAAGGAAAGAAATATTTATTTGACGTTCGGTATAGTGACAGTTTTACACGTGACGAAAACACCCAAAACAGTAATAAAAATATATTAAAATGCATCTGTTTATGGTCAAATAGGACATGTATTACACATACAAACACACATAAATATTTTTAAAATACTTACAATTTACATTCAGAAGGCAGAGGCTACTTGCAGCTTCTAAAAGGTATATAAATATCTATATTTTTGCATGAAAAGAAAGAATATTATACTTAAACAAAAAACCTATGATGAACCGCATAATATACACATGACATGATCAGAATTAGTAATAATGATGCTGCCATTCGAGGAAGAGCCTTTAGAAAAGTACTGTCTCTATATACTTATCACTTATTAATTGATAAGTATTAAGAGACACAACTTATTAAAAAATAAACATAACATACATACAGTCACGCCTTCTTCCCATATAAGGGGTAGGCAGGGGCCACACGAAGCCCACTTTTCGCTCCCCCCGAAAAGAGATGTGACGGGTGGCGAATTACGTCTCCATCATTTCGATACGAATCATAAAAAATCTTACTCCACGTTGCGTTTCCACGAGCAGTATAATGACAGCATTGCATATTATGGTGTTATTCTGCACGAATAAAGGCTGTCCGTTACAGCCGCCATCGTTACAACGATCACAGCGCCACCTACCGGGTCGGATTTTGTAATTTTTTTTTTTGGAGCAATTTCCATCGATCATGCACGGTGATAACTGTCGAACTATCACAACGAAAGTGAAAGGAAACGATTTTATGGTCGACAACACTGGTATTGTTACGTGGTCTGTAGGAGTGCTATGTAGGAATCTATCTAGATAGGTAGCACCCCTGAGTCAGTTATTCTGCCGTGAAGCAGTAGTGTGCAAACATTACTGTGTTTCGGTTTGAAGGGCACTGAGAGCTAGCGTAATCACTGGGCATATGAGACTTACGAACTGATGTCTCAGGGTGACGGGCGCAGTGTGTACATAGTATTTGTTATGGGCAGACGTTGCACTTACCATCTGGTGAACTTTTTGCGCCGTCCGTCACTTTTGTCTAATAAAAGATAAACTTATAAAATAATAATCGTTAACTAAAATTTCTTAATGATAATGCACACAACGCCATCTACTGGCATTACCATCTAGTTTATGACTAACAAAAACTAGTCATAAATTCATTATGTATGTACGAGTATTACTCGCCATGTTCATTTTTGTCCATGTTTTGTTTCTGTCAGATGGCGTTGTATACGGAAAATGTCTGAGAAAATGAATTTTCTTTATACGTTTTTGTTTCGTGATTTTTTTCGTGGTTTTTATAGTTATTCTGCTATTCGGCGGAGACAAACACAACAAATCCAATATCATAACAATCAATCCTGGCGCTCTTGATTTACAAATGGTGTAACTAACACGTCTTTGTTTTATACATACATATATATAAGATTAGAAAAATGTATCATACTCGTATATTGGCAATGGTGAACCCATCACCTCATTGCTTCATATGACGAGCCGTCGTAAGTCAGGGGCCGGGCGGTTTAAATTTCATAGTACGCGTGTGATCTGAATACTAGCAATGCTATTAACATTACTAATATCCCTGTTAACCACTCTAACTAAGCTTAAAAGCTTGTGCTATTAAACGGTTCACGACAATAGTCATATGGGGGGCTCGATTCTACGACGAAACCATTATGCTATTGCCGCTTGGGTATCGTAAACTGTAACCAGGGGTTAATAATATGAAATAAGCCAGGAAATGTGGATCCTTTTGTAAAATACGATATACTACGTTGGAAATTAGGGTGCAACAACGGGTATATCAAATTAATCAAAGTCTTCATCATACTTTCATAGAGTGTACCATTATATTTTTAATCGTAATGTGTTTTTTAGGATTCTTATGCAATCCGTCTAGGACTTCTGTCTGGACATTGAGGTACGACCGCAGTGCAAGTTATTTCACAGTTACTCAATTGCCCTACGCAAAGGCTTGACACTTACCGTTAGGTTTGACTAGCTCGTCTCGGCACCTAATTAGACTTAAAAAAATTCATCTTCATCGGCCACTAAGCATTATACTTACGCTTTGCATTCAGATTGACGATCAAAGTACGTATTAGACGCAACTTACATACAACTGTTTGTCTCCGGTCAAGGTAAATTGTATTATTGATGTATTTCCTGGCCTATTTTCGACTACGGTGACGACCTCCGAATAATCGGAAGCTATCAACCGCGCAGAAGATATTATAGTGCTACAATGGTACGCGCAAACGCAGAAACACTCACCCGTCCTAACCTAGCCATGGCTGATGTAACGCTCATGCGAGAAGATCTGAGTTAGGCTAGGATGCAGTGTCAGAGACACAAGGACAATTACAAAATGACAATTTAAGATGTATGTGTGGTTGCGGCTTAAGAGAATCTACCACCCCATCTCATCCCGTGGGAGTCGTAAAAGTCGACAGATGGAAAATAAAAACCCGGAGATGGGCAACAGCATCTTTCGGTAACATCTGAATAAATAAACTGCGGTTGCCGACCCGCCTGCCAAGCATCGCCCCCAAAACTACATACTTTAGTGGCAATCTACGGGGGAGGCCTATGTTCAGCAGTGAACTAGTGATAGGCTGAATTGATGATGATTCCGACTGCCATCTGTTAGAGACCACAAAATTGTTTAAAGATTTACCTAGGGAAGGGAGTTTCACAACGCTACGAAATGGTATAATGAATTCTCTTTAGCCGCAGACACACGGCGCATTTAATTAATGTATGTAAATTAGGTTTGCTTAAGATATTTAAAATGAAGATTGTTGAAGAATCCTTTTCACGTTTATCATTTTATACGGATTGCAGGATAATAGGTAACATATTTCGACATCGCTGGAACTAACGGACTGTTAGAAAACTTTCCAGACAACTCAATTGCGCCACTAAAAGCTCGTTTCAGCGCCACTAAAAGTCTGCCCATGTTGTGAACTAAATTAGTAAATGTCTAGTATAGTTATTCTAATAACTAATACTTCGCAGTCCAAAACAATTGCATGCTTACATTTCATGTTTGATTTTTTTTATATATACTAGCCGGCCCGGCAGAGGTTGTCCTGCACGTTCAGGTATGTGACGCAATGAGTTTGATTTCTGAATTATATTTTAGTATGAAACTTTACAGTCACACGATCACAGCGCCAGCTACCAGTTCGAAATTTGTGATTTTATTTTTTCGAAACACTTGCCGTCGACTACTGGTGGTAGGATTCCTATGCAGGAATCCGTCTAGGTAGGTACCACCGCAGGGCCAGTTATTCTGCCGTGAAGCAGTAGTGTGCAATCATTATTGTGTTTCGGTTTGAAGGGCACTGAGATCTAGCGCAATCACTGGGCATATGAGACTTAAGAACTGATGTCTCAGGGTGACGGGCGCATTGTGGTGTCACACTGTTCTGGGTGACACAGTATTTGTTTTGGGCAGACGTTACACTTACCAACAGGTGAACGTTTTGCTCGTTCCGTCGAATTTATCAAATAAAAATAAGCACAGTGGTAACGGTAGAACTATCACAACGAAAGTGAAAGGAAACGATTTTGCGATCGACAACACTTTGATTGTTCCGTATTCGTCACTTCTTTCCAAAACATTCAAGGCGCATTGCAACGTGAAGTATTGTAATTTTCATCTGTAGTGGATTGATTCTCAATATTGTGAAGTTAAATTGCATTACGGCTTAGATGTGAAAGATTAGATCTTTTCGCTCGCGGCATTCTAAATGATATTGGAAAATTGGTCACACATTTCAAAATTACATAATGAAGCAATTATCAATCACAAATTTGATAACCGCAAAAAGTTAACATCTTCGAAGGCAACTTACCGTTTGACTAACAAATGCAATAACTGTCGAAAACTGAATGAAAACTGGCGATAACTCGAAAAAAATGCTGATAAATCGCAGCGCCCGTCTGCACAGCTAGCTCAATGTTTTGGAATGAAAGGACCGCGCAGATGATAATGAAGAAAGACACAAAGAAAGAAAAAGTATTTATTGTCTCAGAACTGTCATGCATACAAAATAATAAACCTCAAACTGAAATTTCTTAACGATAAATCTTAAAATTTTAAAATTTATCTTAAAATAAGTTATTCTCTGATAGTATTTCGTTCAGTGCTTTTAATTTCCAAACCTGTTTGTAATTGTTCAAAAAACGACCCTCCGCAAGAACGACACTCCGTCCCAGATCGCTCCTTTATCGTGAGTACGATTTACAAATAATGCGTTTTGAATGCTATTTACTTAAAACTTTATATATACACAGAAGTATCCGTTGGGCATCTTCCAGGCATTTTTGCGAACCAGTGCAGAACATAAAAAAAGTTATTTTTAAATAATTTATTCTTTCAGTTATTGACTTCCATAAAAATGTTTGTAATAAAATGGATTTAAAGTCATCTTAAAGGAAGAAAAAAACATTATTAAAAAGTTCGCTCGAAACCGTTATTACCGTAGAAGTACAAGATCGGCACTTACCTGAGAAGATTCTCGGTGTATCGATGCACTTCGCGAAGTTTGAAAATGGTATTATTGATCCAATACAAAAAATGTTTCGGCTTAGAAACCTATATAAACAAGCCGACAACAGCTGGGTCGCTGATCCTGCTTTATAATTCCCGGCGAAGTAAACAAGTGAAATAGAATAGAAATAGCTTGGCAGCGTCACCTTCTTCCCAGGGGTTATCATCATCCATGTATTCCTTAATATTATAATTACCCTTCTTAAAAAGTCTTTGTTTAACAAATAGTTTGAACTTTTTGATTGAAAGACTGTGCACTTTCTGGGATTTTGTTGTAAAAACGTATATATTGCGCCATGAAAGAGTTACTGACTCTGTGAAGTCGGGTAACTGGCATAATTAATTTGTGCTTGTTTTATAATTAATTTGTTGTTCCTGGTATTCACATTATGCACATCACTTTTTTTATTAAAGTGATTAATATTATTATGTACATACATAACGTTTTCATATACATATTGAGAGGCCAAGGTAAAGATATTAATTTCTTTAAATTTTTCTCTTAGAAACACAATAGGAATCCTACCACCAGTAAATTTTATATAATAGCGTAGTTACTTTTGTAATCAATTTTCTTTCTGTACCTTTGTATTCTTTCCGTACGTTGTTGCAATACGCAATATTACCACATTTGTATGCGAAAATAATTATAGCTGTTGGTTTTGTAAATTAACTCTGGTATGTGCTCCAATGCGCAGCTGAACTGAAAGTATTTCTTTTACAAATATCATGTTTACATTACAACTCGCGTTGAATATCTAAAAAATTCAATATAAACTAGACAAAGCGCAGCGGGTAATATCCAAACACCATGAATCAAACCCCGGACGTAGGGAAGCGGAATAACCGTGGATTATAACTCACGTAGCGGCCTGTTTATTTCATATTGCTTAATGTCTTATATTATTAGAAAATCAGTCGAAGTTAAAGGAGGGATAAAATACAGTAGCTTCTTTATTTCAGCAAGAGTTGTTTCATTCTTCATATAAAAACGATGCCCCACACTGTTTTCTCCTGTATCGTGGGTGCGTTTTACAGACATTAATTTGACATGCACAACACAACCAGACTCGAAAATTAACGATTTGTGTTTTTGCACAAATGTTGCCTATAGCTGGAACCCTATGCGATCGTCAAAGTTATAAAGAAATAAAATTATATAACGATTAGCTCACTATTGTATCATCATTTTAGACTATCGCTAGTCCACTGCTGAACAGAGGCCTACCCCATAGATTACCACAAAAGTTTGTAGCCATCATTTTGCCGTAGTTGCCACGCTTTGCTAGCGGGTTGGCAACCGCAGTTTATTTATTCAGATGTTCCAGGAAAATGCTGCTGCCCATCTCCTGGTTATCATTTTCCCTCTGTCGACTTTTACGACACCCACGGGATGAAATGTGGCGGTAGATTATCTTAAGCCGCCACCACACGGCAAAGAAGTGAAGTTACAACATATAAAAGTCGCTGCTAGCGTAGACAGTTCTCCTTTCTTTTTAGCGAGGGGTTTGGAGGCGCGAAGTCTGCCACGGTGTCCCAATGCGCGAATTCGTTATTTCATATTATGAATGCAAAATTTAATTCTCAGTCTTTCAGGTTTCCTTATAAAAAATCACCGCCGAGCACGTAGTAAATGAGAAGTTTACAAACAATTTTAGGTTTAAGTGGCAGTGGGAAGCCATATAGGTCATAGAACTGTAAACAGTTGCGGAAGAAAGGTTCACGAGTTTCAACTACGTACCGGCTAACGCAGTTTAGGGAGGCTTCACACTAGATAAAGCAATGAAAAATGTAAGAAAAGGAAAATTGAAGCCGGAGATGGGCAGCAGCATCTTCTTGGAATAACTGAATAAAAAAGCTGCAGTTGCCAACCCGCCTGCCAAGCGTGGCAACAATGGTAAAATCCCCACAAAATGAGAGCTTCAAACATTTGTGGCAGTCTATGAGGAAGACCTATGCTCAGCAGTGGACTAATGACAGGCTGAAATGATAATGATGAACCTTACTAAGACATTTTTATTAAACATACATACATAAGATCACGACTGTATCCCATAAGGGGTAGTCAGAGACTAAGCACTCACTGCAAAAACAGATGACTGCCACAATCCACGTTTCACCAACAATATAATGCACTTGGTGTGATAGGTGGTTAGCCCATCGCCACCATGCGCTGTTGGGTGCACAGTGCAGTTTAATTCCTTACTCGCCTTTTACGAGATCCATTGGATGAGATGGAGTGGTAGTATTATTTTAACGACAATTTTTTATTAAAGCAAGGTTATAAAGTTTTATTCCGAGTACATTAGAAAATGTGCAAAGTCAACATTCTTAATACTCATCGTACAACCGACTAACTCGCTAAAGTCAATGTGAAAGTTAGTCATAACTTATAAAGACCACGGCATGTTAGATTAGTTTTCGGTTCCCCACCCACGAGCTCCGTTTTAGTTAGCGAACCTCCCGCTAATTGTTTGTGCTCTTTGTCTTTCGCACGTGATTTTGCTGTGCTTATACATCGTGATTCTTCAGCCTCCGGTATTACAATCTTATACAACATAACATATGTATGTTTAAAAGATAAGGAAAAACCAAACTTCAGAAAGTGATGTCGTCCATCACCAAAGGGCTTTTTCAGAACTTCCCAAATTTAAGTAAAACCATTTATTTGATATATACCAGATAAACAAAGATTATCATTCAAAATAAATGCTAAAAATATAAATAATTTACAGTAACATACGCAATATGCAATTGTACTTTTGAAAATTATTGACAACAAAAATAAAAAAGGGGTTCTTGCTGGTTCTTCTTAGGACTTCCTTCAAACCAGTGTACAGGACAAAAGCACCAGGTTTTGCGAACCAGTGTAATTTAAAAAAATAACGTAATTTTTTAAAATTACACTGGTTCCCAAAGCCTTGTGCTTTTGTCCTGGGAAGAACCAGCAAGAATGATTGAGTTGATTTTGTTGTTATGAACGTTTGTTTAATGACTGAACTAGCATTGTAATAACAGTCAATTTATTTTAAAGGTAAATTAAAGTCGTTAAACAAGTTTGTTTAATGACTGATCTAGTATTTAAAAGTTTTGTTAAAACTTAATCTATCGTTTCTTAACTAAAGTTTCGTTTATGAGATTTTAGTTTTAGTTGACTGTTATTGTTATAGTTTTTGAAATATAAAATAAAACATAAGCAACTACTATATACTACGTAACTAACAACAAACATTAACGGGTTGTTAAGATTTTTTTTGTCTGTGCTACTTTACATACATACAGTAAGATAAAGTAACGTACTAGACTTTTACACACATGTGGTTAAAAGTAATTTCTTTACAAAGCATTTGCAAATGTTGAATTTATGATTGGAGACTTCGTTCATTCGAATACATTAGAAGGGGTCATATGCGTCGTTAAAGATAACATATTGCACGACCTTGCGTGGTAATCCAATGGTTACTTATTCAGTTGGGGGATTACAAAAGGTTAATGTGACACTAAATTGCTTAATCACTACAAACGGCAAATGGGGTAAGCATTTTGTGAAAACATTTTAATAAATACATACAGGCAATCACGCATTTTTCCCATACAAGCGGTAGGCAGAGGCTACAGTCGTAGTCCAACTTACGCCCCCGTGGGAAACGTGGCCTGACGGGCGGACCACGTTGCCGCCGTTTTGGTACTAGTCAAAAACATCTTACTCCCCATTGCGTTCCCACGAGAAGTATAGTGACAGCATTGCACATTATGGTGTTATTCAGCACGAATAAAGGCTGCCCGTACAATACCTTTTTTGGCTCGCCTCTTACGGCACCTCGGTAGGAAAAAGTTAGGTGCTATTCTACTCTGCCGGACACCTATCGGCTAACCTGTACGTTGCAATACAGCTTTAAAATTTACCCATCTTTAATTTTAAAAGTTTTACGGAAGTTTCTAACGTCTACGATATGGAAATGTATTACGGTAGCAGGTAAAGTAAAGTGTATATTAAACTGTGAACATGTTAGGGTTAAATATGAACATAAAGTCACATGTAATCGTAAAGTATGCCTCGCATAATTTCAATCGCACAGGAGATATTTATTTGACTCAATATTAAGTTTTTATTTTATTTTATTGAAACTTTGATACATTCATATTATCCATATTAATTATAACGTAGTGTTTTTTTTATTTTTTTTTTTATTTCATAAACGTGACGGAACGAGCAAAACGTTCACCTGATGGTATAACCACAACCAATGCTGTGTCACCCAGAAAATTACTGTGTGTCACCACACTGCGCCCGTCACCCTGAAACATCAGTTCTTAAGTCTCGAATCACTGGGTGATTGCTCTAGCTCTCAGTGACCCTCAAACCGAAACACAGTAATGTTCGCACACTGCTGCTTCACGGCAGAATTACTGGCCCTGGGGTGGTACCTGCCTAGACGGATTTCTGCATAGGAATCTTACCATTATTGAAACAAAACATATTTTTCATACTTTTCAGAACTTAAAAGTTTTACTCATTAAAACCAGTATACAAACAACTCATGGGTATTGCCAGTTCATTATCGGAGAAAAGTCAACCGGGTTCAGAATCCGAGTTCTACCCTGAGCCAACATGTGAGCAAAAATACTCATCTTATGAGTCCACATTTCAAGAGAGGTATGACATTTTATGTCAGATAAATAATTTAAAAATATTTCGGTCCCCTTATTTTATCCCGTTTCTCCCTTCCGACAAGAAAATTTTTGTTTCGTAACAAATCAAAAATTTACTATTATACATTACCGCATCCAATATCCGACGAATAATAAATACGCTGTAATACCATGTCGCTGTAAGTGCCCATTTGAACAGAATTCAATTTTTTCGTTACGCGCAAGAGTGTCATGAAAGATACGGTAGGCTTAACTTAATAAGAGGCGCCTCTAAGAGGCATGTATGTATATAAAGGAAAGTGACATTCGAATATAGCAAATTGACATGTCTTAGAAGTTCAAATTTAACGCTAATAGTTTGTCGTGTGTCAATAAACAATGTCAGAAAGAACTGACTCTTTGTGGAATTCTTTCCTCACTGTCTGTCTCATTCAATTGTCCAAATATGACACAGTATGAATGCATCGTGCATTCCGAATAAATTATCCTACAGTTAATAGAACCGCGACGTAGAAGTCTGATACTCTGGCCACAAGAGGACGTGTTTAAAAAAATACACACAAAGGTACTGCAAAGAAGTATAAAAACATTGTCAAGTGGACGTAAGTAAGTACCCTCTCCAGAAACATCATTTAACTCGCTAAAGTCAATGAGAAAGTTAACCGACGTTGCTCGTGAGCAGCACATGTTGAATTAGTTTTCGATTTCCCTCCAACAAGTTAGTTTCCGCTTAAGCCAACCACTCCTCTGCTAATAGCCTCAAGTGCTTTCGATATTGTCGTTGGACATTATTCGTAAAGCGATATAATAACGATAGTTAAGTAAATTATCAAATGCTTAAGTGTAAAAAAAAATAACTTTAGGTGCCATCATGTAAAAAGAGCACTAGAACATTATAGGAGGGATGAGTCTGCGCATCGGTAGAAATAAGTAAAGATAACGAATCAATAGCGCAATAGAAGCGCCACGGCATTGATATGTTGCGACGAATTTAAACGCGTCTGAAAACATTCGATAGGCTCAGATTTGGCCTTTTTCGTAAACCTGTACAATCGTAAAGGCGCCACTCGTAAAAATTCTTATCGCAGAGGGTATTATACTTTACGACTGTGAACGGTACCGAGACGTGAAAAAAAAAATTTTCTACTTGCTGCCTTTCCAACATCGATACTTCCACGTGCTGTGAATACATTAATGAGTATGCAGAACTCCCTCTTCTTAGTCATTACTTGTAAATGTTCTTATATACTTTTGCAGATAGTGGCATTCAGACCGAAACACATTAATAGTTGCAAACTGTTTGGCGGCACAATAACTGACATTGCGGCGGCACCCACCTAGACGGATTTCTACATAGGAATCCAACATCCAATATTTCTCTTGTAATTAACTAGCTTGTAGTGTTGTAATTGAATTTTACTTTTATAACGAGACGAAAGAGAAATTAAAGAAAAAGACAGGGTATGTACAAATTTGCAAATTAATAATTTAAAAAAAAACAAAATAAATACAAAAAAAGTTCTTAAAACCTAGTGTTACCCCCCCTTGCCTTGATAACGGCTTCCATGCGATCTTTCATGGACCTTACAAGGATCGCAACAGCCTCTTGGGGTATTTGTTCCCACTCTTCAAGTACCGCATCTTGGAGCTCTTGAAGAGTGGCTGGAGCTGGATCTCGAGCTCGCACGCGCCGTTTTAGGTTCTAGGTTCTATTGGGTTAAGGTCTGGACTTCGTGCTGGCCAATGCATAACAGGGATATCGACCTCCTGTAAATAATCCCGTACAATAGCCGCGGTGTGGCAACGAGCATTATCATGCATTAACATGAATCCATCACCGACATAACCAGCATACGGGACCACATGTTCCTCCAGGATTTCAGTAATGTACCGACCAGAATTTAATGACCCTTGCCCACGGCCACCCCGAGTCCGGGAAACGCACACAAGTTCCGTTTTCCCGTCGACGGAAATGCCGCCCCTGCCCGCCAAAACATACACGAGCCACCCCCGTATTCGACGGATTCTTCGAAGCAGGGTTGTGTGAACCTCTCCCCCTGTCTTCTGTAGACCCTTCTACGTCTGTCATTGCAGAAAAGACAGACCCTCGTCTCATCAGAGAAGAGTACGGTCCGCCACTGTTCTAGAGTCCACTCGCAATGATTGCGAGCAAACTCTAAGCGATCTCTGCGATGCTGTGCAGTAAGTTTTGGACCTTGAGCAGGTCTATGGGCTGTTAAACTCTTTTCGTGTAACCTTCTTCTTATCGTAGAAACACTCACAGACAGATGTTCTCCGAGTTGATCGAAGCTGTTGTTGCAACTCAACAGCATTTGTAAAACGGTTTCGTAAAGATGTCGTAACGATAAAACGGTCATCTCTTTCTGATGTGCACCGTTTTCTTCCAGATCCCGGTTTTCTAACATAACCACTAGTCTGCTGAAAACGTTGGAACACCCGTCGAACTGAAAAACGGGACAGGTTCAACTGTCGAGCAACGTCACACTGCCGCATCCCCGACTGCAATAGGGCAATCACTTGAGCGGCTTCTTCAGAGCTGATGTCCATCTTTACTTGTTCTTACTTGGGTTACTTGTTCACGTGTGTTCACTGCAAAGTCTAAATTACGACTGGCCCATATTTCATCCAGATCGACCCTTTTATACCCTTTTTAGGTGGTGTAACTAGCGTCCTTACTAACGAGCATTTGACAGTGTTTCTTTTTGACGCTCTATAATGATAAATGTTTAAATGATTTCATGATTTTTTTATTAATAATGTAAAGCTATTCAAATACCCATTTCAAACATACCAATATTTATATAAATATAATTCGTTTCTAGCCATTACAGCCATTTTTCGCGCAAACTCAGAGAGGTGCGATTTTTGTGACGCTGAGTGTAGTTGCATAACTGTTTGGCGGAACCATAACTGACATTGCGACGGACTACCTAGACGGATTTCTGCATAGGAATCTAACCACTAGTTTGTAAACCAGAAGACGTTGCCATGATTGAAATCTAGTGATGCATATCAAAATCGATATCGGCCTTAAAATATACGTAAAGACTGGTAGTAGGATTCCTATGCAGGAATCCGTCTAGAAAGGTGCCACCGCAGGGCCACTTATTCTGCCGTGAAGCAGTAGTTTGCAAATATTACTGTGTTTCGGTCTGAAAGGAACTGAGAGCTATTGTAATTACAGGGCATATAAGACTTAAGAACTGATAACTCGACGCAGCAATGAACTCAAGACCATAACTTACGATTCGAACAATGCAAATTAATATTTTTTTTTTATTGTTCGTTATAGTTGTAGAAAATAATTATAAAAAAAATTGGGACAATCACAAAGGAAAGTTATAAGGTTGCTAGAGTGCAAACTAAAATTATGATTTTTTTCCGATCATTCGACATATTTGATTAATTCTCTTTTGTTCAGTTTGTTATGCTACCGGGATGGAAATAACGAAATTGAATGTTTTAAATAGAAAAACGCAATACAAAATGTCTAAATTAAAAAAGATCACAAACAAATTTATTGAAATTTAGACTTGATAAAATTTGTCGAGTCAGCTAGTTTTTAGTTGAGAACAACGGCGGAAGCATACAACGTTGCTATAAAAATTGTAAAAAACTAAAGAACGACTTTTCTTATAAAATTATAATAACACTTGATGAAGCCCGCGATTACGTACGCGTCGTTTTAGGATTTTAAAAAATACCTTGGGAACTCGTACATTTTCCGGAATACAAAATAATATAAATGTTCATCTCCAGGCATGTAGGCAAGCTATCTCTGTGCCGAATTTTGTCTTGTAGTATAAAATAAATATCTAAATATTATATAAACAACAAAATAAGTGAGTAGATTGCCTACTAGATTTCTGTTTTCTTTAAAAGCATCATCGTCCCTTGGCTCGTATCTGACTGCTGGATATTTCTAGCCGAGAGTCTTAAAAGCTTGTAAGCATTATGTCCGTCAGCGACAAAGCAAGCTCTCGCAGGAACTTGACTGTGTTTACTGTTCTCCATGTGTATATTTCATAGATTAAAAAGCTATACGTTCTAAAAGTACGTTGTTCCGCTTCGTTTTATTAGTAATATATTATAAAATGAATATCTACAGAAAAATATGAAAGAAGAAAGACAGAAAGTTTATTTGCATATAAAGCATGCATTAAAATAAAAGTACATAACAAAAATTAACATACACGCCAACACAATAAAAAAATGGCTGATTACTAAGCTGTATGTGTGGCCATTGTAAGTACGTCGCGGGTCATGCCAAAAGGGTCATCGCTCAGCATATTGTTGCGCTAACAAGCACAACGCTGATTTTCAGTGATGACCGCCAAAATATGATTTGCATAAATCGTTCATGTTCTAGGAGATTATAAAAAAATAACTAGTAGTTATAAAATAATGACTTCTTATATTTACGCGAGTATGACACATTTAGTAAAACAAATTTTACGTATTTTATCGCGTTCAATTTATTTCTTAAAATCAAATGTAATCCTAAAATTTTTAGTATAAAATAAAACAACATCCATATAACCAAAAGAAAAAACATGTGTTATAAATGTCATAAAACAGAATGCAATCTAGATTAGAATATTACCTAATTATAATCGCTTATAATAAAAAATCTGTTCCTTTATTCATTTACCATCCCATCAACTTCCTACCATTTTACCTTAACATTTTCCTTTTTAATATTAATTGCTAAGGGAACATTTCGGACTGAGAAATAATAATAAAACATCGAGAATGGGTGTAATGTGTGCCTCTGTGATTACTTAAAACTTGTGCTCCACCTGATGGTGGAACAGTAGATCGTAACTTCGGCAATGTTCGCCTATAGCAATGTTGTCTTCCATAATATTGTGGTACCAAAATGCGCTCGTGCACCTGAGAAGTCAGTTGTTAAGTCATATGCCCAGTGATTTCACTAGCTCTTAGTGCCCTTCAGACCGAATCACAGCAATGTTTGCACACGACTGCTTCACGGCAGAATAACTGGCCCTACGTGGTTCCTACTTAGACGGATAAACAATATCTTTTAATAAACTGTTCTGGGCATAGAGTTCGTATGTAAGAACCCGTCTTGATGTGTAACACCGCAGTGCCAATTATTCTGCGGTCAAGCAGTAGTGAGCAATAATTGCTGTTTCTGAGGGGCACTGATAGCTAGTGTAATATACATTATGGGCATATGAGACTTACAAGCTGATGTTTTAGGGTTTAAAGGGCACACAGAAATATTCTGAATGACACAACATTTGATATAAGCTGACGTTGCACATACCATCAGATGAAAGATTCACCCTTTGCGTCAAGTTATATGGTATTTTTTTATTATAAAGCCCCTATTAAATTCTTAACGACCGAAACATTGTTTAACCCCGACATACAATTAGACTAGCGCTCCTCTTCAGGATCCTTAATGGGTTGTCTCACCTGCTGAAGGTTAAACATAGGTTAAGCATAGATTAATATACGGTTTTCCACTAAACTTTTTCTCGAGTTACCACTAATGGCTTGGCGTTACGTGTTTCTCGTTACGCTTTTTAATAGTGTTCATTAGCAACAAAAATTAATTGTATTATTAAGTTTTATCATTAAACCATTATGACGTTATATACTTTAGGATCATTATGATATTAAAGTTGCAAGTTCACTTATTTGTTTTAATTTAAAAGTATCTACGTCTTTAGTGGACCTTGATCTTCGTTGTTATCTAAGCAGCCGAACACTAGAACAGACGTCTCAAGTTAAGTAGGTTTGCCATGTGCTAAAAGTTAAGAGATTCAAGAGGTTTCAAAAATTTGTTTAAAATAGTGACTGACTTGTGTCAGAATAACTACCCCATTAATGCTAGAAAGAGAGATGGAAAGTCTAAGTTCTGGGACGATAGCAGCAAATCCCGAAATGGGCTCTCCCCATCTATCAGATACACTCGAACATAATCGAATTTGATAGATATTTACTCAGCCTTCAAAATAAATTAAAACGTACCGCGCTAGCTGTAATGCAAATGATATGTGAAAATTGTAGAGGAAACCATCCTAACCATAAAAAGTGGTCGACAAAACACTATACGAAGCCATTAGTCAAATCTTTGTCACGCCCGTTAAAAATTATCCTGACCTTTGAAATAGATACGACATTGTCAGGAAGCCGGCTATAGAACTGGTAATAGCACTTGGTGCTGACAAATGTTTCAGGCGTCCCTGACCTCGAAATGAAAAACGAGAATTTCGGATAATAATATATCAAATGGCTTCGAGGATAGACTATCAAATTTAACGAGCTAATATATCAACCTTTTATATAAAACCTATCAGTACTTGATAAGTGGAAATTAAATGAATAAATGTCGTTTTGTAACTTACATTTGTCCATGGTGACTTTGAAAACACAATTTGGCAACAGATTGTTTTTGTAAGCCGTCGACACTTTTACGCTCTTTCGTTCTCATATGTAGCAATATGCGTCACCGTTACTTATCTCTTTCAAGTATATTCTTCCAAATATAGTGACTAAAGGACATGTGTCACAATTCTGTCACTATACTGCTCGTGGTAACGCAATGGGGAGTAAGACTTTTATTGACTCGTACATAAATAGCGACGACTAGGTTTGCCACCCGTCATGTCTCGTTACGTTTTTGGATTCTACCTACCCCTTATGCGGGAAAAAGGCGTGACTGTGAGTAAAGGACAAGAAATAAAAAAAAGGTTTTGGGCCACTCATAGCACTTAGCATTCGCTTGACGTTTATCACCCTAGTTAAAATAAAAATTACTTTTTCTTTGATTCCCTTCATTTCTGATAAATGTAAAGTTTATTTATATCTATTTGTGGTAAAACAAATATACGTTTTGGGACTCATTTGTCCTCTTAAAAAGTTGAACACGATTTTAATCCATGTGATTACTGCTTATATCGTCGTAAACAACATACATTATGTCTATAAATAAATTCTTAACAATTTTTTTACGTTTATAACATGCTCAACCGTATTTACCCGCTGCCAGCATCGTAAAGTAAGCAGATTCACGCCGATGGTCTCATAAATGTTGGCATCTACAGCTTAAACCTGTAATTTTTAAAAAGAGCACGAAAACTATATCGAAGCAAATGTACTAACCAAGTATGGACCAAATATTTGTATTTTTAAACAATAAATGTACATTATTCATGAAAATCTCGGAGCCCAGAAAATTGGCACGAAATCACGATTTTCATATAATACTTGAACTTTCCTGTTGAAAATATGTATTTTTTTGGACTCTACGTTTGACCATAGTCTAACCTGATAAAAACAATCAATAAGAATAGACTTGATCATCACACTGGTTGTTTTTAGTAGTAGGTGACGAGACGAGCAAAACTTTCATCTAATGGTAAATGCAATGTCTGCCCATAACAAACTTTATGTCACCCAGAACATTTCTGTCCGACACCACTTTGGGTCCGTCACCCTGAGACAAGTTCTTAGGTCTCATATGTCCAGTAACTACACTAGTTCTCAGTGGCCTTTAGACCGAAACAGTAATGTTTGCACACTACTGCTTCACGGCAGAATATCTGGCCCTTCGGTGGTACCTACCTGATTCCTGCATTAGAATCCTACCACTAGTTTTATATTGCAACTTTAGGCTTGACTCTAAAAACGCCCTCTTCAAGCTACGGAGTTGCTCTATTGAGTTGTCCTACTGACCGATTTTCGTTCACGGTGAGAACTTCCTAATACCAGTTGAAAAATAAATAACTGTGGTACGTACCTAGACAAATTCCTGCATAGGAATCCTACCACCAGTAAACATCACATGGATTCAATAGAAACCTGGGCTCAGTGGACATTATGTTGTATCGATATGGAAATACGGATACCGGCAATGAAGTACTTGTTCTTTACTGACAAAAAAAACGTTTCATCGGTGCTAACTACATACATACATACAGTTATGCCTTTTCCTACATACAAGGTAGGCAGAGTCCAAACAAACAAATATCTCTATATTACTGGTAGGAGGAGACATCGTCACCAGATCAGTCCTTCCCGATCTGGCAGGTACCTACTTTTATACTTGGCCGATAGGTGTCCGGCAGAGTAGAATAGCACCTACCTCTTTCCTAGCGAGTGTCGTAAGAGGAGACTAAGGTATTGTACGGACAGCCTTAACTCGAGCAGATTAATATCATAATATTGTTGGAACGCAAAGGGGATTAAGAATTTTTTTGATTCGTACCAAAATGTCGGCGATGTGATTTGTCACAGGTCACATCTCGTTTCTCGCGGGGGCGAAAAGTGGTGCTACGTGTGTGGCCTCTGCCTACCTTGTATGAAAAAAGGCGTGACTATATGTATGTATATATATAATACATACATACATACATAAGATCATGACTGTATCCCATAAGGGGAAGTCAGAGACTGGGCACTCACTGCACAAACAGATGTCTGCCACAATCCACGTTTCACCAACACAATATAATGCACTTGGTGTGATAGGTGGTGAGCCCATCGCCACCATGCGCTGTTGGGTAAGTAAAGGCGAGTAAGGAACTGCACTGTGCAGTTCCTTACTCGCCTTTTACGAGATCCATTGGATGAGATGGAGTGGTAGTATTCTTTTAACGAGCCGTATATAATGTATGTACTAATTACCTCATTGGTATGCAATTATCAAGGGACATCGAATGGGAGTCATTAAGGAGTATGTATGTTTATAGTAATGGAGAAAATAATTTAGTTTGTATTAATATCGGTTCTGAACAATAATTGGTCTATAGGGAATGCTGGTTGGCGCGTACTGTACTAAACCAGAACAAAACATATTATTTAATTCGTCGTTTAGATCGCTATGTACATTTAAATGTAGTACCACGTGGCGCATCGGTCAGAGTACCGTAGAATATACAGTCGTATATACTAGGTTCGTACCCCAAACGGATCAATTATTTGTTAAATTCCGGTTTGTAGGATATTTTGTGGCAGTCCGAAGACTTTACCTCTGACCCTTCCTTTATCTCATCGAATTCGTCTTAATCACATTTGCACATATTCTGTGTGTGATGTGATGACCCCGTGATTCAGTAAGCAGAGTACCTCACCTACTTAGATAAGTCCAGTCAAAGTTTCCAGCTACTTAGATAAGTTTAATCTAAATAATACATACACATACATACAATCACGCCTTTTTCCAATGTAATGGGTAGAGGCAGAGGCTACGCACGTAGACCACTTTCGCCCCGTAGGAAAACGTGATTTTTCTTCGTCTTCGCAATTTTCATACGGGTCAAAATATTCTTAGTCCCGTTCCCACGAGCAGTATAGTAACAGCACTGCATATAATTGTATATAAATGAACAATATGTATAAAGATCAGTTTAAAAGAATACTACCACTCCATCTCATCCAATGGATGTCGTAAAAGGCGAGTAAGGAATTAAACTGCACTGTACACCCAACATCGCATGGTGGCGATGGGCTCACCACCTATCACACCAAGTGCATTATATTGTTTTGGTGAAACGTGGATTGTGGAATCATCTGTTTTTGCAGTGAGTGCCCAGTCTCTGACTACCCCTTAAGGGATACAGTCGTGATCTTATGTATGTATGTATTAAGACCAACAACTATCGGAGATACATCCTAAGGGATGGCACAGTCGACGTCTGTCGAGCTTGTCTCCGTCCCGGCGAGTCCTTAGGCATGTTATCCCCGGTTGTTCGGCGGTTGCTAACTCTGAGTATCTGCACATACGCAGCCTAGTAGCCAGGATTCTCCGTCTGGAGCTCGCTCTGAAGTACGGTCTCGTGGATCGAAAACAGCCTTGTTGTAAGTACTTGCCGGAGGCTGTGCTCGAAAATGTCCACGCCAGGCTCTATTGAGACCTGGCCATCATCACGGACAGGATTATTCTTGCGTATAAGTTTGATATCGTGTTTATGGACCGGGCACAGTCAAGAATATTTTTGGTCGACATTACCATTCCATATGACGAGAACCTCGTGAAAGCCAAAACAGATGAGAAAACAAAATATCTGGACCTGGCTCACAAGGTTACCGACATGAGGGGGGTATGCCGACCGAAATTATTCCGGTGGTGGTGTCTGCAAACGGGTTAAGCCCGGTCAGTTTCTCGGGACATCTGAGGCGACTGGGACTCCGTGACAGGCCGGTTCGTGCTCAGATGCAGAAGGCGTAGCTCCTCGATACGGCCCGATTCGTCCGCCAGTTTCTCTCCCTTTCCCTCTTACCCTCGGCCGTTTGATATCCCCAGCCGAGGGCTTTCGTCTGGTTTGGATTTTATTGTATAGTATTATGTCTAATATATGTCTTATTGTCTTATTTATTTTATCTTATTATTATTATTATATACATAAAACTCCAGAAACTTGTAGAAGTATGATTTCCATTCAAACTTTTATATAAAACAATTTTAATAGCTTAATATTTAAACGGATGGGGACTAGATACAAATAAAACTTCATAACTTTAAGATAGTTAATAAAAGCAGGCGCTAGTTTAGGGAATTCTCTTACAGAAAAGGAGAGAAAGAAAGTTAATTGGCTAAGATCCACATGCACTCGGCGGCTGTGTGTCTGTTAACTTTATTTCTCGCCTTATTATAACATTACCCGTTTGTAACCTACTCAACTTAGTGACTTTATATTTATTTTATCGACTGCAGGAATCCGTCTAGGTAGGTACCTCCCCAGGGCCATTTATTCTGCCGTGAAGCAGTAGTGTGTAAACATTACTGTGTTTCGGTTTGAAGGGCACTGAGAGCTAGCGTAATCACTGGGCATATGAGACTTAAGAACTGATGTATCAGGGTGACGGGCGCATTGTGGTGTCACACTATTCTGGGTGACACAGCATTTGTTATAGGCAGACGTTGCACTAACCATCAGGTGAACGTTTTGCTCATTCCGTTACTTTTATCAAATAAAAAAAAAGTTGGTTCCCCTGGTGTTTGCATTAATGCTATTTTTGAAATGTTTTTGATGTAAAACATCTATTGGTTCATCATGTGCCGCGACGGAAATATACAGCTCAAATTAAAACGTTAAATTCATAAATAGCCATAATAATTTAGAGGAAATAAAATGACTATAAATAGTTTTTTATTTATTTCCATTACATAATTAAATTTCATTTCAGAACCAAAAGAGTAACTAGTTGAAAACCGAATATTTTACATGTTTAACGAAATGATTAACTAGTTCATTACGAGATCTATAGGTGGCACTGTTTTCTATTAATAACCGAAAACAAAAACCGCGCCCTTTTGCTCATTGCTTAAAATAATGATTTTGTATTACACTAATCGTGTTGCCACTTTATTGATATTTATTTAAAGACGCGAGACGCGAAATCTTTCTATTTTACTCCATATTTATTTATTTTCTGTTAATTATAAATTCTTTCAATAACCATCCATTTCGATGTTTCACATCTGACGGGTGTCCCGGGGCGACCTCTTTTTTTTGTTTATTTTAATTTCTTGACTTTTAAATAAAATCTCTAAATTGTGTAGATAAGTATAAGCAAGTCCCTTATTATAAACGATCCTTTTTACCGTAGTTTTACACCTGAAACTTCTATCTGTAGACCATACATAAATATATCGTGAACGATATTTTTAAGCATGCATCGTTGAAAATGTCGTAGAATTTTTTCTCGAGTCGCAGCGTATACCTTTCTGCACAGCAGCCAACAAGATTTTCTCATGCTCCATCGAGCGAAGGCGCTACGTCAAAAGCAAACAAAGCTATTGAATAATTCAGCTAACTAGATTGATATATTATACGTATTATATTCACTATACGTGATTGCAGTACAATAAAGTTCTAAAATTAATATTTTACAAAGTATAGTATGGCTTTACTCCAATCTTTTGTAAAATTATTTAATCTTCTGATATTTTCGAATGTTGGTAAGATTCCTACTCTTGAATCTTTCTACGTGCCATCGCAATGCCAGTTATTCTGCCGTCAAGCAGTAGTGTGCAGTTACTGTGTTTCGGTCTGAAGAAGACTAACAGCTATTGCAATTACTGGGCATATGAGACTTAAGATGTTATGTCTCGTGTTGACGAGCACGGAGCAGTATCACATAGAAATATTCCGGGTGACACAGTATTTGTTATGGGCAAACGTTGCACTTACGCTGTGGGTTATTTAGGCAGTTACTTTGCTTTTCCCGATTATCTTTTTGAAAAACAATAGCGTTAAAAGCTGCGCTTATGTCGGGTGCCCTACGTCTTTTTAATTAATTTTTTTTTTAATTCTTAATACTTACACAATAATATTGTCCTTAAAGTGAAACTTGTTTGGTTGCGATGAAGGTAAAATTTCAGGGTCTAATTTGAGGGCAATGTTTTCTTGCAACGGTACTGTTATTGTTAATTAATATTTATTTATTAATTAATAATCGCTTATATACTTATACTGGTGGTAGGATTCCTTTCCAGGAATCCGTCTAGGCCACCCCAGGGCCAGTTATTCTGCCGTGAAGCAGTAGTGTGCAAATATTACTGTGTTTCGGTTTGAAGGGCACTGAGAGCTAGCGTAATCACTGGGCATATGAGAACTGATGTCTCTGGGTGACGGGCGCAGTGTGGTGTCACACAGTAATTTTCTGGGTGACACAGCATTTGTTATGGGCAGACGTTACACTTACCATCAGGTGAACGTTTTGCTCGTTACGTCACTTTTATGAAATAAAAAAAATACGATACTGTTATTTTACAGTGAGTAATATTTCTGTTATTTAATGTCCATTTATTTTTATTTTATTAAATTTCTTTAACTTAACTTTGATGTAATAAGTTTCACTTCTGTCACATGTCATGACATGCACGCCCACTTTTTTTATTAATTCTCTAACATGATTTCCTCGCGAGGTTTCTCTCCACCGCGGGAGCAAATTGTCAATCAATACTATAAATTGCAATACAGGGGGCACCGAACCCAAGTCACTAGTGTACTTTATATTTAAATCGAACGCCCAGCCCCTGAACACCCAGGGTTCGTGGCTGTAGTGATTTTCATTAAATAGCCAGCGGAGTTGCAGCGTGCATTATTATGCAAATGCTGCGTCGCTTGGAGCCGGCGGCGTTGGGCGCCATTCCCAGATTTGAGACGGTGGCGCAATGCTAGTGTAAATAATAATATTACTCTGTCATTTCCCACCGAAGGGCTTCCTCCTATGTTGAGGGAATAATGAGCATCGTTTGCCGTGCCGCTTGCCTGTAAATAAACATATTTCACGTACATTATTTTGAGCGTTTTATATCTGAATTTGACTATTGCAGATTTTTTATTCAGTTACAGTTAAATATTTCAAAGAGCACTCACTGCTTTTTAAAATGGTGTTTTTAATAACACGTAATAACGTTAACATTGATATACTAGCTGATGCTCGCGACTTCGTCCGCGTAGATATAGGTTTTTAAATATCCCGTGGAAATATTTAATTTTTTGGGATAAAAGTTCCTATGTCCGTCTCCAGGATGCAAAATATCTCTTTGCCGAATTTCGTTAAGTTTCGGTTCAGTGGTGAACCTGTGAAAAGGTAACAAACAGACAGAGGGACAGAGAGAGTTACTTTTGCATTTATGATATTAGTATGGGTGAAAGTATCGTGATATTTTTTTTAAATCAGGGCCAAATATGTAAGTAGTAAAAATATTTTTTTTTTATATAGATTAGCAAAATAAGATTTTATATTATAAATATTAACTTTTTCTTTATGAAAAACTGCAAACATATTATTAGATCTTGTAAGCAGATAACTTTTTATTTGAATTTTTTGCCACGCACAAATACGAGGGGTGATCCAAAAGTAATGATAATCAGTTATTTCTAGTGCACACAAAAATACAAAAAAATTTCAGTCACTTACTCAGTTAACCACTAGTTCAGGGAAAAAAAATCATATAAATAGGCCACGATTCCCGGGAGCTACATTCATTTGAATACGGACTGTCAAGGAGTGAACATCAAAATGGAAAAACACGAAATCAGAGCTGTCATTAAATACCTCTGCTTGAAAAAAATGTCTACCAAAGACATACACAGCGACTTGGTGGAAACATTAGGGGACTCTTCTCCTCCATATTCCACAGTTGCACGCTGGGCTAAGGAGTTTAAGTTGGGAAGAACATCGACGGAAGACGAACACCGCGAAGGACGCCCATCGACGTCCCTCACTGAAGAAAATGTGAAAAAAGTTGAAGAAGTTGTATTGGAAGATCGAAGAGTGACTATCAGGCATGTAGCTGAGGTCACAGGGATCTCATATGGCAGCATTCAAAGAATCCTTGCGAACGAATTGCATATGAGAAAGGTCTCCGCGCGTTGGGTACCGAAAATGTTAAACGACGAGCAAAAGAAGAAACGAGTCGACATGTCAAGAGCAAATCTCGAAAAGTTCCAGGCAGACAAGGATAATTTTTTGTCACGTTTTGTGACCATGGACGAGACCTGGATCCACCATTTTGATCCTGAAACAAAACAACAATCGATGACATGGAAACGATCCGATGAACCGACGCCGAAGAAATTCAAAGTGTCAAGCTCAGCAGGGAAGGTTATGGCGTCTGTTTTTTGGGACGCTGAAGGAATAATCATGGTGGACTACTTGGAAAAGGGGGCCACTATTACAGGCTCCTACTATGCAGAACAAATAAGAAGATTGCGGGAGGCTATTAAGGAGAAAAGGCGAGGCAAACTGCGGGCTGGAGTGCTGTTCCATCAAGACAACGCACCGGTTCACAAAGCTGCAATTGCCATGGCTGCCATTCAGGAAGCGGGCTTTGAGCTGGTGGAACACCCCCCCTATTCACCAGATCTAGCCCCCAGCGACTTCTATCTCTTTCCACGACTCAAGGAACACCTCCGAGGCAAGAAATTTGACGATGATAGCGACGTGATGGCCGCGGTTGAGGACTTTTTTGAGAGTCAAGATAAAGATTTTTTTTCTAAGGGAATTTTAGGATTAGAAAAGAGATGGACTAAATGTATAGACTTGCTAGGAGACTATGTTGAGAAATAAATTTATTTATTTATTTTATTCATTGTGTTTATTATTGATTATCATTACTTTTGGATCACCCCTCGTACTTTGTGGAACTTTATGCCGCTAGCTTTATTACCTAACCGCCACAAATTCCGGCAACGTACCCCCAATTCCAGTGCTGTTTCTGGAGCCCATGAACATCATGGGAGACTGTGATCACTCGTCATTCGATCGCGAATCTATATAAAATAAAACTACTAGTCTTTTCTTTTCCTTTTGGTAAAATTCGCATAAAGAATATTCAAGAGAAATAATTTCTGTATCAACCGCTTAAAGTTCAAAACTTTGACCATTCTATTGAAATAACGCCGGGTCTCCGCTTTATGAAAATCCGCTTCCAGGACTTGCCTCGCAGAATGTCGGTCGAGTTTTGCTCTTCGTTTTTTACGTGATATTTTATTTTCTTTTTGTTATGATAACTGCGAGATTTCTAGTCGAGACAATCAAAATTGACCGAATGTTGTGTCTTTTTTGCATAATTTAAATTCTTAAAAACAATTTATAGAAATGAACGTAAGAAGTCAAAATAAAACGTAAGTTTTATAACTTTTGCTCCCCATTTTTAAAATTTAACAACAGCGTTTCTTTTTGTTGTGATGAAATATGATTTTTGATTGTTTAAATGTTCAAATTTACTATTTATTTCGGAAACATCGGTAAATAGAAAAACTAAATGTGATGAATCAAAATGAATTTAATGCTTTTTACGGTTGAAAATGAATAAGCGATAAAATTCATAAATTACCGTTTCTTCGGTACCGCTTGTAAACAACGAAAATCAAATTGATGGCAATGGTAATAATATAGTTTTTTTATCGGACTAGGGGTGAAACGAATCACACTGCCCAACTCTTGGCAAGTGGATCCGTTAACCTGTAACCCATATCAATGAAGTCAATCATCAGTCTCCAGTGAAGTAAGGAGGTATATAAATAAAATGGTATAAAAATAGCCTGTAAATGTCTACTGCTGAGCACAGGCCTCCTCTCATTTCTGAGAGAGTTTTGGAGCCGGAAAAAGCCCGCCACACCGCTCCAATGCGGGTTGGCGGAATTCACATGTATTCGAAATATTTTTATTTAATAGACATGCAGGTTTCCACCGTCTTTCCTGAGCATGTTATAAATCATCACTTAAAACTGCATAACAATTTTACAGGTGCCGGAACTGGGGATCGAACTCAGGTCACTCGCGTTCTGTGTAATTTAAAGCAAGCGCCCGGCCCCTGAGCTACCACGACTCCGGTGAATTATCAAAATGGAAATGCGGTCTCCATTTTTTTTCACTCACCACTTCTTCTATTGGGGCTTGGGACATCGCCGGTACAGCCTGTGCATGTGCGTTACGATAGCAATGCACCATGTATAATTTGTTGGTCTAGTAGGTTATGTTTAAATTTCTTTAGCTTTCCACACGAATTCCGTCACTATGTAAATAATCACCCTTTTGGAACTATAAATATTAAAATTAAAATCATAAATTATTTGTTTGTGCATGACCAGCGAGATTGCATTTTTTAGCGAAATAAAATTGAGCAAATTTGCAACACTCGTCGTCGTGACAGCCGCGATGAATCAACGTGCTCTCTTTTTATAGCTGCTTTTCGAATTTAAATCATATGTTCCTCTTATAGACATTTTTGTTTCGGTTTTCCGCTTGCGTCCGCTCTGATTACAGACCTCCGCTCCCGAGGGTCCCTTCGTTGTTTACAGGCAGTATACGTATTTCATATTGGATGCGCAATAACTTTAGTCGTTTTCATTGCGCTGTTCGAATTCTAAAGCGGGCTCTTAATTGAATTAGAACTGGAATCCATTTTTTTTTCTCAGTTGCGCAGTGGAGTGATCAATGCGTTCTGTAGCGGAGCTCCTGTGATTTGTTGTTTTATGCTTCGAATTTGCATTCGAGAATTGTAGTAGTAGATAGAGAATTCCACATAATATTATCATTAAAAGACTTGTAAAGAATAATATTTTATTCTTTACAATCTTCACAGTCCACAACTTAATACAGTATTGTTATCCTGTTTTATTGCATCGAAAAGCTTATTAATGTAGTTCTGACTCCGCCATTCTAAGAAAGTTATTTATGTTATTTAAAACTAATCATAATATCGTCATCATAATTATCATCATTGCATTCCATCACAAGTCCATGACATATGCTAACAACTTTCAAAATCAAATAATTTATCAATCAAGTTTTATACCTCTCATAATAAAGAGGTTTCTTCAAAATGTAATTTCTTCCAAAAATACACCGAAATAATTCCGCTGTCATTTTTTTAAAAAAAACAAGAACATTTGTCTTTTCTTTGCGGCTGTTTGTACTCGTAGAGATGACAATATTTTTGTAGAAAAATTTGTTTTTGTGATTATCTATTATTTCCTCTTCTCTCTCTATTTCTCCTTCACCCATTTAAAACACCATGGATAAATTATATTTTATTAATAGCTTAATAATTATCCTAAACTGGTCTAAGAAATTCTGTTCGTATTTTTAATCAACTGTTATTAAACGTAAAAAATTGACTGATGGGTATGGGTATTGGACGTATGGTGGCATACTAATATTTTAAATGATAAAGTAACCGTTTGTTACCTTTTCACGGCTCAAGCGTTGAACACATCGTGACGAAACTCGGCACAAAGATAGCTTGGACCCTACAAACGGATACCTTTTATTCCGGAAAATCAAAGAGTTCCCCGGTATGTTTAAAAACTTAAATCCAAGCGGACGTTGTCGCAAACTTTAGCAAGTTACATATTAAGACGTATAGTAAAAAGATATTAATTTACGACAAATTATTTGTAAGGTTTAGCACTGATACTGTTGTAGAATAGACTAAAGAAGATAAAATAAAACGCATTTCTTCTTCGACTTTTTTCTCGCTCGTCTGTCCCCGCTCTAACTTAGTTCTCTCTCTTAACTCTGCGAAGCGTCTTTGAGCTCGTGGCGTCGCGTCTTTGGGAACATACACTTTTTATTTTTTCAATTGCAAAGACATACTCTGTCTGAACTATAAAAAGCTTCATTAATAAATATTATGTAAGGAAAATTAAAATAATGGATAGTTCCGTCCTTCACGTGTTCGGTACCACCGGTTTTTTGTTTTGACGTTGTTAGCTTCTTATTTTAAACAGGATACTGGACATTTTTTTTCTGAAATCATTTTCATTAACATCATAATTATTATTACAGCCTATCACAAGTTCATGGCTGATGTCAATCCAGAAATTAGAGTAGATATTTCCATACATGCGGCCGGCAACAGGCAGACTATGCTTATTTAGATGTTGCATGAAGGTGCTGCTTTCCATCCAACCAACCACTAACCAGGAGGTTATAATTTTTCCCGTCCGTCGACGTTAACGACACCCACGGTACGAAATGAGGCGGTAGTATTTTTATACGCCACTACCACGGGACAAGATTATTTAAATAACTTTATAGTAGGTGAATTTGTACTATGTACAGCGTATCTTTCCTGCCATAATATAGAATAGTCGTTTTATTAACAAGAGTTAGTACCACTCGAACGAAATTAAGCTACTAAGAACGAAGTAAAAATAAATTAAGCTGCTTGTCTTGGTTTGGTTTTATAATGTGAACTGTCCGTTCACCATTGTTTTCACGTTCACCTGATGGTAAGTGGTATGTCTTGTACTAGATGACTGACTTGAGTTCTAACCCTTCACTAATAAAGTTATATATTGTAACTTTAAATGCATAAGACACAAAAAACAAACCGCCGGCTCGGTTGGCGCAGTGCCTAAGCCATTGGCTGCGCCGCGGGTTGCGGGTTCGATTCCCGCACGGGACAAATATTTGTGTGGCTTACATATTATAGATGTTCCAGGTCTGGGTGTTTGTGCATGTGGAATTTATGTCTGTTAAACGCACCCACGACACAGAAGAAATCCTACTGTGGGGCATCGTTTAAAAAAAAGAAAAACAAAACACTTAAAAGTTATATCATCGAGTAAGTTGAAACCTAATTTTTTAATTGAATGACTAGAATTTTCAATGATGGTAGAATTCCTATGCAGGAATCCGTCTAGGTAGGTACCACCCCAGGGCCAGTTATTCTGTCGTGAAGCAGTGGTGTGCTAACATTAGTGTGTTTTGGTTTGAAGGGTACGGAGAACTAGTGTAATCACTGGGCATGTGAGACTTAAAAGTGATGTCTTAGAGACAGATGACAGGCGCAGTGTGGTGTCACACAGCATGTTCTGGGTGACACAGCATTTGTTATGGGCAGACTATGCGATTACCATCAGTTGAACGTTTTGCTCGTTTCGTCACTGAATCTAATGAAAAAAATGTGTTTTTATCTTACGGGAATTTTAAAAACTCTATTTGCCCGCGATTAACTGAAATTTAAGTCGCTGAAAACAGTAGTAATTATGTCCGGGTGACTCCCGACACTCCTGCGGTTTAGTCGTTAATCCTTGCGCTTTGTGGGATAATTATCTAACGTACTAACCAACTAACGTTATCCCGCTGTGTGAATGTACGCTCATATATTCAAAGATCACCCACATGCCCGGCCGTGAAGGAAGAAAAATCATCGTAGCTGACTCAGTAAAAACGAGAAGAGACTAATAGATCAGCAGTGGGAACGGATTTATCTCGAGAACTGGAACTAGAGAATCTAATAATATAATAACTGCAGGTAACATAACATTATATTCCTATATACAAAATAGAATATTGTATTTATTAATAGGATGCCACTGAAAATCATGGCAGTTTTATATATTCTACCACAGCCTGAGTGGCCATCATTTTTGGAGCATTGCACCGCTAATTTGGGGATTTAATGAAATAATATTTTATTACTGCTTTTAATTTATTACTGCTTGTTACTTAAATTATTTTTATTACTGCTTTGTCTGTCTGCATGTAACGAATATTTTTTTTTCTTTACGTGATAGCTTTTTGCTGCTCGCACGAAAGACTTCACAAATAATTGGGTTCCGAGTGCCATAAGTTAGCTAACGACCCTAATTCTATTCAGTAGTAGACAAGAGGATCATCCATCATTCCGGGAATCGTTTAAGTTACGCTGCCGGCGACACTTGGCAGTAAATTTAGGCAAAATGTAAACTCTTAATGATACCAGTTTGATTGAAACAAACCTTAACGATTTCATTAACCTATTCGGACATAACTTATTTGCTTATAGACTTTAATGATTCTTTTTTTTTTAATGGATTCCCATATAAATTGTAATGATGTTATCTATGAAAAAATAACTATTGTTAAATGTAAATGTATATACAATTTAATCACGATATTGCATAGCGCCGTAATTACCGGAATATAGCTCTAACGTACATAAAGAAAACACTTATCCAATTGAAAAACCCATATTATAGAAAATATCATCATGTTCTAGAAAAAGAACTGACTTCAATTTTATTTTAATACACCTTAAAATACATTTTCATCATCATTCTTATATATATATATATATATATATATATATATATATATAGGTTGAAATATATATTTGTATATATATATATATATATAAAAAAAACGCAACTAGCAAAGAATCTGTGTAACGCCGAGCAAGCATCGTATGTCAGTGTCCTTTGTTATAATTTTAATCATCTTATTCACAAGCTTAATAATGAATATGTTTCATTTAGCTGCTCAAAAAAAAAGAATTGCCGATTGTATAGCTCGTTTATAATGAAGTCATACATTTACCCAGCAATTAATTATATTAACATTTAAATGAAACTAATTTTACGGATTTTATCGCGAATTATTTGACTATTTATAACCCGACGTTTCAAGTGCTTTACAGACCCATTGGTCACGGGAGGACTGAGATGACAGATGTCCTGATGTCAAAGTTAATCCGGAGTACCTTCAGCTTTTTAATTCATTTTTTTGGTCCGATCTACGCAGAAAGAGCTAACTATATCTTGAAGTCTTGCAGTGGTAATATTGGTTTTTGATTTAATTTTATTAGTTATAGGTTCCCAAGCTGGTGGTAATACCGTAAAATTAGTTTCATTTAAATTTGTAGTGTTCGCATAAATATAAGAAATCATTATAATTATATTACCTCCGAACCCCGATTATAGAAACGCTCATCATCGTCGACCCATTATTATTTAAAAAAAAAAATCACCCGCCGGATTACGTGGAGTTGTATACTCTCTTACGTTGCTTATTCACGGCTGACATATGATTAGCTATAGAACAATTTGCACAGACCCACTTTCACGGATCGAGAAGCGTAAGCCTTGTATTAAACAGTAAGCAGACGGGTAATCCTCGCAACGCTTTGAAAACTATTCTGCGTGTGTCGGAAGTTACGCTGCCGCTTTTATTACCGAAGGCTTACCTAAGTTAACGTCTAACACAAGGACGAACTTTTAGTTGCAACTATCGAACTAACAATATTCCGCGTTCAAAAAATCAAACTCTTAAATTCGCTAACGATATGATTAGAATTCGGTATTTTTTTGAAAAAAAATATATAATGCAATGTTATTGCTTCTACTCATATAAAATTTTCATTAAAACTGGGCATGTTAAAATTCAGGCAAATGTTTATGGCTGTGGCGCGGCGACTGAAAGCTATTTTGCATGGTTTTGTCCCGTCGACATGACGTCATCGGTTATGGACAGCTGATAGCGCCCACAGGATTTTTATGTGCGTCGTAAACAAGCCACCCGATGAGGTCTTCAATAACTTTTGACATAGAGATACAGAGCGAACGTCCGGTATGAGATGGTTTTTAGTACTTTTCAGTATAATAAAGATACAGATTTTAATAATGATGTCAATTTACGAGGTGTTGATAAAAATAATATAAATTTAGCGTTCGATTATTGTTCGATGTTAAAATAACGACTAAGGAAATCTCAGTTTTTGGTAACTATGTGAGCCAACATTTGTGCTCTTTACTTTTTTTTTTTAATAGATAGCTATCGACAATATTCGTAAGTTGTCGCCGTGGTCGAAATCGGCCGGGAGAATATCATCATCATCATCATCATTACTTAATAATTTAGATGTAATTTATTTTTCTTTCACTAATTTTATTTTCTCTTAAAAATAGTGTTGGCACGAATGCACATGTTCGTGTCCTCTCCTAAATAAATAATTTATATATTTTCTTTTCGAAAAACTTGAGACGCCTTATTATATATTTTACTTGAACTGATATTTCAAAGTTTGAAAAAGCAAATAATAAATTACAGTGTAAATAATGTTATACCAACCTTAAGTGTTTTATAGAAGACAAAACGCATATCAATTATCATAGGAGTGGTTTCAGTTCAGAACAGTTAGTCACGCAACAGGCGACGCCCAGCAATTTATTAATGGGAAAACTTACCGAAGTATCATCTGTATTTAATAGGTGATTTAAATGGAACGTTTATATATTTTTTTTTGTATTACATTCTCCACTTGACAGTAATGAGTTACGGAAGCCCTTTTTTAATGAGTAATGCGCAGAAATGCGGCGCCAGCGCCATAAATGGGAAAAAGGCGGGACTATATATATGTATGTAAAAGTCATTACTGCTCCTCTCGTTCGCCGTAGGCTACTCCCAAACTCGGTGGATTATTTAACATCGGACGCTGAACTTTATCCGTTTCCGTCGCGCCGTTCGAATTTTAAAGAGGAGTAGTAATTAAGTTGCAACTTTGAACCATTAATTTTTTTCTTAGTTGCGCAATAAACTGATTACTGCTTTATGCAGCGAAGTTCCTGTGATTTGTTGTTTGCGCTAAGAATTTGAATTAGTGAGTTGTTAAAATTCAGCCTATAAATGTCCCACTACTGAGCAAAGGCCTCCTCTGATTTCTGAGAGGGTTTTGTAGCTAGGAAGAATCCGCCACACTGCTCCAATGCGGGCTGGCGGACTTCACATGTCTTCGAAATATTTTTTTATTCCTCAGACATGCAGGTTTCCTCACGATGTTATCCTTCACCGCCGAGCACGTGGTAAATCAGCACTTAAAATTACACTCGCGTACTATGAAATTTAAAGCGAGCGCCTAGCCCCTGAGCTACCACGGCTTGTTAATAGTGAATAAAATAATAGGCTTTTCTGTGCGGTGCTGCATAACTTACTGTAACTCTCGTTTGAAATTGAGCTCTGTTTGGAAAAAATAACAAATAATTTTATTTTTATTTCATTTATTTTGGTTTAAAAGACTCTACCACCCCATCTAATCCCGTGGGCGTCGTAAAAGTCCACAGAGGAAAAATTAAAACCACAACGTAGGCAGCAGCATCTTTCTGGAACATATGAATAAGTAAGCTGCAGTTGCCAACTCGCCAGCAAAGTCTGGCAACTGTGCCAAAATCCCTCCAAAATGAGAGCTTCAAACTTTTGTGGTAATCCATGAGGGAGGCCTATGTTCAATATTCGACTAGCGACTATCGGAAATGATAATGATGACAGCGTTTAACTTGGTCTTGATCGTGTTTTGAATTTATCCTTATTTAAATCAAAGAAGTAATAAAGTACGTTTGCCATCTTGAGTGAATTTTACTGCAAGTTACTTTTTTCGAAAATATTATTTTCATCTGCTTCGTATCTTGGCTTTTGACTTTGAGTTAAAAACTCTATAGGTATACATTCAGTATACATTTAATAGATAATAGGAAAAAGTCAATAATTATGAGAAGCGTTTAGTGGCTGACTCATAATATGGTGCTGTTTACTTTATCGTTTTAATTTCTAAAGTAAATTATATAAGCAATAAACCAATACTGAAATTTGTAAAAATTGTATTTACAAGTAGGATGGGATGGGATTGCCAATCGAATATCGCCGCGGGTTTGAGCGTCTGAATTATTAATTTACGTTTCATTTGTAGGGATCAAAGAAGTTACGCCAGCGCACCGCGACCCTATTCAGTTTTCATATAAATTAAATAACTTGTTTAGGAAGAACTTTACGTTGCGTCGTGTGGTAACGGCGTTAATTCACCACACTTTGTAGCTAAAGATCTCGTAGAAAAATCCAGGATTTTTTCAACGGGAGGAAATCATTCACCTAAGCGAAACGTCGTCGATTAATGAATATCAATAAATATCATTTGCGCGTGTCTAGTGGTCAGAGTACCTGACTTCTACGCGGCGGGTATTGGGTTCGAATCTCAGACGGAGGCAACATTGTCCAGCATAAATTGTTGGTGTTCTGTATAAAGTGTTGGTTCTGGTTGTGTTGTGCATGTGAAATGTATGTCTGTGAAACCCACCCACGGTACAGGAGAAATCCTACTGCGGGAAATATTTTTTTATAAAAAAAAATGCATACCACTGTGTAACACTGATCTGCGCTCATCACCATGAGACATCGTCTCTTAATCTCATATGCCCTGAAATTGCACTAGTTTATGTGAACATCAAACCGAAACACAATCGTATTTGTATTGTACCTTGTGCCTGGCGGAATAACTGGACAGCGGTGGTATCTACTTTCACGGATCCTATTTGTATATTATTTAGGACAGTTACATCAAAACAAAATGTACATTATAATATTGTTAAATTCATTTATGTTAGCCAATTTTTTTATCCACGTTTTACAATTTTATTTTTTAGGATATAGAAGCGAACACATTGTTTTGTTAGCATATTTGGAGATGAGATAAAAATATCACCGGTAAAAAATAGAAACAGTTAAAGACAATGGATTATAAGAAATTAATGTCGGATCGTCCGATCTGACCTGTATTTTGTGAGAACCTTATTTATGACTCGCGGCAACTCTTCAAACTTTTTTATTCTATTTCAGTTGGATCGTTTCTTCTACTCTATTAACGATGTACTTTTATTGGAAAATAAACGACCGTAATAAATTGTATATAACTCAAGGTTTTAGCGTTCAGTTATATTTGCTAGAAATTCTCCATCCAAATATAAAATGTATGCATACGTACATGCAAGTACATGTAAGTACATATATATTGTATATATGTTATTATGTATTAGACATACACGTTTTGCGGGAAATCAATGGATGCTGGTGGCTCAGGACCGTGATTTGTGGTAATCTATGGAGGCGGCCTGTGTTCAACAGCGGACTATGATGGTCTGAAAATATGATAATGATGATAATGTATTAGATTGTAAAGATATCCATGTCGCCACATGAGAAACTCAAGAAATATCTCATACATTCCATAATCGCGCTATGAAAGTTTATGTGATGCGAACTATATATACAACATCTAAAACTATTACTAGACGACCTCCTCAGATCAGACCACCCGATCTGGCGGGTTACCCTTTTCCTTGGCAATATCATCCGCCAAAAGTTACAAAGATTTTCTTTTCGAACCCCTTTTGTGGACAACTGAAATATTCAATATTAATAATTGTGACTATTATTACTTTGAAATCCAATTAAATCAATAAACTGGAGATGTTTCCGAATACGACATAATATGTATTTGTTAGCGCTTAATTTTGCTAAAAATAAAATATTGTCAGCGCCGCTTGCAGAAGCGTCTGTTATATTCAATGCTATCTGTGTGCCGCGGTTTCGACCCCTTAAAATAGGCCGTGATGTAGCGGCCAAAGAGAATCTACCACCCCACCCCATCCCGTGGGTGTCGTAAAAGTCGACAGAGGGAAATTAAAACCAGGAGATGGGCAGCTGCATCTTTCTGGAACATCTGAATAAATAAACTGCGTTTGTCAACCTGCATGCCAAGCGTGGCAACTATGGCAAAATCCCTCCAATATGAGAACTACAAATTTTTGTGGCCATCTATGGGGGAGGCCTATGTTCACCAATGGATGTGTGATAGGTTGAAACGACGACGACCACGTCGACGACATGATTTCGCCGAACGGCATGGGACTTGGCTTACCTAAGCATTAACAGTTCCTTCTCGGTAATGTTCACAGCATGCGGCTCCTTAAGGCCATAGGCCATCAAATTTACATTAATGTCGTCTGAACTCTGCAAGATATTGAAATGTAACATACACGAAAATTTTAGTTAAAATTCCTGTTTTAATCCCTAACATTGTCATTGAAATCCAATGAGCCGTTTCAGTTCTCAGTTTATTATGAAACTTGATTGATAGCCGATATTGCGTAGCGTATTATACTGTCCTAACCCCATGCCCATCAAACTTTTTTGTATAATATTAACATAAGTGTTATGGACACACTTTTTCTCACACTAGCGAGAGTTGAAAGTGACGTGAAGTGTCAAATATTTACTAAAGGGGGAGTCCCTCGCGTAATCCCCAATCTCGTTATCCTGTATTATCGACAATAATCTCATCGTTAAAAATAAACTCATTTTAATTGACACGACGACGCAGCGACACGGCAGAAATTTTGCGGGGTTTTGTCTCGGCCATACGCCATTAGTTATGGACGTGCGATAACGCCCCCGTGCAGTGAAGCCGGCAGGCAGCCGGATGAAGCCTTCAATAACTTATGACGTGAGAATGGCATAGGCATTGAGTTGAAGGATGGCAAGTGTATTAAACGTTTCATTTTATATGTTGCAATGGAGATGAGAATTATACTTTCGTATAGGCACACGTATAAAACTTAAAACAATCAGTCCATGCTAAAAAGTTACTTTACTTTCTATGTTGTGATATTGGCCTTAAAATTTTTCTTATATTCTATTTTATTTTGTTAATGCCTTCTAGGCCTAAATAAAATATAAGAATATAATATTTATTTTATTAATTTATATTCTTTATTGCAAACTTACACAATATACAATATACATACATACACACATACAGTCACGCCTCTTTCCTATAGGGGTAGGCAAAGACCACATCTTTCCACTTGCTACCATCCTGACACACATCTTTAGCTTCTTTTACTTTCATAAGCGTTTTCACACACGTTTGTCGGTTGCGGGTACTTTTAACGTGACCTTTCCTCAAAAGTTCACCGATCTGATTGTGATACGTACGCCTAGGTCGACCCTTAACGGCTTTTCCATTCACACATGCCTCATAAATCTGTTTCGTCAATTTCCTTTCATTCATCCTCTCTACGTGTCCAAACCATCTAAGCATGCCTTTCTCTATCTTTTTCACTACATCTTCAACCACACCGCAACGTTCCCTTATCACGCTGTTTCTCACTTTGTCAATCAGAGTTACTCCAGCTATACTTACTATACAATATAACAAAGTAAAATAGAAAAAAAAATACAATATTGCTGATTTCTTGTATTTTTCTTCAAGGCCTGAAGCCTTGAAGAAAAATACAAGAATATATGCAAGTTTTACCACAGAGCACATGGCTCCTCTTATTATAAGAGCGTAGGTGAGCTTATGTAAATGATGCTTCGGATAATTGGGTTGGGTGCGCCTTATCCTCCCCACGGCCCTAATTACATTTAATAAACAGCAAGATGATCATTAATCACGGCAAGAGTAGTGTGAAATTGGGAACGATCGGTCATTCTGCCCGCGACACCAAGCGATAGATTGACGTAGAATCACAAATGACATTGCGGGATCCGATTTACTCGGAGTGGGATCGAAGTTATGTAATACCTATTACTCTCCCTAGCGATGGGAGCTAATGGATACGGTCCCTGCGGTTGTTGCGGGATTCGGAATAATTATTCAGCTATCTTTCTTCCTCTGTTGCTTCTTCTTAAAGGTTTAAAATTTTCAACTTTGAATGTTTCGCTTTTATAAAAATTATTTGCTGTTTGGCGTCGGCGTTAGGAGAATCTGCTACTCCATTCTGTACTGTGGCTATTGTAAAAGTCGATATAGGAAAATGTCAGCAAAATCGCACGGTCTTCGATTAAAGGCAGAATAATCACTGTTGTACCAGATCTAGTTTATCCTGCCGGTATTTGTGATTTTCTTTTTTTCCATTTTGGCATGTCTAATACGAGCACATACATTTAACATTTGTAAACACATACAACTCTTTTTTTAAATACCATTATTTCTTTATTACGTCGTAAATAAGTCCTTACAGAATTATCCGCTACCCTTAGCTTCAAATTTCCTTTGTCAATTTACGCAAGTAAATGGTAAAGTTACAAATCTCCGACACGCTCTTTGTTATAGCTTACTATTGAACAAGGCAATCTTTAACTTATACAGACAGTGGTTAATCTACATTTGTAAATACAGATAATACTGTATAATTATGTACCAAGTTTCTATATATCAGGATTTCATCTAACCATGGAATTTTACTGGTGGTAGGATTCTTATGCAGGAATCCGTCTAGGTATACCTCTGTTCTGCTGTGAAGCAGTAGTGTGCAAACATGTGGTTTAAGTTTGAAGGTCACTGAGAGCTAGTGTAATCACTGGGCATATGAGACTTAAGAATTGATGTTTCAGGGTGACTGGAGCAGTGTGGTGTAGAATAGAAACGTACTGGGTGACACGATCTTTACTATGGGCATACTTTGCACTTACCAACAGTCGTACCTTTAGCTCGTCTCGTCACTTTATCTAATAAAAATTCTTCCACAATTAAGAATATTATTATTATACTGGAGCGATCGTTTAGCGTACTCGTCTCGGACGTGGAAACTAGAAAATTATACCATGCTTGCATCGTATCAGGTTTGAGTAATGTATAGGCTTGTGTGTCAAAGTTAACAAGTTATTTATGAACACCGATCTGCTTTCGATAGTCATTCATCTTTTTCATACATACCAGTGTGAACGGAACGGCGCTGTCATCGAAATCGAACGTTTCGTATTACGGCATCCTGTCATCCATCAGGCGGTGTCATTTGCTGTAACTAATCACCTCGCTTTCCTACGCTTCATTTGTTCATTAGTCAGCGTTAGTGGATGTTGCGCTAATTACATATAGCGTTACAGTTGATTAGTGACATCGTTTGTAGATTCTATCGCTTTTCCTTTAAAAAAAACCGTTCAATTTGCATATAGTGTTCTTATTTTTTGGCTGGCGCTTTGTGTTGTTTCGCTTCGCTTTTACATTATTTTTTTGTTGCCGGCATATTTTGCCATCTAGCAGTCGTGTGCAAACCTTACTATATTTCGGTCTGAAGGACACTGATAGCTAATATAATTACTGGGCATATGAGACTTAAGAACTGATTTCGCAGAGTGACAAGCGCAACGCGGTGTCATACAGAAGTGTTCTGGGAGCACAGCATTTGTTAGGGGCAGACGTTGCACTTACCATGTTTTGCATTTGTGACTATTTATGAATCTCAACTCATGTTAATCGATTATGCAATTTACTAGTGGTAGGATTCCTGTACAGGAATCCGTCTTGGTAGGTACCACCCCAGGGCCAGTTATTTTGTTGTGAAGCAGTAGTGTGCAAGCATTACTGTGTTTCGGTTTGAAGGGCACTGTGAGCTAGCGTAATCACTGGGCATTTGAGACTTAAGAACTGATGTCTCAGGGTGACGGGCGCAGTGTGGTGTCACACAGAAATATTCTAGGTGACACAGCATTTGTTGTGGGCGGACGTTGCACTTACCATCAGGTGAAAGTTTTGCTCGTTTCGTCACATTGTGCAATAAAAAAAAATTCAAAAAATTGTATAAAGGAAAATTATTATTGATTAAAGCACATTATCCAACGCTGTCGTGTGGCGAAGAATCCTACACCCATGAAATGCTAAAATTCCGATTCAGTATTGCGATCCGATCTGATCCGATCTTCGTGTCCGATACCTGAATAAATTCATGGCCTCCGGCTGATGGCGGAATAACCATCTTAAATATGCTAGACTTAAACGATCCCGACCGGTGAAGGGTAATAGCGTCCGAGTTGCAAAGCGTGTGTTACTGCGATCGCCAAACCATCTAACAAACGTGGCGATTACGGCAAATCTTTTCGACTTTGGAGAGGTCTATGTCCAACAATGGACCATTACAGGCTGATAAAGAAGAAAACTTTGACTGATGATGTTCGAAGTGAGGAAGAAAACTTTATCATTATCGCGCTTCTAGCGCCCTTCTAATAAAAGTGTTAAGGATTATTTGGAATTTTAAACGAAATATAACTAGAGTAATAGCACTGATATCAATATTTTAAAAATCCATTCCATATGTTTCACACTTCTAATTACAACACTGATTGAAAACCAATTCGCAGCCACAATTCGCCCCGCTGTATCGACGCTTACCGACTTATACTGTAAGCTTGTATGCAAAGCTGGTTCAACAGTGATTCGTGCCATACTGTGCACCGAACAATGGCAAGCGGCCAAGACCCGCAGGATTACTGAAGCCTGACCTAGTTGACGTGTGCGTGTTGTGCCGCAGTACGCCGGTGAAACGCTGCATCGAAGCCTTTTACATTTATTAACACCTTCTTTTGTGGTATTTTTTTTTTATTAAAGACTATAATGTTTAGAATGTTAGTTTAGTTGTTTAGTTCAGGCGTTTCCTCGCTGTGTCCATTAAAGTGAGGAACAGCGTGATAAAGGAACGTTGCGGTGTGGTACAAGATGTAGTGACAAAGATATGGAAAGGTATGCTTAGATGGTGTGGACACGTAAAAGGGATGGATGAAAGAAGATTGACGAAACAGATTAATGAGGCGAGTGTGAATGGACAAGCCGGTAAGGGTCGGCGTAAGCGAATGTATCATGATCAGATCGAAGTCGTTTTAAGAAAAGGCCACGTCAAAAGTACCCTCAACCGACGAGCTTGTATGAAAACACTAATGAAAGTAAAAGCAGCGAAAAAAGTGTGTCAGGATCGAAGCAAGTGGAAAGATATAGTCTCTGCCTACCCCAATGGGAGGCGTGACTCTATGTATGTTAAGTAAGTTATTGACTTATTGCTGAAAAACGCAGCATATCATAACTAAAAACCTGTACCGTGTAATACTGTTGATACCAACTCCTCCTTGCTGAGTTCTCCAAAATGAAGAATTTAGGAGTACTTAGTTGTCAGTGTATTGGGGCGCCCAGGCCAAACGGACGCCTGGCCGCTAATGCAGCGTCTTGACCCACGAATTAATTGGTTAAAACTGCTCAATTTTAGTAGAAAATACGCAACCAATTCAAAAATTCAATAATCCGCGGAACAATTTACATTTATAACTAATTTTAAAAGACTGGATAATGTGATGATCCTGAAATGATAAGTACCTTTCTCTTACCTGAGAAAAGAAATTTTGCGTGTGAGCCGTGCGCAAAATACTAACGATAAGAAGAAATAAAAGGCGCTAAAAATATTTTACAAAGGGCGCCTGGAGAGCAAAAGCCGGCGCAGACAGTATTTTTAACTATTTTTTTATATTACTGCCGGAACTTTAGAAGCGCAACCATAGCTTCGTAAATGTCAATGGCACAAAAGCGGCTGTTGCACAAACGCAGAGTTCAATTCCTCGTATCGCCACCCTAATTTTTTTGTGAATTTTCGGATAAATGTATATTGTCACCGTTTATGTAGCTGACAATGCATTAACACTTCCTGCGATCTTTGATCCTGCTGCCGGTCTTCTGCAACGACGTTGAAGCGTCGTGCAGGTACGGGCCTCGAGGCGAACCTCTTTGCCCGAGAAATCATCGCGGGGGGGCACTGCTCCCCCCGGTCTTGGGTACCGCTTTTGCGGATTTGTGGGAAGGGTGAATGCTGCAGTGAAGATTAATATATACATACTAAACATTATACATAAACATAATGGTTGCTGCAGCATTCACGGACATTTAGAAAGAAAAGATAAGATAGGTGAAAGGACAATAGGTATACGACAAACTCGACGACCAAGGAGCGGGACGCCCGCTCGAACGAGCAAGACGCCCTGCCGGAAACGAGCAAGCGATGTGCCCGTCGGAGCGAGCGAACAAAACAACGATGGCGGAGCTTGAAGTTTGCGTAAGAGTGCTGCGTTGATCCACTAATATAGCAGACCAACGCAACATAATCGCATTACCAAATTAAGAAGAAAAATTGTCCTGAAATTAAATATACATACTATATAAAAACACATAGAGTATAAGACGTCACATAAATATATTATTTTAAAGACATCTATTCAGGACAATTTGAAACCAGAAATACACAAATAAGTAATAAGTTTTATGCAGCCTTGCTACGCAAGGGTTGCGGGAAACGTAAATTGGAAAAAATTATGTATAAAAGTGGTGTAGGCAGAATTCTACAACCACTGAAAGAAAAATAGGAAAAATTAACTTGCTGAGAACACAAATCAACGAAGCTAAAGAAATTATACACCGTGGTGCGTCGTCACGGGCGTTCCCCTGCGGTCGTCGGGCCTGTCGCTCGACTCTGGCTCCCTTGGGCGGTCGGCGGCGGCAGCAACAACTCGCGCGGGAGCGGTCGCCCTTCTGGTGGTCTGGCATGAAGGGGCGCAAAGCCGCACGGATGGTCGTGCGGCCCATTGTCGGCTCTGTCAAATAGCCGACGCGCCACCCGGGTAACGAATTCGATGATGGTTTCGATTTTGAGGTCCCGGGCTATGACGTCATTTCTGACGTAGCGACCTGCTCCTACGATTGTTCGTAGCGCGAGGTTCTGCTGGGCTTGGATTCTTTTACGCTGCGTTGCCGAGGTCAGTGCGTACCAGGCAGGTGCAGCGTAAGTAAGTCTGGAGCGGACGTAGGTTTTATAGACGGCCATCTTAACCCGGGTCGGCAGGTGTGACGCCAGTACTGGCCGGAGGACCGCTCGCGCGCCCCTGGTATTGCGGATTAACAGATCCACGTTAGGTACCATGCGCAGCGAGCGGTCAATGATGCACCCTAGGTATTTGACGGCCGTCGACCACTCTACGTCCTGCCCACAGAGCCGGAGTGTTGTCCTCTTGCGAGGCCGGAGAGTGATAAGGGCGGTAGTTTTGTCTAGATTGACAACAGTCCGCCACTTATTTAACCACTCCGGCAGTAGGTCCAGCAGCCGTTGCAACTTGCTAATGGCAAGTTCGGCCCGACGAGACGACGCAAAATAGGCGCTGTCATCTGCAAACAGCGCCAACATGACATCTTCTGCACCCTCCTGGAGGCGACCTTCCAGTGTGGGGATGTCATCGGTGTATGCCGCGTACAGAATTGGAGATAGGCAGCCGCCCTGAGGTACTCCTGCTTGTATGGATCGTGTTGCCGAGCTAGCTCCCTCGACACATACGTAGAATTTCCGCCCATCGAGACACGACGCTATAAGCCGCACTATCGCTTGAGGCAGTGTAGATTTGGTAATAAGTTTGAAAATCAGCCCGTCGTGCCACACCCGGTCGAAGGCCTTCTCTATATCGAGAAAGACCCCCGCCGTCTGTCGGCCGCGGTTCTTCTCAGCCGACATGTAGTGTAGCACGCGGGTTAGTTGAGTTGTTGTGGAGTGGCCGCTGCGAAACCCGTGTTGCTCAGCCCGTAGCGGTATGCACGGGCGAGTTTGGCTCAGCAACAGCCGCTCGAACAGCTTGGCGATGTGCGGCAACAGCGTGATAGGTCGGTAGCTCGATGGGTGGCGCCGATCCTTACCAGCTTTCGGCAACACGATCACCTTACCTGTCTTCCATACAGTAGGAAAGTGTCCTGTTCGGAGCACCCCGTTGAACAGCCGTGCCATGGTGACAATAGCTCTCCTTGGCAGCTGTTTGATGGCGGCATTAGTGATCCCGTCATTCCCGGGCGCCTTCCGCACCGGGAGTCGACGCATAGCCCTCTTAACCTCCGCCGGGGAGATAAAGACATCACACAGATGTATAGTTGTGGAGGCCGCAGTGTTAGCCTCCGCTATTGTGGTATTAAAAGTTGTGGCTGCGGCCTCTACGTCTTCCGCTGTGTGTAGAGGTCCGCCGAGAGTCAGGTTCGCGAGGGCGTTCTGATATACGCCCCAGTTGGTTTTCGTCCTGGGTGCTCTGGGCAGGATGGCTCCTGTTACGAGGCCCAGTGTCAGTAATATAGGGAGGTGCGCCGTATTCACTTCATGAAGCACCTCTATATCGACCGGGTAATCTCACTTGTGGCATAGCACGATGTCCAGCACGTCCGGACTGCAGTTAACACGGAAGGGGTGGTGTGTGGGTTCGTCTGGCCCTCGCACCATATAATCCCCTTCCTCAGCGTCGTCGTAGAGCTCTCTACCTGCTACATTGGTGACTCTAGATCCCCAGGCCGGGTGTTTAGCGTTGAGGTCACCCGCTATGATAGCAGGGGAGCTTCCGTCGAATATTGTCCGGACGTCGGAGGGATGGAAGCGTCCGCCGGGAGGGCGGTAAGCTGCGTAAATCTTTGATCCTGCGCAAATGACTTGTGTCCTTGCTGTTAACTGGAAAACGTTGTGGTGGTTGAAATCGGACAATAAGTTCTTAATGATCGCGAATTATCCGTATGAAACATTAATAAAAATAATATGTATCGGTTGAGAACGCCACTCACATACGAGTACATCACAAGTAGCGTTGGCAGGTGACCTGATTTGCGCGGGACATTCTGATTTTCATGGGTCTGGTGACACGTCCCGATTCACCCTTGATCGGGATGCCGAAAGTCCCGATTTTTCACTTACCTCTAAATTTATCTGGTTTGTGTAAGTTTTATTTGTTTTCTTGCACTAACCAATGGTAACATACCATTTAAAAAAAATCTGACCGTCCGATAGAAATAAAGAAATGATTCACTAAAACCTGCTTTTTTAAACCGAATTCCCGATTATTTTTACCTACTGCCCCAAAATTTTACACACTTCACGTGGCAACACTAATCTCAAGTCAAAAATCCAGCATTCCAGTCAACCTTTTAATATATCGTTCGGCAAAGAGATTAATAAGTTGTCTCCCTCGATCTAAGCCCGACGAACGAAGTTTGGCGTGAAGTGGAAAGTTTCCTTGAACATACCAAGCAATTGCGTTGGCCACGACGCAAAAGCCAAGAAACTTAGGACATGTATGGTATGGTATATACGATATAACTTTGACTTAGTGCATAACTTCTGCATAGCAGTTAAATTTTATTTGTGACTTGATTTAATATCCATGGATGATGTTTTAACTTTATTTTGAAAGTTTTGCATTTCAGTTTTTTGCTATATATTTACTCTGCCAAACATAAAGTCTAAGAAACTCTTGGGTGTAGAATGTATAAGTTTCTAACTGCGACTTGGCAAACTCTTGCTTGATCTCGAAATATTTTTATTGAATAAATATCTCATAATAATATAAGGAAAATAAGAGTGTCGCGAAATTTGCAATGAAACCGTAGTGATGCATGTCATTTAATAAATATCGTTTCAATGTATAATATGATATTTTTTAGCTTTAGGTGAGTTATGCTGAAATACTTAAAATTGAAACACATAAACTCAAATCCTCTCATTTTGTAGAGAATTTGCCATAGTTGCCACGCTTGGCAGGCGGGTTGGCAACCGCAGTTTATTTATTCAGATATTTCAGGAAGACGATGCTGCTCATCTCCTGGTTTTTATTTTCCCTCTGTCGACTTTTACGACACCCACGCGATGAGATGGGGTGGTAGATTCTCCTAAGCCGCCACCACGCGGCGGTTAAACATGCCATATGTCATGCCCGCAAAACGGTCATGGTCGTCGATCAAGTATAAATGTTCGCCTCTAATATACTCGTGAACAAGTGGTGTTGGTGGAGACTGGTCTGCTCGAAAGTGATATGTATTATTATTAAACTAGCTTATGCCCGCGACTTCGTCCACGTGGATAAAGGTTTTTTAAGTATCCCGTGGGAACTTTTTGATTTTCCGGGATAAAAAGTATCCTATGTCCGTCTTCAGGATGCAAGCTATCTCTGTGCTAAATTTCATCAAGATCGGTTCAACGGTTGAACCGTGAAAAGATAACAAACAGACAGAGCGACAGAGAGTTACTTTAGCATTTATATATTAGTATGGATGTTTAAAATTTTAGTCAAAGACCGTGCTTTGTTTGTCTATTAGACTATTCTTTGTCATATTATATATAATGCTTATTAGAAAGAAAGAAAGAAAGAAAATAACTTTATTCGTTGCTACGCGCAATACAAACACATAAAAACAAACAATTAACAATAAAAAGTATTAAAATTTATATTGGATTGCAGCAACGAAAAGGACCCGACTCAGCATTATGCTACAGAAAATTGCCGCAGCGCTGTTATTCTGTCGGCACCACTAATTTATAACCTACAAGCAGCTGACAAACAGTTTAAATTTATGCATGTCATAAAATAACAGAAAAGCAAAAAAAAAACTAATAATAAATAAATATACATATATTACTTTTAACTTTGTTGGCCATAGTATATAATAGAATAGAGAAAGAAATAATAATAATTATACTAAAAATTTATAAACATTTGCTGAAGTGCAAATTCCTGAACAATAGTGTACATCATTGACCAATACTCATTTTTTATCTGTGCAAACCACGTCAAATATTGTACACGTCATCTATTTCAATTTCAACATGGAAACTGAACTTTATTACTTACTTACTTTATTTATTACAGATAAAAATAAAAGAATTACAAAAAATAAGGATACCTGCAGAGTTTCATTCCCCTTTTTCTTCTCCGTTAGAGAAACCTGATTACGAAACGGTAGAAAATTGTTAAAAAAATTACGTTTAACCAGCGAAATTTTTACCTCTTGCGTGGAAAAACAAAGAATATTCATATCATTCGAAACCAAATATGTTATAAAACTCGTTAGGTTAGTAGTTTTTATTTATAATTAAGAGTATTGTGATATTTCTCTTTTTGTTATAAATATATCGATATCACAAAAGATCACAGGTTTACATGGATTCTGAAGTTCACGCGACAAATTTTCGCAGCTTAATACCTGTAAGATAATTAATAGACCGCGTGGCTTAGTGATCAGAGTACCTGACTTCTACGCCGTGGCTCCTGGGTTCGAATCCCAGAAGGAGCCAACATTTGCGCAAACACAAATTTTGGCTCCGACTATTTTGCTATTTTGTTATTAGTTTTCGGGGATGGTAGTGTTTTGATTGTCCTCGTGTGTGTCTGACACTGCATTCGGCTCATGCGATAAGATCGGATGTGATGTGGCGCTGATAGGTGAGGACGACTGATTGTTTTTCCGTGTTTGCACATACTCTTGTAGCACTATAATTTTTTCTGCGCAGTTGATACCTTCCATCGAAAAGCCATAGGAACGGGCTGATTTTCGATCTTTACTGAAAATATTCTCAGACAAAGAGAAATGCTGCAGAATAGGGCTTATACAATTCTCGTAACATTCGAAGATCTTTAATTAGCTAACTTATCCCCATCCCATTCCATCAAGACTTGGACAGTTTGTCCGCGTCAAAGTAACGACCGGAATCCGGGATGAACCGAGTCTTATTGACAAAGTTTTTTTTTAGCAACCGGGCGAGAAGTAATAAATGGAAAATTCACTTGCGTTTGGGTAAACTAACACTGGACTGGAAACTAACAATTGCCTTTAGTACTCGTATTTATTCGAATTGAAACCACCGATTGGGTTTTTATTTCATTGTGTCTATTTTTTTTTTCGTAAAAAGAACAATTCCTTAACTCGCTCGGATTTATCTTGCATTGTGGGCGCGCACACAAATTTCACATACACAAAACAAACAATTTTTTTGTTTTTAGGTAAAAAACCTGCGGAGTAAAAATCAGATCACGTGACCGCTAGGCCACGCGGCCGTCAAACATTTGTATTTTTTTTGTTACATTGTTTATTTTTGTATTATATTTCTTTGCGGTTTTCCGGACTGACGACTTTATGAGACGATGCGACTTAGGGACTTTCTAGAAAAGAGCCTACTCCTTTCTCAAAGACAGGCATTGCACTCGCAATCCTTGGCATTGCGGATCTTCATTCTACCTTTATTGCTTTGCACGTTCTGGCTTGGAATAGTCTAGTTGTTAGCTACCCTGCCAGGAAAGCCGAAAGGTGGCAGGATTCCAGGGCATATGAGACTTAAGACCTGATGTCTCAGGGTGTCGGGCGCAGTGTGGTATCACACAGAAATGTTCTGGGTGACTCAGCATTTGTTACAGGAAAACGTTGCACTTACCATCAGGTGAACGTTTTGCTCGTCTCGTCACTTTATCCAATAAAAAAAAATGGTCACGGATTCGAATTTCAGTTGAGGCAAAATATCTATCTATCTTCTATCTTCTTCTATCTATGTGTATAAATTTACACGTCTAGGTTTGTATGAAGCCAACAAAGATTGGCTTCTGAGGTCGCGGGTGCGACCTTAGGACGGGACATATATATGTACAGACCACAAATAATTTTTCCGTGTCTGGGATTTTGTGCATTTGCAATTGCTGTATAACGAACCCACGATAAAGGTAGAACGCCAGTGTGACGCAACTTTTTTAAACATTAAAGAGTGTCATTGTCATTATTATTAAATGTCATCTCCGAAACTACAAGAATGTCCCGTGTGAATGTGAAATCTGGCATACATATTCCTTTCCCGATCTAGATACCCACTAAGAACGGATTTAACTCCTTAATGTGTAAACTGCCAAGTGCTGGTTTCTCTATACAAATTTTACCGTAACTGTAAATTCCATGCAGTGCCGATTGGTGCCGTGCTAAGGTATTGTTTGTACACCATAATATGCAATGCTGTCACTATACTGCTCGTGGGAACGCAATGGGGAGTAAGAATTTTTTGACTCGTACCAAAATGGCTGCGACTTGGTTTGCCACCCGTCACGTCCCCCCCGAGGGTGAAAAGTGGACTACGTCAGTTGCCTCTGGCTACTAAAAAGGCATGACTGTATGTATGCATCTATGTTACTTCCATTCGAAGCCGGTGCGGTTCAGCTTTTAATAAATATAAACAATTATAACAGTATGTTTTACTCCATTATCCGGCTTTGAGATAACATATTTTCGAACACTCATAACTTAAAGTTATTGGTGTTCGTTCATACAATCGCTGCATTGAATGAATCCCGATAACGACAAAATATTGATCAGAAGGGAGTATTGAAACCGAGCGGGCGGACCGGACGTCGCTACAGTCGTTCCAGTATTTAATTGCTATTTATAAACTGTATTGTATCCAGTGCGATCGAGTACTTATATTAAACTTTGGTTTATTTTCACACAAACATGAGTGTCAGTATCATCAGCAACCGAAACAGCCCACTACAGGATCGGCAGACCGATTGGCCATCGATTTACTATTTTATTACCAATTATTACTTTTGCTATTCGCTTCTTAGAAGCGGTCTGGAATATTTAAGATGTTTATTCCGCCATCTGTCGGAGACCACAGGAATCCTCTGGCACTTTCCGTAGTCGACTTATAAGGAACCCACGGGACGAGATAACGTTGTAGACTCTCTTATACTCTCTCTTATAATTCATAATTCATTTATTAACATAATAAAGGTTTCACAAATGTTCTTCCATCAATATTGGCGTATCTCTTTGTCTGCCTGTATAGGCATGTTAATATTTTATGAAATTAAATCACGCTATTGACATTTGAAAATTCAAAAATGCCATCGTAATTACAATGCCAAATACAGCCTATAAACGTCCCACTACTGAACTCAGGCCTCCTCTAATTTCTGAGATGGTTCTGGAGCCGGGAAGAGTCCGCAACGCTGCTACAATGCGGGTTGGCAGACTTCATATGTCCTCCAAATATTTTTATTCCTCAGACATACAGGTTTCCTCACGATGTTTTTCTTCACCGCTAAGCACATGGTAAATCAGCAAATAAAATTTAGAGGTGCCAGGGAACGAACTCAGGTCACTCGCATACTATGAGATTTAACTATATAGTATTCCTATATTACTGAAATGAATAAATTTTTTTTCCTTCAGGTAATGTTACAATTTGTTTACTTCCTTATCGGCAACATAAATTTCTTTAGCATATCTTTTGCATATAAACAATTTGGGCTGCATCCTTCAAAATAAGCCTTCAAGGTTCCGCAGCTGGGGCAAGGGTTATATCGCTGTTATGTGTATCCACTTACTGTATTTCTCTGTAAGCAAGTTTACTTCCCCATCTCTTTGATAGGGTTTGCTGTCAACTGTCTGTAGGTACGTGTGAATATTTAATATGGCGACAGAATAGAGACAGAATTCAGTATAAAATACATTTGATGATACATTTGAATGATTTTTTTTTGTATTTTATTTGGTTTACTACCAGCCGTTCTCAAAGTGCTCTACACGGAACCAATGAGTATGTTGCGACTTGATGAGGGAGTCCATATTATGTATATAAAAATTATGCGTACGCTGGATGTAAATGGGGTACCGAGATGTACTCGTATGTCGAAATAAATAAATGAATAAATACAATATATGAAGTAGGCCTTACCAAGGAGGGAAATGAATAAGTAAATAAGTGGTCTACGGGGCAAAAACGAAATCTACTTAGAGCGATACCAGTCGCTACAGAAACCAGTTTAAAAGGGACACAAAAGCACAGCGGCCGCATGGCTCAGTCGTCTTCGTATTTTACGGCTAAATCTTAATCCTAAGTCTTAAGAAAATAATAAATCTTAAGTCCTGTGTTTGAAACTGAGTGCAAAAAAAATAATTTACTAAACTCTTTAATTTATTTTCGGTCTAAATGTATTGTGATCGGTTTGTGTCTCAGACACTCCATCACATCCTTCCTACGATCGAATCGCGCAAGGAATATAGGAAGGTGAGGAAGTGGAAGGAGGATGTCACTCATCCATTGCGTTGGCGCTAATGCTTACGGTACTATAATCTCGCGCAGGCAAGAGAGAGGAGAGGGTGCTAGGTACTCTAATGAAAAAAGAAAATAACAGTTACATGAGTTTATTGTTTTATTTCATTTAGAATTTATAGTTAAAAAGAAAAAGAAACACGCTTTCTCGTGTTATCCAGCCCCTACATTTCTGGTCTTAAGGTGTAAAGTCCACAACATCAAACGTACTCGAATCCCAAACGCGTCTGATGAGCTGTTGAAGGATTCCAGTGACTCCGCGGACCGTCATTAGTATGTCTAATCTAATAACCATAACTCGGCTAAACAAATCAAATTAGTACAACATCAGTGAGCTTATTAGTAGCCAAGTTAGTAAAAGCATGTTACCATAACACTTAACGGTTAATGATGCAAAACTAACATCTCGGTGACCTTTAATTCTTTCGTTGAAATTAATCTCATCAACGAACAACCGACAACTCCAGCACGTCATCGACTTTGCAAACACTTTCAACACTGCGTAACATCAATTCAACGCGTCGGTCGCCCTACGATTTTAATTTACGGACTCGAAGCGAATTATGCAAATGTCTGACGAGGGGGCGACGGCACGCGATGTTTATTAGCCGATACCTTAAAAAGTGCGTCGCGGGAATTAACAAATCCAATTAACACGATGAGGAAATACGTTTGCGTATTTCGTTTATTGTTCTTCCCCATAAAGGCTATGAGAGTTCTTTAATTGATTTATTTTTAGTTTTCACAAAATATGTTCAATCATAGAAAAAATATTATTAAGCATAAATATAAAATAAAAATTCATCGTCTACGTAACGTTGTCAATTATTAAAAATACTATGGAGATTATTTATGAACACAATTGTTACATTAAAATAATACCTAAGGTTTATTTATTTACACTAAACCTTATATGTCTGACTAATTACAAAGATTTTTTAACAATAAATGGTTATATATGATTTTTTTATGAAAATGAACTGTATATTCACATTAAAACAAACTTAATAACAGTAGACAACAATTTTCACTATAATTATTAATCAATGATTTTTACTCAGTGGAGATATTTTTCACACTGCCATCACCTGGTGAAATGGAAAAATTCTGTCCTTCTTTCGATGTCTCAGGTATCGGCCCTATGGACTATCCCCATTACCCGCATTTCCTGTCGAAGGCGATTGCTCCCCCACAATTATCGAATCGGTCCTCTCGCTCGTCACTGAATTGAATGTCTCTTTCCAAAACCAGCAGAAAACTCTCAGGGTTTTTCATTCCAGTATAAGTCGAATCCTGCATTATATGAATAAGTTTCGGATCGTAGCTACGATTATTTACTAAACAGAAAATTTAATTAGATTGAAATTAGAAAAAAAATACAGATTTTACAGAAATTAATCTAATTTATGAATAATAAAAAAAATTAAATGAAAATTAAAGAAATGATATTTCTTTAAGAAACCTAAATTTCTACTGTCAGACGTCAATTTTATTTGCAATATATTGTTTCATAATGAGGCTCCACTGTCGGGCGCATTGTGGAGTCACACAGAATTTTCTGGGTAACACAGCATTTGTTATGGGCAGACATTGCACTTCCCATCAGGTGCATGACTTGCTAATTATCGCTAAGCCACGCCCCTGAAGTAAAAAAAATTCTCCTTTTGATTTTCTCTCCAACTTTAAACATATATCGCAAACGGTTCAACAATGATTCGACCCAGTGTACTCCGAACAATTGCAACCGGCCAAAACCCGCAGGATTAAAGAGACAACCTGACCTAGTTATCATGTTGAGCCACAGAACGCCCGCGAATTGTTCCAACGAGGCACTATACATTAAGTAGTACATTAATTTGTATGATAGTTCTATTGTTGTATCTAAAGTGGGGATGAATGATGATGATGATATGGAGATGGTTTATTTAGGTTTCTTTGAAACATAATGATGTCCTCCTGGTCGATTTCCGACCACGGCAACAACTTCCTAATAGTGTCGGAAGCAGGCACTCGGTTGTCCTAACCTACCCGCACCCGATGTAACGCTCATTCGATAAGATCGGAATTAGAATAGGATTCAGTGTCAGTTTTTTTTTTTGATCAAAGTGACGGAACGGGCAAAACGTTCACCTGATGGCAAGTGCAAAGCCCGCCCAACGCTGTGCCACCCAGAACATTTCTGTGTGACACCACAAAGCGCCCGTCACCCTGAGACATCAGTTCTTAAGTCACATATGCCCAGTGATAACGTTAGCTCTCAGTTACATACCACAAAGCACGATCCCGTGCCTCATGCGTCCATCGATTTCCGGATTTACACACTTCTTTTGCAATTTACCGGAGGACGCTGCTCGAGATTTCTTTTAAATTATTTTTCTTTTAAATAAATTATATTTTCTTATTTTGAATACATGCGAAAGTGACGAGACGAGCAGAACGTTCACCTGATGGTAAGTGCAACGTCTGCCCATAACAAATGTAGTGTCACCCAGAACATTTCTCTATGGCCCCACACTGCGACCGTTCACCTGAGACATCAGTTCTCAAATCTCATGCCGGTAGTTACACTAGTCTTGGTACTCTTTAGACAGGAACACCGTAATGTTTTTTTTTTACTTTTATAGAGCCTGTTACCCTGGTCCCACTGCAGGAATCTTTCGAAAAAGTACTACTACCCTTTAACTGTGGTCTTTTGTTAGTATTTTAGGCAATGTTTTCGAATCACCCTATTTTTTATCTACATACATAAGATCACGACTGTATCCCATAAGGAGTAGTCAGAGACTGTGCACTCACTGCAAAAACAGATGACTGCCACAATCCACGTATCACCAAAACAATATAATGCACTTGGTGTGATAGGTGGTGAGCCCATCGCCACCATGCGCTGTTGGGTGCACAGTGCAGTTTAATTCCTTACTCGCCTTTTACGAGATCCAATGGATGAGATGGAGTGGTAGTATTCTTTTAACGAGCCGCCACCACACGGCTATATTATTTTTTATATTTTTTATTCTATATTTTTTATCTAAATAGGTTAAAAATAGGTTAAAATATATATGGTTCACTTAGCTTTTAGAGACTACTAGCTGTGCCCCGCGGTTTCACCCGCCGTTTAATTTAAAAGAAATCGCTCTGGGGGTCGCACCGTGATGTTATATCGCCTTCCTCGATAAATGGGCTATCCAACACCAAAATAATTTATCAATTCGAACCAGTAGTTCCTGAGATTAGCGCGTTTAACCAAAGAAACTCTTCTGCTTTCTTATATTAGTACAGATATACATACATACATACATAAGATCACGACTGTTTCCCATAAGGGGTAGTCAGAGACTGGGCACTCACTGCAAAAGCAGATGACTGCCACAATCCACGTTTCACCAAAACAATATAATGCACTTGGTGTGATAGGTGGTGAGATATACATACACCGAAATATTTGTGAGCACCAAAACGTCATCACAAGCATCGATAAATCGTTTATTTTAATTTAATAGTGTTTTTTTCTTAATTTTTGTGTCTAATACCAAAAGAAGGCGATATTTTTGTTGGACTTTTATCATTTTAAGTATATAAAAAGATGCCATATCAAATTTACCATCCTGTAAATTAGGATTACATACTTTCAAACACTCATAACTTCTGCACATTCACCACCAACTGTGATAGCAGTAGAACGAAGTTAGGTAATAGTAAAATAACGGGAAGACCACACCGCTCATAGAGCGACCGCGTCAATAAAAGAGACTTTCATATTTTAACATCTTTTTACTACTTTTCCGAACTACTTACCATTATTAAACTTTGCGCTTACTGCCGAACAGGTTAGTACTCGTACCTAAGTAAATAACTTAATATATACGCTCTGTCGTGGCGCAAAAGTCAACACTGCTTGAGAGTTTTTCTTTTTCTCAAATGGCGCTAAGAAGATAATATAGCGCATATGTAAAACCAGCGCTTTAAATTGAAACAAATTATTAACTATATATCTTCCTGCTAATAATTAATAATTAAAAACATTCTCAAAAATAATTCTATCCCCAAAAAATTCCTCGTAAATTTGAGCTTTCCTTTCAGCTCGTAAATTGGAAAGTATGTTGCTCTTATGTATCTCTTCTTTCTTAGACTTAATCATACTTTATCGTCTAATATCGAATCAGAAGCGAGTTTCGTAGAAAACCTCTTGATCCTGTCTATTATTACAAAGCTGGCGTTATGTTCTCCTATTATATTCGCATAATTAAAATCCGTGTTTGCCTTATATCGTTTGGCTCTTACTTTGAGAGTCAAAGAAAGCGTTACATCAAAACATTAATTACCTTTTAAAGTGTGTATAAATTATTTTCATAAAGTCCCACCTGCGTCTTCTAAAAGTTTTATAATTTGTTAATTTTACACAAAGATAAAGTGTTCACGGTGTTGCGTCTTGCCAAGTACGAGTATAAATTGTGAAGTGTTAACAAAAGTTTTTGTATCCAATTATTAAAAGTTTATTCTCTTTTTCGTTTTTGAAAGAACACAGCTGCTTTTCTCTATATAAGTTAGCAACTTTTTAGATTTTTATTTTCATAGAATAATATTAAAGGGTTCTTTGCTGTATGTAAATGCTAGTGAGTTAGACTCTATTTTACTCGTAGTTTTGCCACAGAGAGCTATAAAAGCCATTTATAATCTTTGTTCAAAATTATTACTAAAAAGTAAAAAAAGAAATGTTGACCTCTTAATATGTATACAAAAGTATTATTCATGTAGAAAAAATTAAATTTCAATAAGAAAATGACGAGTTTAGTTACTCGACTTAGAGGCGGTAACCCATTCGTGTGGAAATGTATACTTGTAAGTATTACAACTAAATGTCAGAAACAAAACAGTTTTTCTATCAATAAGTTCAACTTTTTCTATTAAACAACTACTTTATAAAACGGGTTATTAAATATTAACAATAAAATGGAAGATAATCACTGGGAATAAGATAACCACTGGTTTTCAAGATGTATATTATATTGTTTTACTAGCTGATCCCCGCGGCATCGTTCTTGTGGATGTAGGTTTTTAAATATGATTTTTAATATAAATATTTTAAACTTCCGGGGTTAAAAGTATCCTATGCCCTTCCCCATGATGCAAACAATATCTGTGTCAAATTCCGTCAAGATCGTACGACCGTTCAGCGGTTGAACCGTGAAAAGGTAACAAACAGGCAGAGGGACAGAAAGAATTGCTTTCGCATTTATAATATCAACGAAACGAAAATAATGATGACCTAAATGTAAATAAAAGCTGCGAGCAATAGTAGTAATTTCTACAGTTTTTCAGATTTTACATTACACAGAGTTTTAAGATACGACATATCATGTAGCACACACCCATAGACTTAACGGCAAATATTTGATAAAATTTCGGTGATGTTTTTGCTGTTAGCCGTTGTGGCATACATCTTCTTCGGACTCGGATATCTGTGCTCGAAGCTGGCCCAGCCAGTTTTTAGTTTAACCGAAATTTATACACATATAACCTAGCCTATACCTACTACTAAATTCATCTCAACAAATATCTGTCACATCATTTCGGCGATGTTTTTGCTGTTAGCCCATTCATCGGTAATTGTTTTGTGCATCGCGGGTCAGATGCTAATATTTGAAGAAATCGTGTCCCTAAGTCATACATCGGCGAAAAATGGCGGTGTTAAGTTTAATTCAGAAAAAGGCGTTATTTGCACAACGCTATCTATTGATAATGCTAATTAACTATTGTTGTACTTCGACGGCGGAATATGCGTAAAGATCTATCACAACACGTCAAAAAATTATTAATATTACAAACCACAGAAATTTACAGCATCTTTTAGTGATACTGTTTAGCTATTGTAATTAATTATATTCTTTGTAAGAAAATATAATATTATTTTTTCATTTGCTGTGTTTCAGATGTAGGTATTAGTTTAATACTATAGACCCTTATTTTACATATTGTATTACAATAATTTAATTAGATTTAAATGTGCACTTAATTGTCTCATCGCCACCATTCAACAAATTTCGAAAACTTCAAATATTTACTCATATTTTGTTTTAGAATAAACCGATTATAATAAAACAAAGACTTCTAATGCAAGATACGCTTTATGATTTACGCATACTGAGTCTTTTGAAAAAACTTAGTTTTATATATTAGTGATGATGTTCTCCTAGCCGATTTCGACCACGTCTACAACTTCCGAATACTGTCGAGAGCCATCAACTGCGCAGGAGATATTATAGTGCCACAAGTGTACGCGCCAAACACAGAGGCACTGACTCGTCCCAACCTACCCGCTCCCGATGTAACGCTGATGCGATAAGATCGGAGGAAGGCTAGGATGCAGTGTCAGAAACACGGGGACAATCACAACACAACCAGACCCGAAAAACAACAATTTGTTTTTTACCACAAATGTTGGCTCCGGCTGGGAATCGAACCCAGGACCCGCGGCGTAGAAGTCAGGTACTCTGACCTACTGACTAGGCCACGCGGTCGTCAGTATATATTAGTAATGCGTTCACAAACAAACAGACAGACAGAAGGCAGACAGACAATTCTAAAATGATAGAAATGTATTTAGTTACTTATTTTTAGTCAATAAAGTACATCAATCATTTATTTCGCAAAATTTTAAAATTCACGGACACGTGCAGTTTACATTTTTATTATATGTATAGACTAATTTTATAAAAATGATGGATTTTCATGATATTAATATTAAATACGTCAACACATCGTCGTTGAAAATCTGCTGCTGTATATAAATGTATATTCTGAAGTAGATTTACTACATTCCAATATCGATAACATTGATGCGATGTTATTGGACTGTCCCATCGAATACGATCACTTGTGTGAGTTTCGATACGAACACTTCTTAATGATTGTAAACACCAGCCAGTATGCATCATATCATATATTATCATTATATAATATTCCATACATACATATTCTGCGTACACACAAATACTAATTTGCAATTTTGGGGAAAAGCACATTGGCATACATACCTTATGTTTCTGAAAGGAAAAAGGCACTATTTAAATACATACATACAAAGACTTACGCCTCCTTCCAATTGAGGTAGGCAAAGACCACAGCCTTCCACTTGCTAGGATCCTGATACATATTTTGCTTCTTCTACTTTCATTAGTGTTTTCATACAAGCTCGTCGGATGTGGGTACTTTTGTACCTTTGTGGCCTTTCCTTAAAATGACTTCGATCTGATCATGATACGTTTGCCTACGTCGACCCTTACCGGCTTGCCCACTCACACTCTCCTCGATGACCTTGACGGACAAAGTAGTTTATGAAATATAGCTGGAGTGATTACTCCTCCTCCTATAATCTCTGTAATCTATAATGCTTCTCAAACTTTTCATTTCCACAGCATTAATGCTATTTTCATGCTTCTTCTGCCAGACCCAACATTCACTACCATACATAAGTGTGGGGACCAGTACAAATCTATGTAAAGCCGGTTGTGACTTTTTAGATACGTTCTGGCTACACATAAAGTTATGCAGGGCCCTGTATACTTGATTTCCACTCTTCACTCTTCGCTCAATATCACTGTCGTACTTTCCATCTCTCGTAAATTTTGTAATAATTCAAAAGTATACAAGCTCTTTCACCTGTTCCACTTTTTCTATTTCAATCAGAAAACTATTACTTTTGTCTTATTTACATATAAAGCATCATGCATATAACAATATATAAATAACTATAAATAAACGTATTCTAGGACCACCTCATAGATTTCCACAAAATACTGTCCTGAACCACCTGAATTTATCCACTTCCAGCAAAACCATGCAGGTCGTCGGTTCATCCAGAGCGGAGTCGTCCTACACTGCGTTTGCCGGTACACGGTTTCCACTCGAGAACCTTTCTTCCCCAACGGTTATCGGTTCCACGAGCTATATGACCGGCTCATTGCCACTTCAGCTTACTAATCTTTGTGGTTATGTGTTGGTTGTTGTTACTCTAGTTCTACTGCGGATATCATCGTTATGAATCATTTCTCGCAGAGGAAAACCGAGCGCTTTGCATTGCTCGCTTAGTAACTTTCAGCTTCCTCATGCGGCCTGCAGTGATAGATCACGTCTCGGTTCCTGTCGCCATCACTGGCAACATCAACTGTTGAATTTCCTGAAAGCTGTCCAGCCGAGTCGGATCCGTCGATTGACCTCTTGGTCGTTTTCGTCTTTTCCATGTTCATGTTTAGAACCTACCCGTGGGGAGACACTATTTTATTATTAGGAATTTATTTTTAATTTTATTTACAATGAAAAGTATTTCTAATGACAAATACATGTGAGGAACTAAAATAGAAACCGACAGACGGGTTACATGATGTAATCATCCTTGTCGTGAGGTATTTGCACCTGGCGACCAGTTAATAAATGTATTTACACTTTTTTTTTAATTGTATAAAGTGACGAAACGAGCAAAACGTTCACCTGATGGTAAGTGCAACGTCCGCCCACAACAAATGCTGTATCACCCAGAATATTTCTGTGTGACACCACACTGCGCCCGTCACCCTGAGACATCAGTTCTTAAGTCTCAAATACCTAGTGATTACGCTAGCTCACAGTGCCCTTTAAACCGAAACACAGTAATGCTTGCACACTACTGATTCACGGCAGAATAACTGGCCCTGGGGTGGTACCTACCTAGACGGATTCCTGATTAGGAATCCTACCACCAGTAAAACACTGTGACCTATGGTACGAGTATGTATATATTTCGAATTTTTAGTCTATTTTATATTTTCCATCAAATATCAATTTACGTAACACTAACGAAGTCTTATTTTTGTTGCAGGTAAGGATCAGCAAACTTGAAGAAATTTGGTAATGGTACTTATTTGCCACAATGACGCGTAGGGTAGATTTGTCTGAGATTTAACGGCCATCCCCATAGATTGCCACAAAAGTTAGTAGCTCTCATTAGGGGGGGATTTTGTTTATTCAGATGTTCCTTGTTTTCATTTTCCCTCTGCCGACTTTTACGACACCCACGGGATGAGATGGGGTGGTAGATTCTCTTTAGCTGCTACCACAAGTTTTACCTTATTACGTCTCGTATATGTGTAAAGAATAGTACGCTAACATAGGCAACACTAATATTTCTTTTTACTTTTTGGCGCCAACTCGAAAAGTGGCGGTGGTATTTTTATTGAATTTTGTAATTTCTGTGTATATTTTCAGTTTTGATGTTTAATATTGATAGTTAATTATTCAGCAAGTGCTCGTGAAAGTGTACAGTGATTGGAAAATTCAATTCAAGACCAAAATTATACTTTCCGTTTTGTCTCCATCAGTCCAGCAAATCTTCACCTTTATCTTCATTCATCAATTCAGCAAATCTTCAATAATAGTCAACTATCGTTTTAGTTTGGCAAAAATGCTAAATTTGGTAGCTAATTGCTAGGATCAAAAGAGAAGAAGAAGAACACTTCTTTTAACCAGAAGATATCACTGTGGTCAAAATAGCCAAAGTGGTCATCATAACCTATCGATATTATTCTACTACTAGGCCCCTGGGACTTGAATCCCAGCCGCAGCTAATATATTTGTCTTGTGGTCAATAATATCTCCCGCACGGATGGTATTCGGAGGATGTCGCCGTGGAAAGAAATCGGCCAGAAGGACATTAATATCAATAAAAGACCGTTCTAATACAATAACCAGTGTAATAGAATAATACCCACTATTCATCAATAAATATATAAGAATGTATTTCTAGATTTTTTTTAGTTACGGCACGCGTAACTATCAACAAAATTTCAGAAACTGTCGTCATGGTAGAGATTTATTTATTATCTCTATATCTATATAACGTAGGTACTAAAAAAACTGTTTCTCTATAAAATTATTCAGTATCTTTATAAAATTAGTTATTTTTTATACTAGCTGATGACCGCGATTTCGTCCGCGTGGATAAAGTTTTTTAATATCTCGTGGTAACTGTTTAACGTCCGTCCTCAGGATGCAAACTATCTCTATGTCATATTTCGTCAAGATCGATTCAACGGTTGAGCCGTGAACAAACATTTATAATAATAGTATGGCTTACAAGGTACTTATCCGTTTCGTTTCAGCATATCAATAGTCCACTGCTGAACAAAGGCCTCCCCCATAGATTGCCACAAAAGTTTGTAGCTCTCGTTTTGGGGGGATTTCGCCATAGTTGCCACGCTTGGCAGACGGGTTGGCAACCGCATTTTATTGATTCAGATGTTCCAGCAAGATGCTGCTGCCCATCTCCTGGTTTTCATTTTCCCTCTGTCGACTTTTACGACACCCACGGGATGAGATGGAGTAGTAGATTCTCTTAAGCCGCTACCACACGGTACAAGGTACTTATCGCCGTGTTTAAACTTCTGCTATATAACTGGTGGTAGGATTCCTATGCAGGATTCCGTCTAGGTAGGCACCACCCCAGGGCCAGTTATTCTGCCGTGAAGCAGTAGTGTGCAAACATTACTGTATTTCGGTTTGAAGGGCACTGTGAGCTAGCGTAATCACTGGGCATATGAGACTTAAGAACTTATGTCTCAGGGTGATGGGCACAGTGTGGTGTCACGCAGAAATTTTCTGGGTGATACAGCATTTGCTATGGGCAGACGTTGCACTTACCGTCAGGTGAACGTTTTGCTCGTTTCATCACTTTATCCAATAAAAAAAAAATAGCAATCGTCCTCTACTACTGACATGTTCTATTTATTGTCGTACTAATACGTAGTAAGGACATTTAACATGATACTCCCGACACCAGGGACAGTTATTGGACGAAATCAAAAGTATTTGCTCAAACATTTAGCTATACATAACTACTCGATCGTTGAGACAAAGATGTTTCATTCTTTTGTCGTTACATAGCAAAAAATTATGTAGGAAGGGCCCCATTGCGAATGTAGGCACATGATCATTGATAAACATACCAGACCGAGTCTCCCTTTTACACCCTACCCCAACTTTATCCACCCATTGTAGCCTTGGAAGATATCGATAGGTAAACTAGGCCAGAAAGATACGCGTAGCTCGCAGCTCGTGCCAATATTTTGCGATGCGATCTCATTCAAGTTCTTATATTCGATAAGCCCGCTTGTTTATTTGCTTTGTCCGTTGTGTATAGTTACGTTTCGTGCTGTCAATCCGTTACGAATTCGGTACTGTGTTTATGTTAGTGAAGTGAAGTAATATTGGAGTGACCGCTTATTGACAATTTCTCTATGCGCTTATAAACTCTGTTAGTGACATTTCAAAGTTCTACAAAACAATTATAATTATTTTTCAATTGCCATAATGGCTTAGTGGTCAGACTACCTGAATTCTAAGCCGTGGGTCCTAGGTTCGAATACCAGCCGAAGCCAATATTTGTGCAATAACAAAAATCGTTGATTTTCAGGACCATTGTGTTATGTATATGAAATTTATGTATAAAACCCACTCATAATAGAGAAGTCCTAGTGTTAGGCTTTAAAGACAAAACACTACACTTAACGGTAAATATTTAGTATACGTAAAGAATTATTTGAAAATAGATATAAATATACGTATAGCCGTGGTAGCACAGGGGCTAGGCGCTCGCTTTAAATTTCTTAGTATGCGAGTGACCTGGGATCGAGCCCCGGTGCCGGCACAACTAAAATTGTTAATTGCAATTTTAAGTGCTGATTCACCACGTGCTCGGCGGTGAAGGAAAGCATCGTGAGGAAACCTGCATGTCTGAGAAATTAAAAATATTTCGAAGACATGTGAAGTCCGCCAACCCGCATTGGAGCAGCGTGGCGGATTCTTCCTAGCTCCAAAACCCTCTCAGAAATGAGAGGAGGCCTGTGCTCAGCAGTGGGACATTTATAGACTGAAACTTTACTTTACTTTACTTTTATACGTATAAATGATAAATTCGTTATAAAAAAAATGTAAAGTAACAGCCTATAAATGTCCGCTGACTGGCGTCCTCTAATTTTTAAGAGGGTTTTGGAGCCGGTAAGACTCGGACTCGCTGGACTAATGCGGGTTGGCGGTCTTCTAATCTCTTTGAAATATTTTTATTCTCAAGACGTGCAGGTTGGTAGGATTTCTATGCAGGAATCCGGCTGGTACCATCCCAGGGCCAGTTATTCTGCCGTGAAGCAGTAGTGTGGAAAAATTAGTGTGTTTCGGTCTGAAGGGCACTGAGAGTCTAATCACTGGGCATATGAGACTTAAAAACTTATGTTTCAGGGTGACGGGCGCAGTGTGGTGCTATTCAGAATTATTCTGATTAACACAGAATCTCTAATGGGTAGACGTTGCCATCACGTGAACGTTTTGGTTGTCTTGTCACTTTATCAAAAAAAAAAAAGTTTCCTTACCAGTTTTTCATTCCCCACTGAACACGTGGTAAACCAACGCTTAAATTTTCACGACCCTCCGACGAGGTACGGCACCGGGGATAAAACTCAGGTCACTCGCGTTTCACAAAGTTAATAATAATAATAATATCTCATTTAATCAATCCAGCACAGATGGTACATAAAACACAAAAGAAAAATGGAACACAATAGAAAACATATTACCTTAAATCTATAGTAAATTTAAAAAAAGAATTGCGATGCTGTTAAAGTTAAGACGCTCGCCCGGCCTCTGAGCTACCGCGGCTTAATTAGTCACTATTTTGTATTTATAATTCTTTAATAGAGAATTTTAGCCTTATAAACCATTTATCATTTTCACCACATACGGATACAAATTTATGAGGTACTAGCTGATGCTCACTACTTCGTCCACGTGGATATGTATTTGTGGATAGACATATATATATATATTTAAATATCCCATGGTAACTATTTGAGTTTCCGGGATAAAAGGTAACCTAAGTCCGTCTCCACGATGCAGGCTATCTTTGTGCCAAATTACGTCAAGATCGATTCAGCGGTTGAACCTTGAGAAGGTAACAAACATACAGAGGAAATGAGCGTGTTACTTTTCGCATTATATTAGTATTGATTGTTATATTTTCATCAAACGCTTTCTACTAGTGACATTCAGATTGACCACGTTCAATCATTGCCAGTGCTTTTTAAATAACAGAGCACATTCAGATGAAAACTGACATCGTTTAAAAGCAACGCAATATCTCTGAGCAGCAAGGGTTGATTTTCCGGCGTATTTTGACGTTTCCAGTGTACGTATTCAAACTAACCGCCAATCAGATAACTGTGTGATCGACACGAACGCTGTCTGCGATATTGTTTGGTGCTATAAGACGAATATTCTGCATAAATTGGGTACTGTAAATCTTAATTATGTTAAATTATCCAAGTTAACGTATTAATTAATTAATTACTAAATTTGCAATGTTTCTGTATCGTGAGAGCGTTTTACAAACTTAAACAAATGCACGACACAACCAAACCCGAAAACCAATAATTTGTGTTTTACACAAATGTTGGATGCAGCTGGGATTCGAACCCAAGGCCCGATAGTGAAGTCAGGTACTCTGACCACTAAGCCACACGGTCGTGAAATTATTCAAAGCCCGAAATTATCCATCATTTTATTTATTCTCAAATTTAGCGCTTTCAAGGCATTGACCTGTATTTTTTTTTGTCAAATCGGTTATATTAAGTTCGTGGATAAGTTAAAAAAATTGTCTCACCATACGCACTGAACAATAATACAAAAATAATACAAAATGAAGTCGGTTTTATCTAAATTTTGAAACAGAATTTCATGAGCTATAAATATGGAAATGTTATTCTAGAAATGGTACGTAACAAAAACGAGGACTGTTTGTTGGAACTTTTGTCGCTGCTCTGTGACCAGAAGAAGCCTCTAAAAAAGAACCGGACCAGAAAGGGTAAGTTTGAGAGGGGCCTGAATATTGAATACGGGTCTACGTAATTCGCTCGCTCCGTTCTTTCCCAGTTTCAGTTTTACATTTTTTTTAATACTTTATTATCTACTGTCCACCCAGGAAGGTTGCTTTTTACGAAGAGGAGCTTAGGGGGCACTGTTTAATTTTGTATCTTTTCTAAATCTTTTTTTTTATTTTTTAACTCTATTTTCCGTCTGTGTTTTATTTACTCGTATTTAGTTTAGCAAAAGCAGTTTAAAAACACAATTCTCGTTATGTTGGGTAGACAGTGTTGCCCAATTGCACATCTATATTAAATAAGATCAAGATGACGACCGCGTGTCGATGATCTGAGTTCTACGCCGCGTTTCCTGGGTTCGACTCCCAGCCGAAGTCAACAATTGTGCAGAAACACAGATTGTTGGTTTTCGGGTCTGGTTGTGTATTGATTGTTCCTGTATGTCTTGTATCTAGTCTGACACTGCATCCTGGCCGATCTTCTCGCATGAACGTTACATCGGGTGAGGGTAGGCAAGGACTAGTGTGCCTCTGTGTTTATGCGTACACTTGTGGCACTGTAATATCTCCCGCGCAGTTGATAGCTTCAGACAATATTCGGAAGTTGACGCCAGGGTCGAAAATCGGTCTGGAGGAGATCATTTAGATTTACTTTTTGATATTACGCAAAATAAATAAACCTTGAATCAGAGATATCGGATCCGATTTTATAGTGATAACGACTACGAACACAAAGTAAATCTGAGATTATAAATCTAGTTTACAAAATGTAGAGAAATGTGACCTACATTTCCGCAATCGTATTCTAATACCTATAAATAAATAGAAAGAATTATCGCAATAGACTTTAAAATTTACTAACACTTATATACCGTCTGCTAACGACCACCGTATTGCCAGTTATTCTGCCGCTAAGCAGTAGTGTGCAAACATTACTATCTCGGTCTGAATAGCTAATGGCTTAAGGTGACACAGCATTTGTTATAAGCAGACGTTACGCTGAACATCAGGTGAAGGTTTTGCTCGTGCCGTCACCCTCTCTTATAAAATCAAATACATAAATCCGAACTTTTACACGAACAAAAGCGCGGGCTCTGCTCGTAATTTTTATTATGTTTTTCCTTTCTCATAGTCTACCCGAATTTAATTAAGACGCTTGCTCTATCATCTTATTTAATTAATGTTTTGTTCCCTTTAAGAAAAAACGCCGTGCCGTGCCGTGTGGTGGCGGCTCGTTAAAAGAATACTACCACTCCATCTCATCCAATGGATCTCGTAAAAGGCGAGTAAGGAATTAAACTGCACTGTGCACCCAACAGCGCATGGTGGCGATGGGCTCACCACCTATCACACTAAGTGCATTATATTGTTTTGGTGAAACGTGGATTGTGGCACTCATCTGTTTTTGCAGTGAGTACCTAGTCTCTGACTACCCCTTATGGGATACAGTCGTGATCTTATGTATGTATGTATGTAAGAAAAAACATCCTAAGTAACACAAAGGTTACTATTACGTATATTTTGTCCGTATAATTTTCTGACTGTTCATCATCATTGCAATCCAACGTCACTCCTGGACATCATACTGTCTCTCTGTACGGACGTCGGTCTCCCGGGAGACCGAAGAAGTATACGCTCCATCATCTTGGGGTTTGGCGTTTGACACTCAAGACTGGACACTGTTTCTCAAACATTGCAACGAGTTAAAGAAAATGTGGAATTAATTTATAAAGTACGTCGTCTCGCCACTTTCACCTATAAAATAAACCGCTACTAGTACCTCGCCACGAGCTAGGTATTTGAATTTCGCATCAACACACTTGACCCCGACCAGAGCAGCGACAAAAGTATTTATTTCAGCTGGAAGAACTTCTTGAGAGACTGCGGTTAAATAACTTTGAGAATATTTGTAGAATGATTTTGAATACTTCATCATCATCATCATCATTTCAGCCTACCATAGTCCACTGTTGAACATAGGCCTCCCCCATAGATTGCCACAAAACACGGTCCTGAGCCACCTGCATCCATCGACTTCCTGCAAAACCGTGTAGGTCGTCGCTCCATCTAGTGGGGGGTCGCCCTACACTGCGTTTGCCGGTACGAGGTTGCCACTCGAGAACCTTTCTTCCCCAACGGTTATCGGTTCTCCGAGCTATATGGCCGGCCCATTGCCACTTCAGCTTGCTAATCCTTAGGGCTATGTCGGTTACTCTAGTTCTGCTGCGGATAACATCGTTACGGATTTTATCTCGCAGAGAAACTCCGAGCATAGCCCTTTCCATAGCTCGCTGAGCGATTCTGAGCTTCCTCATGCGGCCTGCAGTGAAGGACCACGTCTCGGTTCCATATGTTATCACTGGCAACACGCACTGGTTGTACACTTTTGTTTTGAGGGATTGCGGTATACTCGAAATATATTTGAATACTTATGAAACTGTTATAGAAAATAGGTTTTTAGCTTAATATTATATAATAAAAATTTATAATTTTATACACTAACTTTATATTTTCAGATAAGAACGGAATGTCTTTATTATCTCTACCAAGTCTTTCTTTGACAGCACTACACTGGTGGTAAGATTCCTATGCAAGAATCCGTCTAGGTAGGTACCACCCCAAGGTCAGTTATTCCGCCGTGAAGTAGTAGTGCGCAAACATTACTGTGTTTCGGTCTGAAGGGCACTCAGAGCTAGTGTAATACCTCGGCATATGAGACTTAAGAACTGAAATGGGGACAGATGCAGTGTAGTGTACTGGGTGACACAGAATTTGCTATGGGCAAACGTTGCACTAACCATCAGGTGAACGGTTCGCTCGTCTCGACATTTTCTTCTATAAAAAAGGTAACAGTAGAGATGTCACCATTAACACGTTCTTGTAAAGGTTGGGCGCGGATTCTGCCAACCACAGTCACCATTTCTTCAAGCAAATATCATAAATTTGCGGGGCTGGGTTATTATTTATCAATTATTTTCTTGTCTCTAATATTGCATTCAACGTTATACCACTCAAAATAAACCATGCTATAGTTTTATAGAGGTTTTCCAGTTATGGCGTCGTCTAATGGTAACTTACATAATATGCGATTATTATGTATGGAAGTAATGCAACTGGTTTTATAAGTTTGTAAGAATTCTTAAATGATTACTCGCTGAAATTACTTAATCTACTGTTTATTCAAAAAAGTCCTTGTATTTTTCTATCATAAATGAAATCAGAAAATATTACAGTGGCTGACATGCGTATAGCTACATCACTATCCCCACATACAAAAGTTGAGCGAGAATAACAAATGTCGCGATGTGTGGTACGTCTAGTTAGTTACTACATGTTTCCAAAACATTACAGTGCTGTAAGTATACACCTCTTTTTTAAAGGAGAACGTGATGAGACTAACAGAAGGTCGTCCTGATGATAAGTGCAACGTCCATGTGATGATAAGTGCAACGTCTGCCCATAACAAATGCTTAACATTAGATAGCCCGTTTAGTAAAGATGGTACTAGGCTTTCACATCATACATCATCTATGAGGGAGGCCTATGTTCTGAATGGGACTGAAATGATGATAATGATGATGAGGAAACCTGTATGTCTTCTCAGACAGCCTAAGTCTCTCTCACAGTCTTGTCTCTTTTTTCATCGCCGCCGTATAGTGGTAAATTCTCTTAATATTTAACAACTCTTAACAATTTTAGTGACGTCTGCGTCGGAGATGGCGCCTAGGTTTCGCGTTTACCATGGTATTTTAGGCAAATGCATGAATCGTGAACTACTACGGGTCTTGCTCAAGGCGCTAATATTATGTAAATACTAAAAGAAATGCATCAAATTACACATACATTTACGCCGCGGACCGGTACGTAAAGCTTTGTGCACATACGTTATCGTCTGGCCGACCTACTTAAGCCGATCGTACACCTACATATCGATATACTCGTATATATATATTTAGATCAGCCACAATTTTACGATATCAGTTTTGTAAACACATAAATAATATAGACGTTAAATCGATATTCGGTTTGCTTTTTGAATCGACATTTCGATTCATTTTTAAAGTCCCAAGAATTATTTGTGGATCTCGTTTACTTAAATATACAGAACACATTTTCAAATGTAGATATGAATTTTTTGTTTTATATAACTAATAATTAACACATCATGCCTCCAGTTTGACATTACGTTGTTATATACTTATTTAAAGAACATTTAATTCCTGTCATCATCAAGAATCATTTAAATTCATCATAGTTTATAATACCGCACGAACAGAATCTCTATCACCAGCTCCGCCTAATTGCAAACGAACTTATCAACTTATCAAGGTGATATGAGAACGAGACGACGCCCGATATAACGATAAAGAACCAACAGTCGGCAGCGACACGCGCCCGCGCCGTGTTTATACAGCAAACAATCCTGTGCCATAATATTTGACGTCCAGAATACATCTATATACAGAAAACACCATCAACACGCGCGCGCCAAAAACATTGTTGCATAATAAAGTCACACAGACTGAAAATATATTTAACTAGCCTAGTGATGTGAAACGGATGCACGATGATGTTATCGATGCGCCGGTGAGTGTGAGTGCATAATGCAGTCGTTTTGGACGGAGTTTTTGAATGCAGCCGCGAGCCATCCATTTCCGGCTATTCCAGGCGACATTCTTTCGCCCTTCGATTTTGACCGCAATGAAGAATGTTAGTACAAACTGTGATATTTTTTTAATTTTATCTACATATAATACTATGATCTACATATCTACATATAAGAATATGATAATACATATATATACATTGCTTGAAAATTGACAATTTTTTTTAATTATGAGCTTTTAACGGCTTTAAAACTAAGTATCATATACCTCCATATACTTGTATAAGTAATGCAAGGTGCAAACCTTGGTTCAACAGCAGATACCATTATTGCAAGTGATTTGGAGTTCATTATAATTTATTCTGCTGTAAAATACTCAATAAAACACAATCAAATTTAAATTTTAGGATTTAAATGTTTATAATTACCCAAAAACCTAGTCGAACAAAAAATAATTGATTTGAAAAAATATATTATCGAATGTAATGCATTTTCTGCTCTTTTGTTATCATTGTCAACCTCTCCCCGTATTTTATATGTAATAAGGTTGAAAATAGAGATAAAACGTTTCATATTAAACTTTGTTTATAGTAGTAAGATAATCTCTTCAAAAGCCTCTTATCGCGTATCTCAATCCAGGCTTACACGGTGTAACTAGAGCTGCACATACGATCGATTATACTCTAAAGCACGCTAATGACTGTTAATAACCTATTAGCTTTAAACGCTTAATAGGAGGACAATGGTCGAGCCTTCTCAGTGTAACGTTTCTAAGCTGAAATCATAATAATTGTTAGAAACTAATTATTATATCTCCTTCATTGATATTTCTTTTTTAAAGAGAAAGTCTCGTACGAGCGAAACTTTCACCAGATAGTTATTGTAAACGTCTGTCCATAACAAATGCTGTGTCACCGATAACATTTGTGTGTGGTACCACACTGCGCTCGTGGCCCTGAAACGTCAGTTCTTGTCTTGTATGCCCAGTAATTACACTAGCTGTCAGTTCCCTTCAGACCGAAACACACTACTGCTTCACGGCATAATAACTGGCCCTGCATGGGAATGCAGGAATCCGTCCAGGTACCATCAGTACTAGATCCTACCACCAAATATGTTATTTAAAAATATTCCTTTGCATACGCAACCTAGTACTATTAAGCCGTTTGATAAGGGAAATAAAATAGCAACATAGTCATCACTCACTCACTTCAGTCCGTCATAAGTCCACTGCTGAACACAGGCCATAGATTAGATAGTTGTCACTCTTAGCAGGATGGTTGTTTGACGCAGTTTATTTATTTAGCTATTGCAGGAAGATGCTGCTGCCCATATTCTGGTTTTCATTTTCCCTCTGTCGCCTTTTACGACACCCATAGAGCCACCACCACACGGCAATCATATTGCAAAAAACTTCAATAATTACTCACGTCAATTGATTTTTTTTTTGTTTCTTAAGTCTATCTGGAGAACATCGTTGTGAGCTTATAGACACAAAATGAAATTTTGTCGTTAACTTACCATTGAAAGTGGTATTACAACTACACACATAGATTAATTTTGGTTTAATGGAGATATTTTACATAACATTTATTGAACTATTTTTTAAACGATTGTGGCCAAAAATACTGCTATACTAATAAAACAAATACCAGATTCGCACAATGTTCTGGGTGTCACAGCGTTTGTTATGTTGCACTTAACATCACTTGAACGGTATGCTCGTATCGTCACTTGATAATATAAAAAAAGATAAATTTACCACACAGACACACACACAAGCGCGTTCTTTCTGTTAACGTTGTTTAAAAATGTTTTTATATATTGTGTAATATCTATTGGCTGTAATGTAAGGTATCGTGTATTATAAATACTGTATATACTCGTACAACGCGGTCCTTACGGTACAGCGTTGTATATACGTGCGCATAAAATGTATGTGCATTTTACGGACATAAATTTTACATGCACAAGCAACAAATATTAGCTCCGGCTGAGATTCGAACTCAGAACCCACGGTATACAAGTCAGTTACTCTGACCACGAGGCCACGCGGTCGTCCAATGAGAGTAGGAACAGCTTGATACACCAGCAGTGGGACATTCATGGGTCGTCACCTTATTACTGAGCTCTTACTGTTTATGATATTATTATATATTATAGAAAGTGTCAGCTCAGTTATGTTACAAGCAAAGTGGTAGCGGCCTAAGAGAATCTAGCCCACCCCATCCCATCCCGTGGGTGTCGTAATAGTCGACAGAGGGAAATTAAAACCAGAAGATGAGCAGCAGCATCTTCCTGGAACATCTGAATAAACAAACTGCGGTTGCCAACCCGCCTGCCAAGCGTGGCATCTATGGCTAAATCCCTCCAATGGGAGAGCTACAAACTTGTGGCTATCTATGGGGAAGGCCAATGTTCAGCAGTGGACTTGTGATAGGCTGAAACGACGACGACGATACATAAAGCTGGTTTTTATGTCGGTTTGCGCCATTGATTAATGCCATTATGTCGTCAAGATTTGTACTGTGGTTTATTTTAACCTGTTGTTAATAACGAAATATACACCTTAAATGAAACAAAATATACTTTACATCACAAAATTTATAACAAAAATATAATAATAATCTGCTGTATATTGCAATCTATATTTACGTGTCGTTTATGTATATAATAACATTCCTGTGCTTTCATTCGTTAAACTACATATCAAAATTTTAAGCAAGGAAAAACCCATTCTTCTTATCATCTGCAACAGTGGCGAATAGTTGTATGAGAAACTTGTCCGCACTCGGACTTCACGGATCAGTCGTATTTACAACAAATGGCAAAAATACGTAATGATAATTAGTTCATTCATTCTTGTGCTACATACATAGTTTAAATACCTTAATTTTCTTCTAAAATAATCTTGTAAAGCCTTCGGGCCAAAAAGTGACCCTCAGTCCTAAAAATAAAAACCGTTCAAGAAATATTTAATAAGACAGACAATCAAAAGTTAAAGTATTCACATATTTATAAAGAAAGAAAAACATTTATAGCTAAGATAATATGATGAAAATTGCACTAATTACATTTCACAATTCGACCGTTCGTCAACCACAAAATACAGTGTACGAACTGCACATCCTGCCTTAAAATGTATTCAACGCGTATCAATTATTAAAGGTAAAATCTCGACGCCATTCAAAGGCAAAGAACGCGATTCAGTAAATGGCGACATTTGCACGACGCCATTTATCGGTGATACTGGAAAATTATTGTACTTTGTATAAATGATATTCTTTGTGAGAAATTATGATTTTTTTTTTTTCACTTACTATGTTTCAGATATTAGTTTAATACTGAAGAAGCTAATTTTTCATCATTGTATTACCAATTCTTAGATTAGATTTAAATGACATGTACACCTAATTGACTCATCACCACCATTGAACAAATTCGTAGACTTCTAATACTCATAACTTTTGATAGAATAATTTTAATAAAACAAAGACTAAGTGGTACTGGATAATATGCTTTATGATTTTTTTACCGAGTCATTTGAATAAATTTAGGACTTAGACGTTATGCAACAAACAAACAGACAGGCAGACAGACGATTTTAAAAACGTTCCACAATAAATAATATATACGTTATTTATTGTGGAACGATAATTAACCAAAACCGCTAATTAACGTCGCGTTTCTTAACCATATAACTAAAATGAAAGTATATAAATACCAATTAACCTGAAATGCTATTTTGTGACACTCATAACAAATAAAACATTGCCCAAGTACTTTGTTATCGCGGTGTTATCGTTCCATTGTCTCTTATCTCCCAATGCGGGAACGTCCTAACATACGAAATGTACTTTCTGTATGCTCGTACAAAACGCATTCAATTCTATCAGTGTTATTTTCCACGTACAAGAGTTATCTCGCTGCCGTGACCGTCTAAATTATCCTATCGATTTTAAGAAACATCGATATACGTCTGAATCACGCGCGACTTTCGGTCGATTCTTTTAGATTGGAAATCGAGTTATCTAATCTCTTCAGTTCAAGGAATGTTTCGTAGCGAACGAATCGTGTGTAATAAAACTTATATGTGTTTATTACAATGGAATATATTTAAGTTCGACCAAGGATTCTTGAAATGTGAACATTACTTGTATGTAAAGTGTTGAGTGTCGATTAAGATATGCGAATTCCATCGGTCTCATGGTCCCAAACAACGGAGTGCGTGAGAGAGTGCGCGTGGCAGTCCTTCTACTGCGGACTAAACGCCTGTCAAAAGTTGCCCATCGCCAATCATCTCCTATCGCAGCCATACCCGAATATCGATGTTGTCGTTGTCGCCCCGACGATTGCTAGACACCGTTAGTACCTCCGTATGTTTTCTTTTTATCGATATCAGGTGTTGATAATTTTCCCGGAATTGTTGCATACAATATATTGATGTTTCATCATTTTTATTTTTATAACTGAACTCACTCCTTCGTTGTTCATTTTCTTCCTTTTTTATATTCTAAGCATTTTGTTAACCATTTCTTACTTTTTATTAAATTATTATTTCTTTTATTTTGCTTGACATTATATCAAATGTTGTTGCCACTATAAAATTAACAGTTTAACTTACAATGTCTTTCCTAATCTGCTCTAAACTGACGTACACAAGTTCGCATTGGCTTCAAGTCTCATCGTTTAACAAAACATTTTTTCAGTGTAATTACTATTTTATTGTAAGAATTTGTGGGAATTACGCATATAACATAACATCTATAAGGCCACTGAATTGAAATTGTAAAAAAAAGAATATACATTTTTTTTAAATATTTGCATACGTGAATTACACCCTTCACTTAATATTTATATACATACATACATTTACGCCTCTTTCCCATTAGAGTAGACAGAGACTGCATCATCGCAGCCCACTTTCTGTCTTCTCGGGAAACGACGGCCAAGGAGTACTTGACCTTGTTGCGTTGTTTAAATATGGTAGAGTGATCCTGTTCTCCTGGTCGATTTCGACCACGGCGACAACTTCCGAATATTATCGAGAGCTATCAACTGCGCAGGGGATATTATGGTACCACAAGTGTCCGTACTAACACAGAAGCACTCCATCGTCCCAACCTACTCGCGCCCGATGTAACGCTGATGCGATAATATCGGAGGTATTTTAGGATGCAGTGTCTGATACACGGTGACAAACACAACACTACCAGACCCGAAAACTAACAATTTGTATTTAGCACAAACGTTGGTCTCGGCTGGGATTCGAACCCAGGACCTGCGGCGTAGAACTCAGATACTCTGACCACTACGTCACGCGGATGTCACGGTAGAATACCGGGTAAGCGACCCCGGCCTCCTGAGCTCCTGCTGTCTCCTCATCTTCCTTCCGAGATAATAGTATCCTACACCTTGAAGCTGCTTTCCCAACTTCCGGATTCCGTACCCTAAATCCAATTATTACCTTATCCTTTTCCGTTCCTCTCCGCCAAGTCAGTGGTTGCCGAGCCGATGGCTGCATGGCTAGCGACAAGCTTAGTCATTCGCGTTACCAGAATCAGCCTAGCCTTAACCCAAGCATGCGGGGTTCTGTTTGGGTGGACAATATCTTCCCTAGTTACTCGTGTGAACGTAATGAAAAGACTCATCATTTCAGCCTATCACTATTCCACTGCTGAACATAGCCCCCTCCCGTAGATTGCTATAAAAGTTATTAGCTCTGATTTTGGGGGACTTTGCCATAGTTACCACGCTTGTCAGGCGGGTTGTCAACAGCAGTTAATTTGTTCAGATGTTTCAGGAAGATGCTGCTGCTCAGCTTCTGGTTTTAATTTTACCTCTGTCGACTTTTGAGATACTCACGGGATGTGAAAGGATGGTAGATTCTCTTAAGACGCCACCACACCGCGAGGAAAGACTCAATAGAGCAAGAACTTTTACTCTTAATATTTCCATTACTAAATTATCATATTCTATCGCTTTATAACTCCACACTTACAGCAAATGGATGTTAACGTAACACACATAAGCACGTACACGTTTCAACGATATATGAATATAAATTGAGTTTTTTTCGTCTGCCAGCGAGATGAAAAATGTATACATGTTGAATGAATGAAAGTGGATCTGCTTATGAATAAAATTTCCCTCGTTTTGATGTCTACACTTCATTTACTATATATATCGACAACCAATGTAGAATAAACGAATTGGTATAGTAAAGGCAACCACCAAGGAGAAGGAGCCTGTTAAAGGTCGCCACGATAGTGTTCCAAAGCATTCCCGCAGTCCCGACAAAAGGCAACGAGGGGAACATCGTGGAGCTTAACTCGGTAGAAGTCCAGCGGACCCCTTTAGTTTTCCCCGTGGGAGAGGGTTATCCTTGTACATCTCCTGAGATTTTTATTCACTCACACTCAGACAAGTTTTGCTATACAAGAACTATTGAAAATAGTATAGAATTAGGAATGAAATAGAAAGAGTATACTACACAACACACACAAAAAACACAACCTAAAACAAAGAAATAATCTTCACTTGCATGCAAAACGTTCACTTGATTGTCAGTGGAAAATCCACCCATAACAAACGTTGTGTCATATAGAAAACCTATGCGTGGCACCACATTACGCTCGTCCCTCTGAGCCATCAGCTCTCTAAGTCTCACATGCCCAGCTTCTGAAAAGGAATCCTTTCATTAACAAAAGTACATTGCTCTATATTTGTGAGGGTTTTTCTGTGTGATTTTTACAGTGCTCCTGGAGCCTATGGAACTGTTTTTTTTTATTATAATAATCTGTCTTATATTTTTTTATCGGATAAAGTGACGAAGCGAACAAAACGTTCACCTGATTGTACCTGCCTATAACAAATGTTGTGTCACCCAGAACATTCATATGTGACACCACACCGCGCCCGTCTTCCTGAGACATCAGTTCTTAAGTCTCATATGCCAGTGATTATACCTACTCTCAGTGCCCTTCAGACCGAAACACAGTTATGTTTGCACGCTACTGCTTCACAATAGAATAACTGGCCCTGGGATGGTACCTACCTAGACTGATCTCTGCACAGTGAAAAAAACACACGCAGTATTTACAAAAAAATAAAATAAAGGGATATGCTGAGTATCTCTCTCTCTATTTTTTCTTCTTTAGAAGAAGACATATTCTATAACAGAAGAAGTCAAGTGGAGCCGTAAATATTTCGACTAACATAGTAAATATTTTTATAACAAAAAAAAAGTATTACTTATAAAAATCGTAATATGTTTTATAGCCCCATTTTAGCATTAATTAGAAATTAAAAAATAAATCAAGAGAAAAGTACTACGCTGAAAATGTAGCTTAATTGTGAACAGCGTGAAATGCCACGTACTTAGCAAATAAGTCAATAGCTGAACAAGCCTGCCCTGTGTCTTGTGAGTAATAACGAAAGAATGAAAATTTTTATAATAAATACAAATATCGACCTAAAGTTTAAAACTTTGGGCAAAAATATGTTTTTTAATATATTCAATCAAATGACAAGATCGTCGGACTCGATCGAAAGTTATGTATTTGTTCAACTTTTTGTAACAAATGTCATTCAATAGAAAACGGTTAAAAATATTTAATCGAAGCATTTCCTGAGATTATCGTTTTATCCCAATTGAAGGCCATCCAAATCTGGTGAAAAAGCGTGCTTAATAATTTTTGATTATAGTTTTAATTGCTTCTCGCGGCGGACAATTCGTAAACTTTAATTGGAAAATGGAATCGTAGGAAAATCACAAACACATTTCTGCATGTGGCGCCAACTGTTTGCACAGCTTTCGCTCATTTCCTTTATTACTTATTTACTTTTCATTGAATTTTTCAAGCGTTATTTAAACGAGTTGATTAACGAATACCATGTTATCGCATTTTGTAAAATACGCGACTACTGTAATTTCAACAATTTTGATGACTTCTGGACAATAAATTAAATAAAAGGCTTTTGCTTAGCACAAATAACGTTCGTTTAGTTGGTTTAATCAAAACATACATTTTGACGCTTTCTTTGTTGTTTCGACTATTTCAATATTTTTTTCTGACAAGTCTCAAGAGTAATAATGAAATAGTAACACGTTATGTGCACTTCACGGTCGCGTGACATCTTACCTCACGAAATAAGTCACTTTATCACCTAATGTTAGACGTATTTGGTGTAAAATTTTTTAAATTTTTAATCATAAAATAGTACATTAACTTTATGAAAGGCTATAGGCTATATAAAAGGGTTAGAAAGAAAATACACATTATTTCATATAAAATCACAATAAATTTAAAATTAAACTTACACGATTTATGTCGACAATTTATAGCGCGTATCCAAGTTTCCAAACTGTTCGGAGTAAAAACATTACTTTAGAACAGAGTTCTTCGATCATTTATTACGTCTAACCCGGCAGTCGGCCTCACGACTTGGACGTTTGCCACGCTAGCCCATACTTTACCGACAACAATGCCGAACTCGGACGATTACACCCCAGCTGCGCGTGTAGATCACGGATTATTCGTTGATACTTTATGCTGTACTGGTGGTAAGATTTCTATGGAGCAATCCGTATAGGTAGGTGTCCACCGCAGTGTCGGTTAAACTGCCGTGAAGCAGTATGGTGTAAACATGGCTGTGTTTCGGTTTGAATGGCACTAATAGCTAATGTAACTCCTGAGCATATAAGACTGATATCTCGTGGAGACGAGTGCGGTGCAGTGCCACATATAAATGTTCTGGGTGATACAGCATGGGCAGACGTTGCCTTAGTTAGACTTAGTTATCGTTCACTATTTGCTGGGGTTTTTTTTGGAAGTCTATTAAAAAAACTTTATGCGCGGATTATTCGTTAATAATTTATGCTCGGCAGGTGCTCGCGACGCACTACCATACTTACATACGTAGAGCGGTCACGCCTTTTTCTCATATAATGGGTAGGCAGAAACCACACCAGTAGCCCAATTTACGACCCCGCGGGAAACGCGATGTGACGAGTGGCGAACCACTTCGCCGCAATTTTGGTAAAAGTCAAAAAATACTTAATCCCTATTGCGTTCCCACGAGCAGTATGGTAACAGTATTCCATATTATTGCCTTATTCCTTCTCCATACAAATTTCGACTATGCCAAATATAACACTCGTCCGTGCGCTCAATATATTAAAAAAAGGGTATAAAGTTTTGTCTTTACGTATTAATATATACTACATTCTCGTCAGTGGTAGAAGTTCGAACGTAATTCATAATTATTTTAAGTTTGTACGTTATTGAGTTTGAGTAATTATTTGTTGGCAACATTTTAAACATCTGTACGATTTTTTGACCACAGATTATTACGTGTTTGACATTGTCAGTCTGAATGTAAATAATGAATATTTTATTTTATTCAATGTAATGTATTTGTCTATATAATAAAATCTAATCTCTAAAAAGGGACATCCAGTTTGGCAGTTCTGGAGATAGAGACATGTTATAATATACTAATACATACTTAGTATTTTTTGCTTAGCTCACTTCTAATTTTCTTCAATAGTAAATTGCACCCGTGTGAAGCCGGGGCGGGTCGCTAGTAATAATATAAATTTTAGATTCCTTCTCCGTACAAATTTTAACTATGCCAAATCTCACACTCTTCCGTGCGCGCAATATGTGGTTACGGGGGGGTATGGGGTTTTCACATCACGTATTAATATATAGATACAGATTCGTAACCTGTCCTCTACAAAGCTGTAATAAAATATTTGATAATGCGCTCAATGTTTGACAATGAGGTACAGTAGGGAAATTTTAATCAAAAAGAAAAAAATTAAAGAAATATATAAAAATTATTTTAAACTGAGTAAACCTGTGCATCGTAATTTATTATTTATTTAAATGGACTTATAACTTTTTTCAAGCTTAACGAATCGACGTTGTTTTTTCTGCTATATTATGCGAATTTTACTTGAAATAATTCTTAAATTTATCGCCATCGCTACCCTCGCTAATATATCAAACCACTGTGTCGCTTAGTAAATAGTAAATATTGACGACCGCGTCCATGTCTAGTCGTTAGAGTACCTGACTACTACGCCGCTAGTCCTGGGTTCGAATCCCAGCCGAAGCCAACATTTGTGCAAAAACACAAATTAATCGTTTTCGAGACTGGTTGTTTTATTGGTCCTTGTGTCTCTGGACACTTCATCTTAGCCTACCTCCGACTTTATCGCATGAGCGTTACATCGGGCACGGGTAGGTTGGGACAAGTGAGTGCTCTTGTATTGCGCGTACGCTTGTCGCACTTTAATACTTCCTGCGCAGTTAATAACTTCCAACAGTAGTCGGTACTAGTAGTTGTCGCCGTGGTCGAAAATCTTCGAGAACATCAAGTCATTCTTGATTCACTGACGTCTAACCATAAATAATAAATTCTACATTCTTTCATTACACTGAAACCATGACAGTAAATCAATTTTTGGATGATTTAATCACTGGTGGTAGAATTTCTATGCAGGAATCCGTCTAGGTAGGTACCACCAAAGGGCCAATTATTGTGAAGTAGTAGTCTGCAAACATTACTGCGTTTAGGTGTAAAGGGCACCGAGAGGTAGTGTAATCACTGAGCATACGAGATTTAAGAACTGATATCTCGGGGTGACGGGCGCAATGTGGTGGCCGCACAGAAATGTTCTAGGTTACGCAGCATTTGTTATGGGCAGACGGCGCACTTACCACCAGGTGAACGTTTTGCTCGTCTCGTCACTTTATACAATAAAAAAATGATGAAAACCCGTCGCGTAAATTGTTTGTGTATTACAACGTACGTGAAAGACTTTTCCCTTTAATTTTCAAAGTATAATTGGTGTGATCGCAGCGCGAAACCACAATTTTCAGCCAGCAACAAACAACTCATTTTATTTGTCGTCTTATCATTTACATCTCTAATTATTTCATTGCGTGCTAAAAACCACTCGAAATGCAAAAACATTACTAGGAAATCCCATGCGTTCATTTATGTTTTTGAAGCTAATGTTCAGTTAGTTTATAGTTTTTATATAGAATTAATATTTAAATAGTAAAAATTAAACGCGATAAAATCCGTAAAATTAGTTTCGTTTAAATTTCATTTAAATTTAAAGATTTATTGTGCTTTCAATATACTTTTAATTTAATGGCGATTTGGCGGATGATATTGCCAAGGAAAAGGGTAGCTACCCGCCAGATCGGGTGGTCTGATATAGGCAGTACGTCTCCTCCAATTAGTTGTATTTAGATGTTGTATATATAGTTCGCATCTCAGAAACTTTCATAGCGCGATTATGAAGATATGAGATATTTATTAAACTTTTCATGTTGCTACATACTCGTAGATGTCGCTACAGAGAAAACTTCCCGAAGTGTCCTCAAGCCCCGTATGCAGATGTAATTTTAGTAGTTTAATAGTTTAAATAAAGTAAAAATATGAAAATGCTCGTCGGCAAGTTTAGTAACACGAAAAATTATCACAAGTAATCTGGTGATTCAAATATAATTATTGCGCGATTAACATTTTAGTACTATTTTGTTATATATAACTTGATTAAATGTAGTATATTTTTAACATTCTTGCTTTCGATGTTACTACGTTGCATTTACGGTATTATTTATGAAAAACATAATTGGTTTTAATCCGGTCGTGGTCAGTCTTTACAGTTTCGCTTCCGCTGTCATTTTCTTTTCTATAAATTCTCATAGTTCTCTTCGTTACATTTGTGGGACCTTATACTAAATCGAGCTTCTCCTAGTATGTCATCTAAAGTGATTTCAATAGCTTAACTTATACTAAAACTTTAACTTAAAATCTGATCACAATGTTTACCCGTATTTAGATATATCTCTAAAATTAATCAAACAACACCGGTTCATGAGCATCACGGAATGGTATAGGCTACTACTCTTTTTACCTGGTATGTTTGAACATCGGCAATTTACGTCTGTTAAAAGCACTTATAATACAACAGAAACCCTAGTTTGGGATAACAGTTTTGAATACACCAATTAAAGTACGTAATACATAATTTTCATCATGTGTTTTGCAGTAATACACGGATTATTTCCTGTAGCGAATCGAGTTTTTATGTTGTCAAAATTACATTTTCTTTATAAATGCATCCAAAATCATTTATTAACGGAGTTCGCTGGCATAGAACGAAGAGTGCAATTTGGCGAGCGTCCGCACCTGCGTAATATATAGCCCTGACCCCATTTAAAAATACGACTGGACAGTTTCACAGAAGAGAACTCATTTATTCCGCACCTTAAGCCCCGAACATCGTGGACCGTTCCGCATAATATATTATTGCGGCCCCGCTTTCTATACCATTGAATCTGCTTTACCAAAGTTCCGATGCAGTTTAAAAGTTTGATATTTGACCCGGTCCGGCGTCGGCCCATGCTTATTTTGGGAGATTTAAATATGACGCTCTTTTTATAAAATATTTCGGCATTTTTTTAAATTAATGTAACTGTGCACTAGTGGTAGGATTCCAATGCAGGAATCCGTCTAGGTACCTTCCAACGCAGGCCCAGTCATTCATCCAACTGTGTTTAGGTCTGAAGGCATTTGAGACTTAGGAACTGATGTCTCAGGGTGACGGGCGCAGTGTGCAGCCACACAGAAGCGTTCTGGGTGACATAGCATTTGTTATGGCCAGAGGGTTAACATACCATCAGGTAAACGATCATGTATACCAGTCACGTCACTTTCTTCGAAAAAAAATTGTAAACGACAGTTTTAGTTAAAGTAGATGACATTTTGGTACGAGTCGAAAAATTCTTACTCCCCATTGCGCTCCCACGAACAGTATAGTGACAGCTTTGCATATTACGGTGTTATTCTGCACGAATAAGTGCTGTCCGTGCGGATTTAAAAAAAAAACCTAGCAACGAGCAAGATTTCTCTTGTATCGAGGGCGCATCCCAACAATTTGTGTTTTTGCACAAATGTTTACTACAGCTGTGATTCGATCCCGGTACCCGCGGCGTAGAAGTCAGGTACTCCGGGTACCACTGGGCCACTGTCGTCATTGGCTAATCAGTGGTATGGATCCCAATGTCAAAATTGAGCGTTTCACATGGACTGTTTACATGTTGCAACCTTTTTGCTGAGCTCTTTTATTACACCGCTTTGTAATATTGTATGATATTTTTGAAGTGAAAACTTATTTAAAATCGTTGTGATCTAATTTTGAGTATAAATAAAATAATCTGTTTATCATCTTAATACTTTGTTGTTTTAATTTATACCGATTGATATCGAGCTTTTACTTTTTATTAAATATTTGCAGAATTATAAAAGCTTTTAAAAGCATTAATTTAATGCTAGTAGCTATTACATTATAATTACAAACTGCTTTCACGTATCATGTTCGTTTACCGCAACTAACCAGAGCGTAGCGTGCTACGTATATTCTAAAGTTACGAATGCTACGTTCGTAGACCACTACGAGCTACGTGCAGATGTCTACGTGCAATGATATTATTTTATGAAAGAAATAATAACGCTTCTTTGAAAACATTTTAACTGTTTTACATAAAATTTTTGGGTTTTTAATAAACTTACAGGTTTAATAAACTTACTTTATTGGTTCCGTTTTATCCAAAACTTTACTCTATCTATCAAATTGTACATTTAAAAAATATTTGGCTACTATTCAAGAACAGACTCATATAGTTGCCTTAAAAATTAATGTACTATAAAAAATAACATACCTGTAGTATTACATAATTCATCATCATCATCATCATTTCAGCCTATCACTAGTCCACTGCACATTGGCCTCCCCCATAGATTGCCACAAAAGTTTGTAACTCTAATTTTGGGAGATTTTGCCATAGTTGCCACGCACGGCAGGTGGGTTGGCAACCGCAGATTCAGATGTTCCAGGAAAATGCTGCTGCCCATCTGGTTCGATGTTCTGGGTTCGAACCCCAGCCGGAGCCAACATTTGTGTAAAAATAGAAATAGTTGGTTTGCGAGCCTGGTTGTGCGGTGCATGTGAAAATAATTTCTCTGAAACGCACCCACGATACATGAGAGATCTTACTGTGGGCATCGAAATGAGTACAATTATGTACACCGCGCTGATCGAGTGCGGGTAATGGCTTCATATATAGCGTCGGAGAAAGCATACATTTTTGACGTTACATTTGGTACTAAATGACGAGGCAGGGTAAGAATACTGATATCTCAATCTCGTCCCGAGGCTGTCGTAAGAATCTATTAAGGGAAATTCCAGGATAATCCCGGGCATACCTATGGAAAGCACCTATTGGTGACGGAATAAGCATCTCTAAAAATGCCAGACCTGAAAAACGCCGATTGATGATGGGCAACAGCGTCTGGTACTGCGATCACCAGTCGGCATGCCCAACGCAGTGTTTATGCCAAATCCTCTCATCTTGAGAGAGACCTAGGTCCAGCAGTAGACTCTTAGCAGGCTGATTAAGATTTGGCAGATGATGTGCCAAGTGAAAAGGGTACCAAACCTGCCAGATCCGATGGACTGATCTGTGAAGGACGTCTCCTAGATCTTTAGATGTTGTATGTATAGTTCGCATTTCAGAAACATTTACAGCGCGATGTTGGACGTATAAGCATTTCTTGAGCTTTTTATGTGGCGACAGGTGTCGCTGCCAAGAAAAAGAACAAGGAAGAACGTGGCGATGCTTACGAATCGTTCACCTGATAGTAAATGCAACGTCTGCTCACAACAAATGCTGTGTCACCCAGAATGACACTGTGTGGCATCACACTGCGCTGGTCACCCAGATCAGATCTAAAGTCCCATATTCGCCATAATTGCTCTAGCTCTCAGTGCCCTTCAGACCGAAAGACACTATGTAACGTTTGCACACCACCACGACAGAACAACTGGCACTGCGGTGATACTTACCTAGACGGATTGTTGCATAGGAATCCGTTAGAAAAATCTGCAGACAGCCAGCATTAAAAACAACTTGCGATTAACAAATGATCGATCCTAATTACTCGCATACATAGTACTTCAAAACGAGTGTCCGGCCGCTGAAGTACTGAGCTTTTATGATATTGTACTTTATTTTAGTCATATAGAAGATTGCGTTATATTCGTTTCGTCTTAAAGGAAGTGCGGCATTCGCAATCGAAAGCTCAATTGAATTCAAAAGTTTCTCGAACAACATTTACGTGAACCTACGTGGTTTAATCTAACTTTATTTCAGATAAGACAGTGGGTAGCTTATACGCCGCGTCGGCAATATTCAAGTCAGGGTAGACAAACCAATCGGTAAACGAGTTCCAAAGAAAACTTCTTAAAAGTTAATCCATCTTCAATCTAATTTAAGACAGATATTCTTAGAAAAATTATATACTCTCAATAAGTTTTGATTTATGTAAAGGAAGATTTTGTCAGTTAATATCAAGTGGGAAAAATTAGTTTACCTAATATAATGTTTGGTTCGCTCGCTTTTAATTGCGTAGTACACGAATAGTGTGACTTCCAACACCGATGCCAGTTTCACTAATATTATTAACTAAAACTTGAAACGCTGTTGTTAGCACATACGCGAAGCTACAAAAAAGGATTTTTTTAACCAATTACTAAGATTCCTAGCGTGGGTGCATTTTACAGACATAAATCTGCAAGCCATACAAGTGTTTGTTCCATGTGTAAATCGAACTCGCTTCGCTTAGCAATTAAAAAATATTTCTAAGACAAAGGATGACCGCCACCTCGCACTCAACACTTCCTTGCTTCGTTACACTCTCAAACAACAAAAATACGTTTATTTTAACGTTGCTTTTTGTTAGTTTTTTGTCTTTTAAATATAATATAATTATGTGATAGGCAAAACTAATTTATATACTAAATGTCAATATCCTTAATACTGTTACTTTCCATGTTTTACTATATTGTATAGGCTATGTTGTTATTCTGCACGGATAAAGGCTGTACGTACAATACATGCCTTAGTCGGCTTTTACGACACGATAATTGGTCCGTGTCAGAGTGTTTGTGTAAGTGAAATGAATATCTGTAAAACATACTCGATCCAAGAGAAATACTAATGCAGCGGTTCGTCTTTTTATTAATAATATTTATAAAAAATATACTTATTCTGTTATGTGTAATGATAATGCAATACAGAGCACTTCCAAAAATCCAAAAACTTAAAATCTTTTCATTTTCTCTCAATCGAATTCGTCATATGCTACTTGTATGTGTGTGGAATTACTATCTTTTAAATAAAGATATCGTTAACTCCGTTGTCTTGGTTGTACGCCAACTAACAAGTCCACTGCGTAATATCCCGACCAGCAATATACTCGTAGATAGCGTGAGTTGTAAAAAGTTAATTAGGCGCCAGCTTGTTTGTTTAGGTCATAGAGTAAATTAAAAATACGAATGCGCAGTAAGTTAAAGATATCCATCGAGCTACTGTATATATGTAACACTGTATAATTGAAATGTATAAAGTTTTATTTTGAAGGCCACCCTTAACCATACACGCACATAGAAACAGTAATGTTGGCACACAAGAGCACTATAGCTAGTGTAATTACTGGGCATAAGGGACTTAAGAACTGTTGTCTCGGGGTGACTTGCGCAGTGTGGTGCAATGTTCTAGGTGACACAGAATTTGTTACGGGCAGACGTTCCAGTTACCATCAAGTATACGTTTTTCTTTTCTCACCACTGGCTTCTATAGATAAAAAAACACGATAGTCTCTCCGGGCCGAAGACACCTATATACGTCCATCCTCTGTGAATAATCAATATATCTCCTGAGTACTATCGCGTCTTGGCACCATTAAGTACTGTGATGGAATACCAGTACTTGGCCAGCAATTCAGACCGTCCCTCACCATTTCGTTCCTTTCTCAAAGGCCGGCAACGCATCTGCTATTCCTCTGGTATTGTAGATGTTCATGGGCGGCGGTGATCACTTACGAGTACATTGCTTCTTCATACTTGTATATTCTGTAACAGCGTGATCCTTTTCCAGTGATGTAAATCAATTAACGTGAATCGAATATCTAAATGCAACATGTCTCTTCCACTACATTTTTTTTTTATCTTTCAAATACTTTCGAATACTGTCGGAATCTTTCGAATGCACAAGGAAAATTATAGTACCTAACGATATCCAATATAACGCACATGCGATAAGATCGGAGGTAGGTAAGGATGCAGTATCAGCGATACGGCGACAGTCACGACAGTGCCAATCCCGAAATCAACAATTCGTGTTTTTGCACAAATTATGGCTCCGGCTGAGATTAAAACACAGGACCTGTGGCGTAGAAGTCAGGTATTCTGACCAGGCCACGTAGTTGTCCGCATAAATAAAGTGAAGCCATTTAAAACTGAAAGTTATCGAAGTAAAAAACTTCTTTAGAATCGTTGCGATTTGTAACTCGATGAAACGAAAAATCGACACTAAAAAGAGATAATCGTATTCTATCGTATATAAGCCTGCGAGAGAATGAGATAGAATACAGTGTTTCCTATTTTTTTTTTGAATTGGTAAATGTATATTGATCAAATCCAAACTAAAGCATTTATTTCATACTTTAATTACCATAAGCCACACGTGTAATTTGTTGAAGTTTTCAAAACTTCAAGTCTATATAAAATGTAATTAGTTTAAAAATTTGGTAACATAATGAAAATAAATAAACCCAAATAAAGCATTCGTTTCATTCTCTCAAAGTTTAGTTTTCTGAAGGTTTCAACTCTACCGCGTGTAAACTGCACACATGTATTTTTAATCTACGAACTTTTTCACGCGAGGTTTAATAAAAATACCAAACAGTCGTGGAAAGAAACTGGCAAAAAATATGTTACATTCATTTCTTAGTTCACAAAGTAGAACTTTTCGACTTTCGTGGCAAAGAAAACTAGGGATGTACTGCTTCGTCGACTCTGTAAGAAAACCATGTAAGACTTAAAGACTTCGAAACACAAGCAAAACATGTGAAGATGTTTTTCAGCGCCTATTTTTCTTGGCGCCATTAGAACTATCAGCTCGCGGCGAGCACGAAGAGCACTTTGAGCGGTCAAGGGCGACATGATAGAATGCCCGCCTTTTGTTTGTATTAATTTCTTTCTTTTGTTTTATATAACAGATAGAAAGCAGACGGACATCTAAATTTTTTAAATAGTATTATTCAAACATTTTATTTTTTATTTAATTTAAAGAAAATTACGTACATGGAGCAATCATCAATAATTACTTCATAATATTCTGAAGATTTTTTACTCTTTTTGTTAAATTAATATCACTAGTAAATATCAATGCGAAAAAATACAAACTTTACATTTGTATAAATTTTAGAACTTACTACAGCCGTAACAGTAAAGTGCGCGGCAGTGTTACAATATGAAAAAGAAAATATATAAATAATGCAATTTTCAATTATTATTAGATATATAATCATCATCATCATCATCTTTTGAGCCTATCACTAGTCCACTGCTGAACATAGGCCTTCTTTATAGATTACCACAAAACACGGTATTGAACCACCTGCATATCCACTGACTATCCGCAAAGGCGTGCAGATCGTCGCACCGTCTAGTAAGGGGTCGTCCTATATTGTTTATAATTCATTTATACATAATTGTATTTAACAGCCCGAACCGGCTTCGCACGGATGCAATTTACTAATGAAGAAAATGAGAAGTGAGAGTTCTCCACTTGAGAATGAATGCTCCTTCGTACATGCGACAATTAACGATATATACATATGTAGATACATAGATAGATATAGATGTTATGTAGATCATGTGACCAAAATCACTAGCGTGTCTTTACTAACGTATCGAGTAAAAATCGTGTTTAAATAATTTAGTATATATATCAATATTGACTTCTTATTTTTAAGCTTAATTTAATTGTTTATTTAAGCTGAAATAACGCTACCCATTAACGTAACGTCCCTGCTCTAAATTTTTCTGTTGTGTATTATCGGTTTTCCTAGTTTTATATAAGTTTAATTACACGTAACCGGTCTAGTTCACATGTCTTGTTTTTTTTTTCTTTTAATGCTGTTCCGCAAAGTTTTTATAACCTTTAAAGAAACAAAAGTTTATATACATAAAGGTTCATATAAAGGTAGGTATTATGAGCTATTGGGACTCATAATCCTGAAAGTTGTTTCACTACATGTTATTCTGAAATACGACAAAGGTTAATATAGTGGGTAATGACTGTAATTATTGTTGCCATTATTGCGTGTTCATCCCATTTTAACTTATTTTCATGTCCGGCCAGTTTCCTTTGATTATTTAATTGTTACTAAAAATACCAGCTCTTTAACTAAAGTGTCTGAACCTCAAATTTCGCTACTTTGAAATCGCGATCCACCGCAAAATTTCAAACAGACGCTAAATAATTGTACGCATCCAAATGGAAGAAATTCTTTTGTTTTATTTAACTTTGTACTTAGTTTATCCTAAATGCCGCAGTTGCTTCAACAATTCATTTTCAGCGCGCCTGAAAATATTTTGCATTTCAAAAGCTTTGCTAATTCCAAACGAACATTTCGTATTTCATCAGAATGATTTATTGTAACCCTTTTGAAAAATTTAAGTGCTTATGATACGAAGGCGCGTTTAGTAGAGGATAAAATTGAGAGCTGCAGGCGCAGTCTGTTAAGGAACTGGATGAGATGATGTAGTTACCCATCAATGATAAATACTCGTAGCAATGTAAATTCATTTTACAGACCACTCGTAGGTCCCCCGTTTGTGAACGCGATAGGAGTATACCCAACACGCACGGGAATGAAACTCCTAACAACCTAACGTTATACTTTATTATGACTGAAAGTGACATCTCTAGAATGCCGAAATGCAACTTCAGAGAAAGTATTATATTTGTAAGAATTGTAAGAAATAAGCAGTTCTATAAATAAAATGTTTCCTACAAACTCGGAAGTGGAGTGTCTTGCTAATGATTTGGCGACCACATGGCCTAGATCTCGGAACAAATGACTTCTACACCGCGGGTGTTTGGTTCGAATAATTTTATTTATTCTAAGGCCATGACACGTGACAAGAGCCACACTAGCTTGATACACATAGACATGAACAGGTCAGCTCGATAGGAATGGGACCTCGCTCTCACAGGATACCAGCTTAATGTTGCAGCATAGCAGCAGCAGCTGTTTTTCGTATTGAGAGTGAAGAGAACCGAGGTACCTAATTTCTGGCCATTCCATCGAGGTCTTACATCGAAATCCTACCTAATTAACTAGATGTTTTTGTCTATTTCAGTATAAACTATACTTGTTAATATTGAAATATTTTTTTGAATATATATTGTTTTATACCGAAATACGAGTATAATACATTAACAAAACTTTTAAAGATTAAACTGAATTTAAGATTCAAATTAATAAACAAACAAATATTGAAAACAATAGCTTTCGCAATGCTGTACACCGACTCTATGGCAATATTTTACTTAGACTTCAGGGATGTAAGAGTGTCTACAAATTGTACGATACGACATCGGAATTGTGTTCTCATACGATAACTAACGAATATATAATTCATGCAGAATAATACCATAATATGTAATGGGGGCGTCGTTGTTCGCCACCGTCTCTCATTTCCCGCGGTGAAAAGTGGGATACTATATGTATGTGTAAAGGATATGTATCGTTTACATATATTTATATAAACGACATACAACTGTTCCCTGCTAGTGTTTGCAATAGTATGTTTTAGTTTATTGTGTGAAGTTCCACCATAGAGCATTTATAGTGTAACCTGTGGAATCTAATATGTATTATGTCTCCAATTTAAATTTTTGTCGGTTTGAAATATCTCCCTTAATACTGTATCAAAATTAATGTTCGATACAACCATTTGGAAGATTATTTTTCCCTCTAGTGACGAAAAATTAGATAATGTCTTAAAATTAATGTTTTAGGTTAAAAAATATATTTAAAAGATTGAATAAATTAATTTGATTCTAGAAAGCTCCATCTGTTGACAATCTGTTCAAATAACATACACGACAGCTGTCGGTTGGAGTTGTTTATATTCTTTAATGAAGGTAGATGGCGCCATCTATTGATTATATTAGCACGTTACCACTATTTTTTTTAAGAATACATTTTATTGTATTAAAGAGTGCTGTAGTATTAAAAGAGAGCGGAGTCTTTCGCCTGTTTCTTACTGGTCTGTAAAAATTCATTAACAAACGGTCGTAGATTGTACTAAAAATGATGTAAGACCATCGAAATTTAAATTTCCGGTGTGAAAAATGTAAAATAACTTGTCTTTAATATTATCCGAGATCTGATATCCGATCCAATATGTTTTATATATTTTGCATGTCTCGTTGTCGTATTGAGAACAAATAACGCTATCGTATAGAACAATGTGAAAACGCTTTAAGTAAAAACGAATGTCACTCGCGGCCATTTGTCTTCGTGTTGTCCTTGGCGACAACGTGGAAATATGTCGAAAAGAAAAGAAATTGCAAAGCGAAATATATTCTTGTGCAAATTTTTATTTCAGTATTAAATACTGTAATAGGGTTTTTATCTCTTCTATTCTGTGTTTTTGATGACAGCTAAAATTTATTTTGCGTCAGTGTTATATTAATCTGATTACAGTTTTTGGAGGGTTAAAAAATTTACCAACAGTTGCGAAACCTGAGTTCTTTGTAATTTTCATAGTACACAACAGATTTGGATTCGATCGTAGGTGCTGGGGTCACTTAAATTGGTAACTGCGATTTTAAGTTCAGGGTTTACCGCTAAGTCGAAAGGTGAAGTACATCGTGACGCGCCTGCTGATTAATATTTACTAAAATATCGTGATGAAAATGATGTTCATAATGATTTATTATATTCACAAGAATAAAGATTATATACATAATTTACATTTAGTAAAACTAATGTCAATAATCTTATCACATTTAATTTTTAACTATTTATAGCACGACGTTTCGAGCGCTTTACTGCGCCCACGGTCACGTAGGGAACTAAATATCTAACGTTTAGCTTTTTAATTATTATTTTTAATTTTTTCTTATTACTTTAATTTATTTTATTTTTATAATTTTATTAGACTAAGGTATTGTACGGACAGTCAGTTATTCCTGCAGATTTTTTTTATTAATTTTGTGTAAACACAAAAAGTTTATTTGAAATGATGTCACTATACTGCTCGTGGGAACGCAATGTACAGTAAGAATTATTTAACTCGTACCAAAATGGCGGCGACTTGGTTCGCCACCCGCCACGTCTCGTTTCCCGCGGGGACGAAAAGCCGGCTAAGGGTGTGCATCTCCCTTCTATGGGGACAAGGCGTGACTGTGTGTATATATGTATGTCGATATCTACTGTTGTTCCAACTTGACTACGACGTCACCATAAATAATCAATATTATATGCCTTACGTTAATGAGTTAATAAGAGTTCATCTTAAAAGTTTGTCGACAATGTATGGAAAACGAAAAATATCTTCAAACTTTTTTTAGTTTTTTGCTAACCTTTATTATAAAACTTGTTTGACTTTAAATTCCTGCAGCTTTGTAGTCGCCTTTATGCTTCAGAATATATGAGAAAGGATAAAGTTACGTCAAAGTTTAAGCTTATAGCTTATAACTCGTACTTTAACTAAAAGCAAAGAATGGTTCAGAAAATGTCGTCTTATGTTTCTTTTACTGACATAAAAGAAAGTTGGCGTCCACATGTTATCGTAGTAGTGCTGCAGAACTCGATGCAGACGATGTTCCTACTAGGTTTTCTACCCATTGTAATCTTTCTATCGGTTAAATTAAATTATGGAAAATTATGTACAATATCTTTTAAAACATACATACAGTCATGCCTTTTCTCATAATAAGATGAAGACAGAGACCACACCCGAAGCCCACTTTTCGCCCCCGGAAACGAGACGTGTCGGACCACGTCGCTGCCATTTTGGTGCCAGTCAAAAATTCTTATTCCCTATTGCACTCCCACGAGCAGTACTCGTATAGACATCATTGCATATTATGGTATTATTCTGAACGTAAAAGGCTGTCCTTACAATACCATTTTCGCGGCATAATAAAACAATAGAATGTTAAAGAGTTGCTGACTTACCTGTCTTGCATTAATACTTTTTGTTTTATTAATCATTATTAATAGTAAAATTTAATAATAACTATTGAATTAGTGTGTCTGTGTGCCTGTAGAAGTACCGGTGCCAGTGTGTGTACGTTCTAGATAGTGGTTATTTAAAAAAATGCAATACATTAACAAAAAAAAAACGGCCTTGTACATTGTCATACGGTTTCCAAAAAGGTGTTATGTAAGCTACTTGCAAATTACACTAAGCAGCATAATATATAGTAACCATAGGATTTAAAAAAAAAGTACAAGTAACAGCCTATAAATGTCCCACTGCTGAGCACAGGCCTCCTCTCATTTCTGAGAGGGTTTTGGAGCCGGGAAGGGTCCGCAACGCTTTGCAACGTTGGCGGACTTCAAATGTCTTCGAAATATTTATTATTCCTCAAACATGCAGGTTTCCTCACGATGTTTTCCTTCACCGCCGAGCACGTGATAAATCGACACTTAAAATTGCAATTAACAATTTTAGTGGTGCGGGACCGGGAATCGAACCAAGGTCATTCGCGTTCTATGAAATTTAAAGCGATCGCCTAGCCCCTGATCTACCACGACCTTACCATGAGACTTACTTAGTATTTATCTATATAATTAAAAATCAATTGTCGCATGTATGAAAGATCGTCACTTGAGAACGGCTGCACCGCTTTGGCTAATTTTTTTGGTGCGTCCGTATTTGTCAGGACATGGTTCGTATTAAAGATTTTTTTTGGTAAAATTCAGAAATGGGATATTTTGATGTTTTTGTATTCAAATCTCAATAGAAGCAAAGGGACGTTCAGATTGACAGTTCTGGGGATAGAGAAATGTTATAAAATAAACATTCTTAATATTTTTAGAGAAGCTCACTTCTCATTTTCGTCAATAGTAAAAGCCTATACACTGTTCTCTTGAAGACGTCAACGTAATAATCAGACGAAAAGACATTATGCAGGTTAAAAAAAACAGTTATTTGCTGTTACCATTATGAACGACGAAGCAAAATGTTTATTTACTGGTAAACAAACATACTATAAGATTACTATAGGCCATGTGGTGGCGGCTTATAAGAATCTACCACCCCATCTCATCGACGACACCCTCGGTCGCAAAAGTCGTCAGAGGGAAAAATGATAACCAGGAGTTGAGCAGCAGCGTCTTCCTGGAACATATAAACTGCGGTTGCAAACTTGCCTGCCAAGCGTGGCTATTATGGCAAACTCCCCCAAAACGAGAGCTACAAACTTTTGTGCCAATCTATGGGGAGGTACATGTTCTGCAGTGGACTAGTGATAGGCCGTAACGATGATGATGATGAAAATTACTATGGAAGAATCCGTCTAGGTAGTTACCATCGCGGTGTCAGTTATTCTGTCGTCAAGCAGTAGCCCGCAAACATTACTGCGTTTCGGTCTGAAGGGTACTGTTACACTAATGTAATTACTGGGAACATGGGACTTAGGAGCTGAAGTCTCAGTATGACAAACGCAGTGTTGATCCACACAGAAATGTATTGCGTGACACAGCAATTGTTATGGGCAGATGTTGCCCTTACCATCAGATGAACGGTTCTCACTTACCATCAACCAGGAACAACCCCATGTTAGTAAAGAAAATCACACCCTTATTATTCAAGTAAAGAGTATGCTTAGTAGAGGATGCTTAGTGAGTAGAGCCGTGGTAGCTCAGGGGCTAGGCGCTCGCCTTTAATTTCATAGTACGCGAGTGACCTGGGTTCGATTCCCGGTGCCGGCACCACTAAAATTGTTAATTGGAATTTTAAGTGCTGACTTACCACGTGCTCGGCGGTGAATGAAAACATCGTGAGGAAACCTGCATGTCTGAGAAATTAACAATATTTCGAAGACATGTGAAGTCCGCCAACCCGCATTAGAGCAGCGTGGCGGCATTCTTCCTAGCCCCAAAACCCTCTCAGAAATGAGAGGACGCCTGTGCTCAGTAGTGGGACATTTATAGGCTGAAACTTTTAAAGAGTATGCTTGACATACAACAAAACATGTTTTGTTTGCACGTATGTGGCACACCCCGCTCGACACGGTCCTGTATTGTGGTAGAAACCGCTATGTCTCCACTAACTAGGTTAAAAAAATAGACAGACGTTATCAGGTAAACGATCTGCGCATCTCGTCATTTTCTTGTACCAAAGAAAACAAAATGAAATATTAAAGGACTATGGCCAAAAACGACTTGAACCACAAAATTGTCAAAAGCGTATAAGTGTGTGTGTGTGACGCCACGCGCTGTCATTGTTTGGCGTCAAAATCGAATATTAGAATCGAATCAAAATCATCTAACCACACGCACGCCTAGGAGATATTTTGTAATTTAAAACCTTTGCACTGGCCCTAACCTGCCCTTTTCCACGATTGTAAAAGTAACGGGTTAATGGTTATTCCCATAGGAACCTCAAAGGGGTCGAGGTTAAAAGCATTTTTATGTGAATCATGCAACCGCTTCTCTATCGCCGTATTAATCACGTAAAATTCATTTTATAACATTGTTTCTTCGGACGTTAATTTATCGTTTTATAATTCATAATTTTATCTATATGATAATGAAATTCTCTTCCTGAGTTAAACGGCACAGTATAATTTATAGTGCCATAAGTACACACAGGCACTCGCTGATCTTCACCTTCCTATTTCGGATGTAACGCTTGTGCGATGAGATCTGGGGTGCGGTCACATGCATATAATTTGTCATATAAAATTAACCTTAAGAAACTATTCTCCAACCAGTGTTTTAAACCCAAACCTAAATACATACATACATACATAAGATCACGACTTTATCCCATTAGGGGTATTCAGAGACTGGGCACTCACTGCAAAAACAGATGACACCCACAATCCACGTTTCACCAAAACAATATAATGCACTAAAAACCTAAATAAAAGTACTTTAAAATAATAATCAAAATGTCTAACTGCTGACTTTTTGAAAGGGTCTTTGGGCCGGGAAAACTCCGTTACCCTGCTCCAGTACGAGTCGCAGGACTTCGCACTTCGAAGAAATATTTGATATAATTAATAGTACCAGCTTTTACTTTGCGTAAATTCATTACAATGGTGATAATGTTTTTCTAGCCGATTTCGACCACGGCGACAACTTCCGAATATTGTCGAGAGCTGTCACTGTAACTGTACAGGAGATAGTGCCCACAAGAATGCGCGCAAATTTTGGTTTGCGCGGTTTTGGTAAAGGCTTTTCTCTAATCTGAGAGTTTGAACAGATTTACTTCGTCAATCTAACATTTTTGTCTTAACTTTTTAAACAGTGAATAAACATCTTTCTTCTATAATATGCTCACGATCTTGAATCTCACCATGCTTTAAGTTCTTTCTGAGCTGTGAAGTTGTTACATTCAGTTGTTGTTGCATTCGTTGTTTCATTATTATTTCATACAATTTTCCTTCTACTTTACTCACGGCTTTTTTCTTAACTCTATTTGTATCTCTTTGTCTCAGTCTCGATTTAAATAAATAAATTATTCAGTAATCTTTTACCGCTTAATGAGTTTCAGTCTCTAACAGGTATTTTCCTATCTGACGTAATGTAAAAAACGAGTCCCGCGCGGCCATTTGTCTTCTCATTATCCATAGCGGCAACGTGGAAATACGATGGAAAACACTATAGGGAATTGCGAAACCAAATATTTTCCTATCTACTTCTCTCAGACTTAGTTCACGAATAATTATGTCTAAATATATTTTCTTTGTATTATCTACTTACATTTGAACTAAACAGATTTGCAGACAGAAAAAAAAAATGTGTTTTTCTCGAGTAACTAATAAAACTTTGTGTAATTAAAAGACTTTGTATTAAATAATACTTTGTATTATTTTGTATTATTAATGCTAGAGCTAGACTTAAGGCGCAGCATTTCCAATGGGCGAATGTTGGACTTTTCGTGAGGTGATCGTTTTAGCTTACCTTGTCACTTTCTCTAATAAAAAAACTTACACTATTGTTATCCTTACATTAGATGCAACAATTACAATTAAAGTTAAAAGAAAATGGGATTCGCAATGGAGAATATGCTTATAAAAGCTAGCAGGAATTGTAGCAAGTAAATTGTCCAAACGTTTGTCGACGCTTAGTGCCATTTCAAACGGTCAACAATGGTATGGGTGACCCCGTATCTGAAGTATTAGACAGTGTTTTGGGTCTTGATGTATTTAATGAAAATGGACTATATATATCATCATCATTATCATTTCAGCCTATCACTAGTCCACAGCTGAAGAAAACCTTTCCCATAGATTACCATAAAACACGGTCCTTAGCCACCAGCATCCATCGACTTCCAGCAAAACCGCGCAGGACGTCGCTCCATCTAGTGAGGGAGGGTCGCCCTACACTGCGTTTGCCGGTACGAGGTTGCCACTCTTTCTTTCCCAGCTATATAACCGGGCCATTGCCACTTCAGCTTAGAGTCCAGTCCTTAGAGCTACGTCAGCGACTCTAGTTCTCCTGCGGATGTCATCTATAATAAGGATGATGTGTATAATAACAATTTAATACATACATACATAAGATCACGACTGTATCCCATATGGGGTAGTCAGAGACTGGGCACTCACTGCAAAAACAGATGACTGCCACAATCCACGTTTCACCAAAACAAAATAATGCACTTGGTGTAATAGGTGGTGAGCCCATCGCCACCATGCGCTGTTGGGTGCACAGTACAGTTTAATTCCCCTACTCGCCTTTTACGAGATCCATTGGATGAGATGGAGTGGTAGTATTCTTTAAACGAGCCGCCACCACACGGCTAAGCCGCCACCACACGGCTAAGCCGCCACCACACGGCTAAGAATTTAATACGTTGATAAAATTTAATTGAAACTATAAGTAAATGTAGACTATCGTGACGAGTCTGGCCGTGTTGCCGTGCTGGGTGCGCTGACGTGACATCCCGTACCTGCACCGCCGCAGTCGTCGTTAAGCTTGTGTATTCGTTCCCAAACCCAGTTATTAAGACCTGTCAGGAGCATAATTTGCGATGTTGGAAGACCTTACGTGCCCAATCAAATCCTTGGTAAGAACGAAAACAATTTGCCAAGATATAACCGGGAAACGGGCCAGAGTGTTGAGGGATAGATATAAAATATCTACTTATGAGAACCCTGCAGTTTGAACCCCGAAAAAAATTTCGTGATCTAAAGCAAACTGCCCATCAGGTATTGAATTATGCGTGTTTGCGTTTATACTTTAACCACAGTTAAGCAACTACAATATTAAATGCTAGTTAAATTCCAGTAAAGATGTAGTACGAGTAATTTTGTATTAAAAAATATTTCATGGCACACTACCAAGAATAAGAAAGAATATACTACCTAAGAATACTACCACTCCATCTCATCCAATGGATCTCGTAAAAGGCGAGTAAGGAATTAAACTAAAAGTGCATTATGTTGTTTTGGTGAAACGTGTATTGTGGCAGTCATCTGTTTTTGCAGTGAGTGCCCAGTCTCTGACTACACCTTATGGGATACAGTCGTGACCTTATGTATGTGTAACTGGTAACGACATAATTACAAAGACGTAACTGCAGAATTACATAATATTAGATATTAGATATTATGTAATTCTGCCGTTACGTCGTTTTTTCACCTTTATGTTTGGCGTTACACCACTTTTTTTTCCATATCATTCTCTGCCACTCACGAGCTCGTTGTGGAATATCTGCCGCCAGCGGTTTTTGCGGACTGCTGCGACTCAGGGACATTTAAAAAAACAGACTATTCCTTTCTCAAAGGCCGGCAACGCACACGCAATCCCTCTAAGATTGCTGACGTTAATGGGCAGCGGTGACCACTCTACATCGGGTGAGCTGCTTGCTCGTTTGCTCCCTCTCCTATAAAAAACAACAGTCCTCGTTCCCCGTCATGTCTTAAGGATAACTATAATTTTTTATCCTTATGCTATTAAAACTACACTCTTGCTGCTCCAACAACGCTACTTCAAATCAAATTCCGTCTGTCGTATTTCACAATTTATTCAGATATTGTATTTATGAATGTATGTGTATATTTATGTATGTGTTGTAAATGTTTATAGTATTTTACAATTATCAAATTATAAAAGTCATTTCTTTAAATAAACAATTTTTGAAATTCAAGCCCTTTACAGCACCCACGGTCGCGCGAGGAAGTCTGAACACCTCGCGTGACCGTGGGTGCTGTAAAGGGCACGTAATTATTTGTTCTGGTCTGATCTACGATTGATGTCCAGCTGTGGTATTCTTGGATTTGGATTTAATCTATATATTAATACGTGAAGAGAAACGTATAAGGAGTCATTAGTCATTTATTTTATCATGTGTTGTAATGTGTTGCCTTGCCAGCATGTTTCTCTTTTCCACTCCCAGGGTTGACTGGAGAATGGTAAAATATACTTAGTTCGGCCATTGTAAATCTTAGTTTAAAGCGAGTAATAATTAACTACTAATGACTAAAAAAATTGTTAAAGTTATCGCGTCGCGTATTTTGCGCGACCGTTTCAAAGGAAATCATTTATACATAAATCATTTGCGAATAACCACAGATTCAGCATTCGAGTCGCTACTTGGTATCCGTCTAGGTAGGTACCAATCCAGGTCACCAAATCTGCCGTGAAGCAGTAGTGTGCACCTGATGGTAAGTGCAACGTCTGCTCATAACAAATGCTGTGTCACCCAGAACATTTCTGTGTGGCACTACATTCCGCCCATCACCCAGAGACGACAGTTGTTAAGTCTCAGTGAATAAACTGGCTTTCAGTGCCCTTCAGACCGAGACACCGTAATCCCATACCTCCACCGCCGTCGTAGTCAAGCCCGTGTATTTGTTCCCCAACAGGTAGTGGTAGTTATTAAGACTATATTAAACTCAAAATTATAATGAAGCCGAGAAGCTCTCATTCCTTTCATAAAAAAACTGTAACTCGAGCCTACATTTCTTTTTATTAATAATTCTTAGTAAGTTGTGGATAATTTAGTGGGTCATACGCTGATTTAATGTTTAAATTTAATGTAATTATGGACTATAATAGTGTACTGGCCGTTAGTTATCCCAAAAAAAGAAAAAAAAAGAAAAAAAAAACTATATAAAAAAAGACCTGTCAGGGGCATAAGGGGTGATGTTTGCACACTATTGTTTCACGGCATCATGATTAACCCTGTGGTGGCCTGTACCTCCCTAAACGGACTCTTGCATAGGAATCCTCCCACCGGTATTTCTTAATTTCACCCACACATTAGATGAATAAATGCTTAATTGTTTGTTAACATAATATTTTATATCAGACAGCGACCAAAGTAACGAAAGTACGTTTAGTACAAATTTGCCCACTTCGTTATCACAGTTCACCGCATGATTTTGTTTGAATCACGCAGTACAAATAAACCTAACAAACAAGGTAATTTTACGCATCCAAGCGAAAATTGTTTTGTTTTATTAATCTCCCGGCTCACTTTCTCATGACACTCTCGTTTGAGTTAATTCTAAAGGTACACGAGCTTTTAAAATGATTTCCCTTTTAAACGGGTTTTACGAAATCCACTTTAAGGAACTTTTGTTTCTTGCTAAACGGGAGGGCAAATTTTTACATACAAATCGGTCAATACCATCATCGCTATCATCGCAATCATTACAGTCCATCAGAGTTTACAGCCGAACAGGAGCCTCCTCCACAGTTTGCCAAAAAACAATCTTGAGCAAGCAACATCCGTCAACTACCGCAAAATCGGACTGGTCATCGCCACGTCTAATGGTGGGTCATACTTTACTATGTTTACACGTGTGGTGGCGGCTTAAGAGATTCTACCACCCCATTTTAACCCATCGGTGTCGTAAAAGTCGAGGGAGGAAATTTAGAATTTTATCAGAATGAAAAAACTGCAGTTGCCAACACGCCTGCCAAGCGTGGCAACTTTGGCAAAATCCCCCCAAAATGAGAGCCACAAACTTTTGTCTCAATCTATTGGGGAGGCCTATGTTCAGCAGTGGATTAGTGAATGGCTTAAATAATGATGACAATAACTTCTCTCGTGAACTTTTGTTCTTTTACGGCAGTCGGTTCTGCAAGCTTAAAATCGCTCGCGGGTTTCTCTGTTCCATAAAATTCGTGTAGAAAAAATACGCCGGAGAACCGAAGTCAACGTCACGCACGTCACGTACGTCATCACATAATATTTCGAGGTTATGAACTGTTATGGGAAATGCTAATGGCATATGTCTCTGGTGGTAGGATTCCTATGCAGGAATCCGTCTAGGTAGGTACCACCCCAGGGCCAGTTATTCTGCCGTGAAGCAGTTGTGTGCAAACATTACTGTTTCGGTTTGAAGGGCACTGTTAGCTAGCGTTATCACAAGGGGGTAGGCAAATCAAACGTCAGAGCGCACCATTTGTGCAAAGATACTGGTGGTAATTGGACGCGTAAAACCAAATCGTGCTCAGTAGCCCTTGTCGGAAATTATCTAAGTCTTGCAATCGTCTACCGGAATCTTATCATCATCATCATAATTTCAGCATATCATTAGTCCACTGTTAAACATAGGCCTCCCCCATAGAATGCCACAAAACACGGTCCTGAGCCACCTGCATCCATCGGCTTTCCGCAAAACAGGTAGTCGCACCATCTAGTGGGACGTCGCCCTACAGTGCGTTTGCCGGTACAAGATTGCTACTCGAGAACCTTTCTTCCACAACGGTTATCGGTTCTACGAGCTACATGGCCGGTCCATTGCCACTACAGCTTGCTAATCCTTAGGGCTATGTCGGCTAACATCATATTATCATAACCGAGCTCAATTATTTCATAAAACTTTCAGAACTAGATAATCTAAATATAAAAATTGTTCACGAAATACATCATAAAGCCGGAATCCCTCGGTGAATGAGAATTTAAAATAAATTTATTTACAGTGAACTAGAGATAAAGACTTTGAGGTGTTAAGTCAACAAGTTTCAGCAGATCCAATTATGTGCAGCGAGCGCCTGCCTCGACTTATTGCGGGGATTATTGCACAGAAGACGTCGCTCACAGCCACGCTCGGAATTGTGCAAAATAACTTAATATAGAAGAGTAGTCTAAAAGGATTTCACACTGGAAAGAACTTACTGAGGCCACTGAAACGTTGGGAAAGCTGCGTCAATTTTATTTTGAATTATTTTGAAATCTTTTACAAATGTTGAAACTATTTGTTACTTAGTTTCGGAAAGTTTTACATACTTTTTCCCATGTAAGGAGTAGGCAGAGACCACACACGTAGCCTACTTTTCAATCATCATCATCAATTCAGCCTATCACTAGTTCACTGTTGTACATAGGCCTCCCGCATAGCGTGCCAGCAAAGTTTGTAGCTCTCATTTTGCCATAGTTACCACGCTTGGCAGGCGGGTTGAAAACCGCAGTTTATTTATTCAGATGTTCCAGGAAGATGCTGCTGCCCATCTTCTGGTTTTAATTTTCCTTCTGTCGACTTGTACGACACCCACGTGATGAGATGGGGTGGCAGATCCGCCACCACACGGCCACATATGAGTATATGATGATGAAAATATACTTAGTATGGAGTTTACAACATGCCTGCGGTTGTGGTATATTCTCCCTCTATCTTTGAAAGGATACATTTCTTATTGCCTACATCCTTTAAAGTCCTTTAAAGTCTTGATTTTGTTTTCTAACAGTATATTTACCTAAATAAATTTCAGAACGTAAGTTTCTAATAACCTTACAAAATATAAACAACATTCGAAAAGCAAACATTTTTGAAATTGCCCATTTCGTATAGAAAATTCCGGCAGCATCTCAACAAGGCAATTCTTATTTAGCATTAATTCGGCCCTTCCATGTTAATTCCCGAGCCAAATGTTTCTCTTCTCTCGTTACACAAATTACACTTTTACGATTGCCAAGTTCCGGCCCCTCTGCACGGGACTTAATATCATATTTAAATGGATTTCCTAATACTAACATAATTATTATTGAATATATCATTGTACACATTCATACATACATAAGATCACGACTGTATCCCATAAAGGGTAGTCAGAGACAGGGCACTCACTGCAAAAACAGATGACTGCCACCATCCACGTTTCACCAAAACAATATAATGCACTTGGTGTGATAGGTGGTGAGCCCATCGCCACCATTCGCTGTTGGGTGCACAGTGCAGTTTAATTCCTTACTCGCCTTTTACGAGATCCATTGGATGAGACGGAGTGGTAGTATTCTTTTAACGAGCCGCCACCACACGGCTATATCGTTGTACCGTTAAGATATTATGATCAAATTCAAAATAATCAATTCCTTTTGTATAAAATATATACGATAATTATAAAATATTCATTACTACTGTAGGATAATTTTACTTCTACGAGATACGAATCAGAAATGTGTATTGTCCTACCCGAAAGAGACTGTTAACTTACATAGACACTCAAAGACAACGCTTTTCCTTTTTAAGGTAAATGATGATGATAATGATGTTCTCCTGGCCGATTTCCATCACGGCAACCACTTCTGAACATTTTCGGAAGCTGTCAACTGCGCAGGAGATGTTATAGTGCCACAAGTGTAGGCGCAAACACAGACGCACTCACTCGCCCCAACCTTCACGCACCCAATGTAACGCTGATGCGATAAGATCGGAGGTAAGCTAGGATGCAGTGTCAGAAAATCAAAACACAAGCAGACCCGAAAACCAACTATTTGTGTTTTAGCACAGATATTGGCTCCGTCTGGGATTCCAACCCAGGACCCGCGGTTTAGAAGTAATTCTAAAAACTTTGTAAGGGGAACGTTTGCCAATAATAAATGCTGTGTCATCTAGAACATTTCGGTGAGGAAAACACAACACTGCTGTCGTCATTTTGAAACAGTTCTTAAGTCTCATATTCCCAGTAATTAACCTAGCTACCAGGGTCCTTCAAACCGAAACACTGTAGGTAATGTTTGCACACTACTAATTGACGGCAGAATAACTGGCACTGTAGTGGTACCTACCTAGACGGATTTCTGCACAGGAATCCTTCCACCAGTATTCCTATACCTCCTACCGCCAGTATATATATATTACGAACACGGCGTCATAGGCCATGATTACTTAACAACCAGAAAACAGTTTCTGGCATTGTGACAGCATCAACAATTACTGGGCATATAAGACTTAAAACACTTACTTATAACACTAATGAAAGTAGAGGAACCTAAAGATATGTGTCAGGATCGTAGCAAGTGGAAAGATGTGGTCTCTGCCTACCCCTATGGAAAAGAGGCGTGACTCTATGTATGTATGTATGTATAAGACTTAAGAACTGATGAATCAGAGTGACGAGCGCAGTATGGAGCCACCAGCGACCGCATAAGCTCATAATTTTCTTAAGCATTTTTATAGTTATCAGATCAACTGAGTAATCTACCTAGAAGCCCTTCATCTGCTTAAACCTTAAAAAGCATCACCTCTTCGTTTGGGTAAATCAAGGTTTTTAGGTTACAGTGTAAGGAAATGGATAAAATATTAAAGGTAACCAATGAATTCATTATAATGGATTTCCGCAAAGTAACGCCTGATTCTATTAACTATATTAAAGGTAACCCTTATTTTTTTATAGCAGTAACCATCCAATTATTTAAAATAAATTTAATGAAAAATCTAGGTAAAACATGTTATTTAATTGTATCATAAAATATCATAGTTCTATATTAAATATATATTAAAATATATTATTATGTATATTATATATATATATTATATATTAAAATAACTTGTATTATACAAATACAATCATAAAGCCTGGAATTTTTATTTTCAAAAAACTGCCACTGGGTAAAAACTACAAAACGTACAAAAAATAAACACATATCTTTTTATTATAATGACAACATAACTTAATATAAAACACATAACGTAACTTGAATAAACACATACTAAAATAGACGTTAGAGACTGGGAACAGATATCAAATTCGCAATAATTTGATTAGAATTACACTTCATAACAGTAAATGGAAAGCCTTTTGAAGACGTACATCTTACGAAGTACATAATTACCCGTTCAAAAGGTAACCGCTATATTCGTGGTTACCTGACTTGATTTTGGTAAGCGGAATGGTTGTCTTGTAGGTGTTATTCGTTCCAAACTGTCAGTCATATGTAAAGGTTATCCAATGCAAATGGTTATAAAGTTTAACCTGTTCAAAATAAACCCTTGTAACCCTCTTCAACAGCTTACCGGAGCAGTCACACAGAAAGTTTCTGGTTGAGACAACATTTCTTATGGGCAGACGTTGACCTTACCATCAGATGAACGATTTGCACTTACCATCAACCACGGACATCATCATATGATTAAACAAAATCACACTCTTAATATTCAAGTAAAGAGTATGCTTGACATACAACAAAACATGTTTTGTTTGCACGTATGTGGCACACGCTGCTCGATACGGTCCCGTATTGTGGTTGAAATCGCTACGTCTCCACTAACTGGGCTAAAAAAATAGATTAACGCGTTCCCACAATTCATTTGAGTATTCTGTTTTTACTAAAGTATACAAATATAATATACATGTGTAAGAATAGATTACCGAATGGATTTTATAGGAGTAAGTGACGAGACGAGCACAACGTTCACCTGATGGTAAGTGCAACGTCTGTCCATAACAAATGCGCCCGCCCCCCTGAGACATCAGTTCTTAAGTCTCATATGCCCAGTAATTACACTAGCTCTCAGTGCCCTTCAGACCGAAACAGTAATGTTTGCACACTACTGCATCAGAATAACTGGCCCTGCGGTGATTTCCTGGACCTAGACGGACTCCTGCACAAAAAATCTACCACCAGTAAAAACCTATAAGAAGTGTATTGTTTTAAAATAACATAATAAATTTCTCAATATTCATGCATCTCCACGCAGGGTTAAACTCGCACTTGTTTTTATTCTGCAAATGTAGTGTGGCTGTACTTAAATAAATAAATAATGACAAAATAGCTACTTACACCGCTATGTGTCGTAATCCACCGGACTTTTCCGATTTAACGACAACGACAGACGTCCCTTATTAAAATGTCCGTCAGTAGCCCTTGCGTACTTCGCACAAAGTTCCGGACAATTTACGTTCCGTTACAAACCTTCGAAATCGCCGTTCCGGACGACCCGCAATACGTAATTGGCCGAGGCCTCTACACGAATGGACTCTCGATTTGCTTTCAAGTCCCGGCGTGGCTTCCGATCTGTAACGGGCACTTAGATTTAAGAAACCTTTGAGTTAAATTGGGAGGTTCCTTTTGATAGAAATTGCCATATTTAAGCATAGATAACAATCCCAGAATCTTTTCAGACATTTGATGAGATACCATATCTTTAAATTGAAATAACCTCGTCATTTAAAAATTCATTTACTGGTGGTAGTACTGCTATGCAGGATTCCGTCTAGAGAGGTACCACCCCAAGGCCAGTTATTCTGCCGTGTAGCAGTTGTATGCAAACATTACTGTTTTGTAATCAGCATATGAGCGAGTCAGAATCTGAGAATTAAGAACTGATGTCTCAGGGTAAAATATTCTGGGTGACACAGCATTTGTTTTGGGCACTCTTTGCACTTAGCACCAGGTGAACTTTTAGCTCGTTTCGTCACTTTATCCAATAAAAATATCTATTTCGGTCTACTTACTATTTATATATACTTAAACAACATTTTATAACTTATAGCTAAATACATAACTAGACACCCCATGCGTTTACAATTAAAATTAAATCTTTGCCACTTATTTATACTCGTACTTATTACATAACAATATTGAGTGTGTACTTATAATCCGCGTGGCGGCTTAAGAGAATCTACCACCTCATCTCATCCCTTGGGAGTCGTAAAAGTCGATGGAGGGTAAATTCAGAAGATGGGCAGCAGCATCTTCAACCGGGAACATCTGAATAAAGAAACTGTGGTTGCCAATTCGCCTGCAAATCGTGGCAACTATGGCAAAATCCCCCCAAAATAAGAGCTATAAACTTTTGTAGCAATCTATGGGGGAGGCGTCTGTTCAGCAATGGACTACTGATAGTCCGAAATGATGACGATGATGACATATATTCAAGAAATATATAAAATGAGCTAACTAAACAATAAAAAAAACATTAACGTCTATCAGTTCATCAATGGTGACCAGACAATCAGTGCAATGGTATCAACGCAGCGCCAGTTGTTCTGATGAACACGCGGCGGTGTAGCAAATGTAATTATAAAGCTTCATATACCTTAGATTACACTAGCTAAAGAACCGATGTCTCGGATGACGAGCGCCAGTGCAAACAACTTTGCAATGTAAAGTTCTCACCGCAACTATACACTGGCTGTAGATTGTATGTATGTAAGACAGTTGTAATTATCATCAGGTGAACGACTTGTTAGCTTCGTGATTTAATTCCATTAATAAACAGTAAAAATAACTAATAATAAATTAATGTATTTCCATATTAACTGCATTCCAGAATTTAAAGTGAAAGCACAAGTGCCTTACTGAAAGAATTTGAATGGAATTGTATACTGTTATCTAGCCAAAATAATTCTTTTCATTGCTCGAGAAGACGCTGGCTCCTGACAACCGGTTTCTCCTAGTTTGGAAGCCCAAGTTAACACTGTTCTACTCAAATGGTTGAAACAATAAAGATTTTTAAAGTAAAGAAAGGTAACCCTATTTTATCCGATATTCGAACATTTAGAAAGCTTACTTTTCCTTGCGACGGGAACAGAATGCAATTTCGTTAAGCAAATAAAAGAAACCATCGGGCGCTCGTTCCGTCCGTTCGTCGGTCGACTGTTTGCAGTTTTGTATGCCACTAATGTTATTATTCTCTTGTTCCAGTGTTCCCGAATGTTCCCGCGGCGCCCGGGATGCCCTGCGCGGGCGAGGACCGTGAGTGTTGACCCTCTTATTGTTTGTTTTGGGAGCAGATTGGATTTTATGTTGACCTAACCTGATTGATAAACAATCCTAGAAATAGTAGTTTCGTATGAACATTTTCATAAAATTATGTGTGCAGACTAAACATGATGTATTTCTTAGGGACTCGAAACGAATCAAAGTTATCAATATTTAAATGCAATGCCGTTCGAAACCTTTTAAAGGGTTATTTCAGTCCGACCGCAAAAAAGCGGTGTAAAATTATTTCGTGCGTTGCATACTGCACGTTGACCAATGACATACAGATTAAATTTATTTGAAGCTACTGTTAATTTTACAGCTAATCCGCTTGTTAAATGTTTGTAAGCAAATAAATAAAAGAAACTTTGCTTAAATAGACGGCGTATTATGTGACCGTCCATTTACGAAAATAATTATAATTAACAGGTAACCCATTTTATAAATTTTGGTTAAAAGGTGTAATGCCTACGAAATACAAATGTTTAGTGTTCTGCCTGCCTAATTAATGTGTTCTATTGTATCAGTACACTGAACACAGGTCTCCTATAATTTTATGAGGGTTGTGGAGGCGTAGGCCGTGTGTAGGTGGCCTAAGAGAATCTACCACCCCATCTCGTCCCGTGGGTGTCGTAGAAGTCGACAGAGGGAAAATGATACCAGAAGATGGGCAGCAGCATCTTCCTTGAACATCTGAATAAATAAACTGCGGTTGCCAACCCGCCAGCCAGGCGTGAAAACAATGGCAAAATCCCTCCAAAATGAGAGCTACAAACTTTTGTGGCTATCTATAGGGGCGGCCTATGTTCAGCAGTGGACTTGTGATAGGCTGAAACAATGACGATGAAGATGTGGAGCCGAAGAGAGACCGCCATGCTATTCAAATGCTTTTTGGCGGACTCTTAGTCGGCGGATTTTTAGTCAAAATACAATTAACAATATTAATTCATTATTGGCGCGGATTTCGGCGATCGAACCCAAGTCACTCACATGTATTAATATCACATATTTAAATATTAGCATCGCAGGGTGTTGATAGTATGAGTAGAGATATGGTAACCTTATCTATCCCTCATACTCTCGATACCACCACTAATATCCATACTAATATATAAATGTGAAAGTAACTCTCTCTGTCCCTCTGTCTGTTTGTTACCTTTTCACGGTTCAACCGCTGAATCGATCTTGATGAAATTTGGCACAAAGATAGATTGCATACTGAGAACGGACATAGGATACTTTTTATCCCGGAAAATGAAATAGTTCCCGCGGGATATTTAAAATACATTTTTCCACGCGGACGAAGTCGCTGGTGTCAAATAGTATTTAATAAATCCATCACCAGCTCTACCTTTCCCAGTCAGTGGTAAACAGCATTAGTGCGGCCTATCCCAAATAAAGCTAACCTAAGCAGTATCAAGGAGCTAAGACCTATTAGCCTCTTATCATATCTATCTAAAATTCTTGAGAAAGGTTTATATGATCAAGTCTATCAACTATCAACTTCTAAGAGTATGAAACACATCTGCCGCACTTCATCTGCCCACATTTCAAAAATGTGACGGCCACATTTTTATTCTTTTATCGACTTACGAAACCCACGAGACGAGAAGGGGTGATATATTCTCTCACACCATCGTATAACTGTTTAACACATAAATACATCCATTTCAAGTCGAGGTCCCAACTACATATATAGGTTTCTCCGATATTTTTTCGGGGAAACAAAATACGCTTAAAAATACAAATACAAAATGCTTACTTTTTTGATACCAGATACCGGCACCGCGATATTTACATTCTAATGTGGAAGTAAACACTCCTCCGTTTATACAGATTTTATAGTTTGCGAACTCGCTGTTTTACTTGCACGAAAATATCAACATAGATTCGGTTAGAGTACTAAAGTTTGTTCGGGAGTTTGTTGCGAATATACATTGAATTTTCAAACAGTAATATTGATTTAGGTAACGTTTCATTTGAATTTTTAAATGTTTTGCTATAGAGTCTAGGTCGCGAATTCTTTTTAAGGATTATACCTAGTCCGGCCATAAGTTCTGTTACAAATGAAAATGCATTTTTTTTAATAAAGTAATGTAATACTATTAAAATTTATACCTACATATTTATTAGTCTCAGCCAAAAAATAAAAACAACATTCTATTCGAAATGGCCACCTTTGGCTTTTATACAGGCCTTTAATCGGTTTGCGACGACTCTATGGATTTACGCACTGTTTCCAAGGGAAATTTCGCCACTGCTTGCTCCAAACATTTTATAAGAGACTCAATGTCGCCGTGTCGTTTAGAGCAGACCATGTCCTCTAAAACTGACCATAATTTGAAGTCTAAAGGGTTGAGGTCTGGGCCAGTCTTCAGCTCTTATAAAGTCCGGAACGTTGGTTTCAAGCCAGACTTGGGTAGTTCGTGCCTTGTGACCAGGTGCAGAGTCCTGCTGGAAAGTCCACGATATATATTTATAAGAAGTGTATTGCTGAGAGGTTTCAAAACATGATCCAAGACTGTATCTTGATACAAAGTGTATGCTGTAGTGTGCAGTGTGCTGAAGTTTTCACTCCTTTTTCACAAAAAGGTAGTTTTGTGACTCCTTGATAAGACACGCCCCACCAAACCATCACTGACGCAGGATGATGACCACGTTGTACCTTTCCGACCACTTGAGCAGCTTCTTTAGAACTGTGAGCGTACACTTTATCATTTTGCTTATTGTAGTGTTCTTAAATAGTGAAATTTTTTTCATCGGTAAAGAGGATATTTCTGTGCCTTTCATCTGCGTATTGCGACAGAAGGCGTTTTGATCGATCCACTCTGTTTAATTGTAAATGTTGATTTAGGGCATTTCCTGTATATCGACGATAAGCACCGAGCTTTAGGTTTTGTTTTATAATACGCGACAGAGTCGTAGCGGGAATCTTCATTTCTCGCGATAAGATTTTTTGCTTCCTAATGGGGTTTCGACGAATTCTGTCTTTAACAGCCTTTGTAGTTCTAACAGCACGCGGCCGCCCCGGTCGTTTCTGGTCTTCTACAGAGGAAGTGTTGTTGTATCGGTTGATAGTACGATATACGAACATACGGCTGATACCAAGCTTTTGAAGTGTCTGGAATATGACCGACGGCTCCATACCCACTTTGCGCAAGGCGATCACTGCAATCCTATTTTCTTTAACACCTCATTCCATATTGTAATTTGATAATGAACACGAAAAAATATGTGAAATGGCGCAAAATCGAAAGAAGTTTTTAAAATAATATACGTGTTCCAAATTCAAAATAATTAAAAAGTTGAAAAAAAGTAGTTTTTATGTAACAGTATTTATGGCCAGACTAGTTATATCGTGCTATGAAATATTAGTCAAACTGGAGATAGTTGGTAAATCCGCGTTAATTTTAATAAATAAATTACATTAATTAGACTTTTTATCAGCACTGAATTATTCACGATAGAAATAAACAATAACAAATTCTTATATATTACTACCATGATAAATCTAGAGGGTTTGTTTATTTGAATGCGCTAATCTCAGGAAATACTTATACGATTTGACAAAATATTTTTCCATAAGATAGCCCGATTATTGAGGAAAGTTCTAGGCTATTAAAATTTTATATTATGATCTTGCGGAACTGCACCCATAATCCGAACATTACCGAGAAGGGCCAAACTGTGAATGTTCAAATCAGCGAGCTTGTGGTAGATTTATATTACGCTGGTGAAACCGCGGGGCAGCGAGTATGTATGGAAGATAAAGCTTTATTTACCTTATACGTGTCATTCGTTGTTGCTTTATCTTCGCTTCAATTATTATTTATCCGTGTATTCCATAAAGAAAATTCCGTTAAAAAGGCCGTTTTAACGGCGATTTTTAAATGCTTTCTTGTCTGATTGTAATATAATATTTATATATATTATATCTAAAATGTGTGTTTTGTCGGTATAAAATATTTCCCATAATACTGTATCAAAATTTATGTTTGATATGCCATTTTGAAGATTATTTTCCCTCTAATGGCGAAAATAATAATAATACTAATAACTCCATCTCATCCAATGGATCTCGTAAAAGGCGAGTAAGGAATTAAACTGCACTGTGCACCCAACAGCGCATGGTGGCGATGGGCTCACCACCTATCACACCAAGTGCATTAAATTGTGTTGGTGAAACGTGGATTGTGGCAGTCATCTGTTTTTGCAGTGAGTGCCCAGTCTCTGACTACCCCTTATGGGATACAGTCGTGATCTTATGTATTTAATGGCGAAAAATAAGTAAATGTCTTAAAAATAATGTTTTCGTTAAAATAATTGATGAAAATGAAAAGATTGAATTAATCTGTTCAACTATCATGCACGACAATTGTTCAAACAATTCTAATGTTGCCTTAAACAACGTAGATGGCGCCATCTGTTCTTTACGATGTACGCGTTAGTTAGTCACGGGTTAGTTAGTCTACTATATTCCTCAAAATTAGTAATATTTTGTAAGTTGATAGCATCTTTGTAAGATGATAGGTAATTGTCATCAATCCCTTCGCAATGTTGTGCAATGTCATAACAGAAAATTACAATTCTAGAACCTACAAATCTTAAAAATCATAAATCCAACCTCGTATTGTATAAGCTCCACATATAGATAAACATAAAAAAAATCATCGTATAGGTTAGATGTTATAATACTTCTTCGAAGCGATTATTTCAATGAAAAATTCGCATTATATCGATAAGATAACATCGATAAGTAGCCAGTAGTGCACCTAACTATCAGTCGATACCATGTTCGTACAAGCAGATGTCTTGCGCGTTAGTTGCCGCCAAATATTTGACAGGTACGTAAGCGAGTTGTGGTCATTCAACGATTTTATACATGAAATTGTGTCACCCGTTCTAAAGTTAAAGTCAACTGGGTCAATACTCGTTCAAAATGTTTCCCAGTTGTTAGATAGTAGTCCCCATAACATTATTATTATCACAGACAGAGTAGTCGTCGTAGAAGCACAGGGGCCGGGTGCTCGCCTTAAATTTCATAGTGTGCATTTTTTTTTTTATTGGATAAAGTGACGCAACGAGCAAAACGTTCTACTGATGGTAACTACACCGTCTACCCAAAACAAATTCTGTGTGACACCAAACTGCCTCTTCACCCTGAGACACCACTTCTTAAGTCTCATGCCCAGTGATTACACTAGCTGTCAGTGCCCTTCAAACCGAAACACAGTTGTGTTTGCACATTACTGCTTCATGGTAGAATAACGGTGAATAATAATAATAATTAGCGGCGGTGATCGCTTAACATCAGGTTAGGCGATTGCTCGTTTGCCACCTCTTCTATAAAAAAAAACTGGTCTTAGGGTGGAATATTCTAACCTAACATGTCTTGGAGCAGCGTGGCGGACTCTTCCCGGCTCCAAAACCCTCTCCTTTATGGGGGTAGGCCTGTCCTTCCTTTTTTTTATAGAAGTCCTTATTCTCAACTTCCAGTATCCTATAGAACGCTCTTAATCAATCGGAGAAGGGTTAAGATGCAGTGTCAGACTGCATAACTTTATGTGTAGCGAGAAAGTATCTAAAAAGGCACGACTGGCTGCACATAGAGGAGTACTGGTCCTCACACTTGTAAGGTAGTGAATGTTGGGTCTGGCAGAAGAAGCAAGAAAAATAGATTAATGCTGTGATGAAAAAATGAAAAGTTTGAGAGGTATAGCTGGAGTGATTTTGATGGAAATAGTAAGGAACAGCGTGATAAGGGAAGGTTCCGGTGTGGTAGAAAATAAAGATAGATAATGGGATGCTTAGATGGCTTGGACACGTAGAGAAGGTGGATGAAAGAAGATTGACGAAATAGATTTATGAGGAGAGTGTGCAAGCCGGAAAGGATCGAGGTAGGCGAACGTATCATGATCAGATCGATATCGTTTTAAGGAAAACGTCAAAGTACCCGCAACCGACGAGCTTGTATGAAAACACTAATGAAAGTAGAGGAAGCTAAAGATGTGTCACGATCGTAGTATATGGAAAGATGTGGTGTCTGCTTACCCCCATGGGAAAGAGGAATGACTATATGTATGTATAAATGTCAGACACGAGAACACTCAAAATAATTCTGAAAATAATTTAAGCGCTACAGAATATTTGCATCGACTGGTATTCGAACCCTTAACACAGGCGGAACGCTGGCTACTGAGACCACGATCTTTTGTAATTATTATTATAATATTTTACTGCTTTGTGTTACCGTCAAAATACGTTATGTCTGTCTTGAATTTATAATTAATATAATATAACAAAATATTTCTTTCTAAATAGCTCAAGGCAAATTAAGGGAGCAATTAACGCTTCGTAAAAAAATATTGTTTACGCTACTGTATAGCAGTGCTATATTTCTGGGTGACCCAATTCTTTGCGAGACTTATTTATGTGTTCGTATATTTAAAAAAATATCCAACAGTATGTTGCCAACGACGAATATAGCACAGTTTAATATTAAGTGCAGTTATAAGTTACTTTACAAGTTTCGAAAATTGTCTTAATCCTGGATACTTTTTCCGTATTTCATAAATATGTTCACAAACTTGCTGTATCGCTACCAAAGTTTCTAGAGTCGTTAACAATTTTAATTGAATGATTTTGTGTTTATTCGAAACGTAAACTAAAGTTTAGACGTTAAGAATTTTACACCAATTATTGTATATCAAAAATCAAGCTAAAATTAAAATTATATATTGTCTATGTATATTGACTATATACGATCGTCCCTATGATATGATGAACGAGTAAGTCATACATTGTAATATTGCATTTCGATTTTACAGGAAGCATATACAGGAGAGGTGCGCGGCGGTGGCGGAAGCTGTACCGCGTTAATGGACATATCTTCCAGGCAAAACGATTTAATAGAGTAAGTATATATGTTTTCTGGAAAAGGGTTGCCGCTCGGGATCATATCCTCCTCACACGCTTACCCGAGCTATCTGATCGACCCAGTGCCACTACTGATCCTTAGGGCTGTGTCTGATGAGTCGGAATCTTTACTGCTTTCTTACTGTCATCTTATTATTATCTTTATCTTTTAAACTTGAGGCAATCGATTGTAATTGTAGACCGACTAGATCTGGACTGAAGCTTGTATTTACTAATTGTATCCTTCTGAATCGAATAGGTCTCTTGAGTCACTCGTTTTTAATAATGATGTTTCCATCTTCCAACTTCAGTTTTACGAAAATTACTGTTTGTGAAGATGTTACTGGTAGAAGAAGTCCGTCAATGTAAGAATCACCGTAGTGCCAGTAATTAAGCCGCCAAGTCGTGACAAAATCCAACAACATTCAAAAACCCAATTGTGTCTTTTGTGTCTGATATATATGTATAAACGCAAAACCAGGAGTCAGTCACTCGTTTGTACATTTACTTAACCCATGTAATGCTTATGTAATAAGATCCAAGAAGGGTCAGACGCAGCCAGACTACGAATATAAAATGCTATAACTCTCTCTGTCTGTTTGTTACCTTTTCACGGCTCAACCGTTGAACCGATCTTGGCGAAATTCGGCATAGAGATAGAGTGTACATCCTAGACATGGGATACATTTGAATTCGAAAAATCAAAAAGTTCCCACGGTATTTAAAAAAAAACCCTAAATCCACGCGGGCTAAGTTGCTAGCTTAATGTTATATAATATAATAAAAAATGATAATTGTTTTCTTATCTTCTCCCAGCGCGCATTTTGTGCCTTCTGTCAAGATCGCATCTGGGGTCTGGGGCGGCAGGGCTTCAAGTGCATCCAGTGCAAGCTGCTCGTGCACAAGAAGTGTCATAAGCTCGTGCAGAAGCCCTGTTCTAATGAACACGTCGATCCTGTCGAAGTCAAGGAGGACGCAAATGGAGAAAGCACGTTGGGTCGAGCGTCCTCGGTCAGGTAAGACTAATTAATCGTTATTGTTTATATTAAGTCTACCATCATCAATACTTATCAAATACCCCAGGACTTAGCAGGAATAATTTAGGGACTTTAGTCAGAACCCTTACCGGACACTGTCGCCTTATCAAGCACTTGTCTATCATGCGACTGAGCAATTCGTAAATGTACAGATTCCTATAACTGAATGCGAAGCTTTAATGTGTAGATGTAAATTTAGGTGACACTGCAATTCTTGTACGACCTACATAGTCGCTCACGCATATAACAAAACGTTAAATCTAAGTAAAATAACTTATATTTGCTAGAGCTACCCTGATGTAAAATATAGTACAATATCTAACTGAAAATGTACAGCGCAGAGATTCTCCATCAGAAATACGTCCTGAATCACAATACTGTTTGTACACTTCCTAACTTCAGGAATTCAGAATACATACTTCTTGTTGTGATAAGTATATAAACCCTATAAAGCCTTTAAGCCCTATCTTTTCTAAAGTATGCTTTTAGCAAAGAAACGGTTTGAGGCTAGGTAAAGGCTTGTCTTCCTATCGGTAGTTAGGCAAATTTATTTATGGGAGAAAACAAATTTATATTAAAGAAGACACAAAATCGTTAACTTTTTCAAATTTCAAGTCTGTACTATTTTTAAGCTCGCTAATTGTACATTGCTAGAAAGTCATATAATAGAGAACCAGGATTTGGAGGTATCGTTACATTTCGGTTCATAAACAGGAAAAAATATGGACTGGACTCGTGGCTAACTTTTTACTCCTGATAAGTAATGGTTTCGCTTTAATTAACTGTTATATTCTTTTAAGGTAAGAACTACTAACCGAACCGAACTACTCACGATAAGTGATATTTTCGTCCGTAATTGGTACGCACATCAGACTTTATTAGGAAAATTTATTTATAAGATAAACTTAATGTGTGTGAATAAATATGTATAAGATCAGTAAATAATAATAATACAGAATTAAAACAGGGTTAATGGAGCTCCACTTATAGCAATTACAATTTTTATGAAATTGTACAACACAGGATGTTAAGAGGACGCTCCAAAAACCTCTGAACGCTACTTAAAACGGAGACAGCAGGACGCCCCAAAAAGCAGGACAAGTCCTGGGAAAACAGGACGATTGGCAAGTAATATAATATCGTGAGGTTGAGGCGTCAAAGTCCATCCCCCATCTCGTCCCGTGGGTGTTTAAATATCGTGTATTTACTGAAACTCCAACATAAAAAATACTCCTATCAACTTACAAAACATTTTTATACTGACGATGACATATGACTGATATATGTTGCAATAATTCACTCAAAGATCCACCACTATGAATTAATAAATATTATAGTTATGTTATATGAGAAATCTTATGTTGTCTGAAGATCGCGAGCGGAGCCCGAGCCCCTACCGGAGACTCCGCCGGCGCCGCCCGCACCTGCTCGTTCCGAAGACTTGGAGCCCGGCTCGCAGCGACAGTACTCGCTCGAGGACTTCGAGCTTATACGGGTTATCGGACGCGGCTCATACGCTAAGGTAAGTGTCATTTTAGTGATTTGCCTCCTTTTTTATTTTTAAATAAATGATGCCTCTCACTAGGATTTCTCCTATGTCGTTGGTTACAGAAAAAAATTCAAATGCACAAGAACCAGATCTGACAACCGACGATTTGTGTTTTTGCACAAATGTGCGCTACGCCTGAGATTTGAACCCTAAACCCGCAGCGAAAAAGTCAGGTTTCACCACTACTTCACGACCATTAGGCGGTCGTAGTGGTCAAAGAAATTAATTGATATTTCTTGTCAGGTTTGCATATTTCTTTAATCAAAATCACATTTTAAAGAATAACTGTTACTATAATTAATAGGAGTTCTGTTAGGGTATTATTTTATTATTAATAAATATTCAATTCTCCTTACGCTTACTTTTGTGAAATACACAAATTAGGGTCTGGGTGAATTTTTCGATATAGAATCGAAAGAGAATGGAGGCGCAGTTAAGATCATCTGGTAAGAACCAGAAGATATCCACTGTCAGAAGCCGTGGTCAAAACAAACACTAAACCAACCAAGTAGACCAAAAAAACACTAAAGATCACCTTGGTTCTTTATCACCCTTATAAAAAAAATAACTTGTACACTTCCAGGTGCTAATGGTGGAACTGAAGCGAACGAAACGCGTTTACGCGATGAAAGTGATCAAGAAGGCGCTGGTGACCGACGACGAGGACATCGACTGGGTGCAGACCGAGAAGCACGTGTTCGAGACCGCCTCCAACCACCCGTTCCTCGTGGGCCTGCACTCTTGCTTCCAGACACCGAGCCGGCTGTTCTTCGTCATCGAATTCGTGCGTGGGGGCGATCTCATGTAAGTCTTTTTTTAACCAAAATCCCACCAGGTCGTAATAGGCTTTCGACCCTGAAGGTACAAGTACGTTAGTCGAAGATGCGTAAAGAGAAAGTAAAGACCTGCATCCCAATGCTCCGTGCTGTCCCTCGTTATATTTGAAGAAGGTAGCACCAGTGCCGGCATTACTAAATTTATCAACTTCAATTTTGTGTCTTTTGTCTATTAGTGATTGGGTTCAAGATTAGGTAGTAGAAATTTCCATAGAAGTGGAATTAAATACACAAATATCGCTTGCTTAGAACGAATCCGAAGATGTGGACTGTATTAAGGTTCATATTGGTATCGCATACGCACGGATATATTTTTTTTTATTGGAGAAAGTGATAAGACGAACAAAACGTTCACCTCATACTAAGTGTAACGTCTGTCGATAACAAATACTGTGTCAAACGAAACATTTCACGCGTGGGACCACACTGCGCTCAACCCCTGAGACATCACTTCTTAAGTCTCACATGACCAGTAATTGCACTCTCAGCGACCTTCGAACCTAAGTACAGAATTGTTTGTGCGCTACTGGTTCACGGCAGAATAACAGGCCCAGAGGTGGTACATGGTACCATCTAGAAGGATTCCTGCATAGGAATCTTATCACCAGTAGCATAGCGAAATATCTTATTTGTACTGAGTTTGAAGAAATGGGTCCCTGCAGGTTCCACATGCAGCGCCAGCGCCGACTGCCCGAGGAGCATGCGCGCTTCTACGCGGCAGAGATCTCTCTCGCGCTGCACTTCCTACACGAGCGCGGCGTCATCTACCGCGACCTCAAGCTGGACAACGTGCTGCTCGACCACGAGGGACACATCAAGCTCACCGACTACGGCATGTGCAAGGTAATGTACCGCCACCACCACCACCACCATTTCAGCCTATCACTCATCCACTGCTGAACATAGGCCTCCCGCACAGATTGCCACAAAAATTTGTGGCTTTGATTTTGGAGGGTTTTTGCCATAGTTGCCGCGCTTGGCAGGCGGGTTGGCAACAGCAGTTTATTTATACAGATGTTTCATGTTGATGCTACTGCCTATCTGCTGGTATTTATTTTCTCTCTGTCAACTTTTACGACTGATGGGACGAGATGGGGTGGTAGATTCTCTGTAGCCGCCAGCACACGGCAATACACCATGAAAGCCGAGAAAAAAACTCTAGATCGAGAGATAGAAGATCTACTGTGTAACTCTGGTTGGGCTCGCGATCGGTTCCATTTCATCCCATTAACCAATGAATGAGCTTCATACGCCAAAATGAAACCGATCGCGAAACCTTCCAGAGTTATAAAACGGATCTCCTGGTATCAGTTCCGTGTAGAAAACATATTACCTGGGTAAAGGAGCATAATATCCCCATTTTGAATGGTAACGCTTGTGCCCTCAGGAAGGCGTGCGTCCCGGCGACACGACGTCGACGTTCTGCGGCACGCCCAACTACATCGCGCCCGAGATCCTGCGCGGCGAGGAGTACGGCTTCTCCGTGGACTGGTGGGCGCTCGGCGTGCTCACCTACGAGATGCTGGCCGGCCGCTCGCCCTTCGACATCGCGCAGGCCGCCGACAACCCCGACCAGAACACCGAGGACTACCTCTTCCAGGTCAGACCCCATTCACCATGACACTTCTGTGAGACTATTCTTTCGTAAATTTATATATTAATATTATTTTGACTAAAACAAAAAAAATAGAACCTGCGGAGTTTCTTTCGCCTGTTTCTTCTCCGTCAGAGGATCGTCATTGCGCAACGGCGGTGATTGTAAAAAAAAATGCCATTCAAATTTAAATTCCTTACGTTGAAGAATAAATAAATTAACATTTTCATCGCATTTCATAGTCTTCCCATTAAACTGTGTTGTGAAAACACGAGCACTTTTAATGCTTAGTAAAACTAACTCACTGACCATAAATTCAAGTGATACGTTGTCACACCTTGTGTACTATGGTATGCCTCGTTGCAGTAACTGTCCTCACCACGCACCACCACTACCATCACTCACACGCACCAGGTCGTGACAATACATTTATATCCTACAACAACCTTTATTTCCACGCAATGTTGTCCTGCCACAAGGAAGCTATCCGCAGGACACAAACAGTACAGTGACAGCATTGCATATTATAGTGTTATTCTGTACGAATAAAGGCTGTCCGTACAATACCTTAGTCGCCTCTTACGACACCTCGGTAGGAAAAGAGGTAGGTGCTTTTCTACTCTGCCGGACACGTATCGGCATAGTAGTAGTATATTTATAGTGTTGTCTTCAGTTATGTACTACTTTATCAGGACAGGATTTCTCTAGAAATTAATACAATGTAAAAATACTTTTACTGGTGGTAGGATTCCCATGCAGGAATCCGTCTAGGTAGGTACCACCCCAGGGCCAGTTATTCTGCCGTGAAGCAGTAGTGTGCAAACATTACTGTGTTTCGGTTTGAAGGGCACTGTGAGCTAGCGTAATCACAGGGCATATGAGACTTAAGAACTGATGTCCCAGGGTGACGGGCGCAGTGTGGTGTCACACAGTAATTTTCTGTGTGACACAGCATTTGTTATGGGCAGACGTTACACTTACCATCAGGTGAACGTTGTTTGCTCGTTCCGTCACTTTTATGAAAAAATACTCAAGCTTTATTTATTTTATTGTGAAAGTATTTTTTTTAAATTTTGACAAAAATGACGACTACCTACATTTTACAACATTTTACAAGTTTGTTCCAACATCGCCATCATATTATCTTTGCAGGTCATCCTAGAGAAAACGATCCGAATCCCGCGCTCGTTGTCTGTGAAAGCTGCGTCGGTGCTAAAAGGTTTCCTCAATAAGAACCCAGTTGAAAGACTCGGCTGTGGAGAAGGTGGCTTCTGGACATCGTCAACCATCCATTCTTCAAGAGCATCGAGTGGGAAATGGTGAGTAAAGAATATATCAGTTATTCTGCCGTGAAGCAGTAATGTGCAAACAATAAAATGTTTCGCTTTGTATGGAACTGAAAGCTGGTGTAATTACTGGCCATATGGGACTTAAGAACTGATGTCTCACGGTGATGAGCACAGTGTGGTGCTGCACGGAAATGTTCTGAGAGACACAGCATTTGTTATGGGCGCTTACCATTATTTTGTTTGTCTCTATACAATCTAGTAATACTTAATGGCATTAGTTGACTGGCACTGAGAGAGAGCTAGTGTAATAGGCATAATGTGAAATAAGGGCATATGAGACTTTAGAACTGATGTCTCAAGGTGGCAGGTACAGTGTGGTGCCACACACAAAAATGTTCTGGGTGACACAGCATTTGTTGTGGGCAGTCCAGTCAACCTTCGACCAGAATTCTATATTGTTGTTCAATGGTGATTAGATCCAAGATAACTACAATCGCCTAGAAAATTACTACTCACTGTTATTTTAATAGAAGTGGAATTAAATACACAAATATATACACTCACTGGTGCTAGGATTCCTATGTAGGAATCCGTCTCGAAGGTACCACCGCAGGGCCAGTTGTTCTGCCGTGAACCAGTAGTATTTCGGTCCAAAGGGGATTACTGGGCATATGGAACTTAAGAACTGATGTCTAAGTGGTACGGGCGCAGTGTGGTGCCACACAGAAATATTAAGTGACACAGCATTTGCTATAGTCAGACGTTTTACTTACCATCAGGTGAACGTTTTGCTCGTCTCGTCACTTCATCCAATAAAAAAAAACATTTCCGTTTACAGCTAGAGCAAAAGCAAGTGGTTCCACCGTTTAAGCCGCGACTGGAAGGTGAACGCGACCTGGCCAACTTCCCGCCGGAGTTCACCGACGAGCCTGTGCACCTGACGCCGGACAACGAGTAAGTGTCCGCGACATCCCACCAGCCCCGGGCCTGGGATCTCTCGCCTCTTATCTGATGAATAGCTATTCGGAAATCTCCTTACGATGGCAACATTAACCGCTTCGGTAGCGTGAAAGTTCACCAGCAGTTTTTCTGGATGAGAATATAATTATGTTCCCTCTATAGTACCTTAATATAAGAATTGTTTTTCATTTTACAGCACGGTCATAGCGGACATTGACCAGTCGGAGTTCGAAGGCTTCGAGTATGTGAACCCGTTGCTGATGTCACTCGAGGACTGCGTGTGACAACACGCCTGTCGCTTGCACCCGTACCATGATCCCGCGCAGGTCAGTACCGTGACCCGTGACCCACTGCATAACTGTTGCACCCGTACCATGATCCCGCGCAGGTCAGTACCGTGACCCGTGACCCACTGCATAACTGTTGCACCCGTACCATGATCCCGCGCAGGTCAGTACCGTGACCCGTGACCCACTGCATAACTGTTGCACCCGTACCATGATCCCGCGCAGGTCAGTACCGTGACCCGTGACCCACTGCATAACTGTTGCACCCGTACCATGATCCCGCGCAGGTCAGTACCGTGACACGTGACCCACTGCATAACTGTTGCACCCGTACCATGATCCCGCGCAGGTCAGTACCGTGACACGTGACCCACTGCATAACTGTTGCACCCGTACCATGGTCCCGCGCAGGTCAGTACCGTGACACGTGACCCACTGCATAACTGTTGCACCCGTACCATGATCCCGCGCAGGTCAGTACCGTGACACGTGACCCACTGCATAACTGTTGCACCCGTACCATGATCCCGCGCAGGTCAGTACCGTGACACGTGACCCACTGCATAACTGTTGCACCCGTACCATGATCCCGCGCAGGTCAGTACCGTGACACGTGACCCACTGCATAACTGTTGCACCCGTACCATGATCCCGCGCAGGTCAGTACCGTGACCCGTGACCCACTGCATAACTGTTGCACCCGTACCATGATCCCGCGCAGGTCAGTACCGTGACACGTGACCCACTGCATAACTGTTGCACCCGTACCATGGTCCCGCGCAGGTCAGTACCGTGACACGTGACCCACTGCATAACTGTTGCACCCGTACCATGATCCCGCGCAGGTCAGTACCGTGACACGTGACCCACTGCATAACTGTTGCACCCGTACCATGATCCCGCGCAGGTCAGTACCGTGACCCGTGACCCACTGCATAACTGTTGCACCCGTACCATGATCCCGCGCAGGTCAGTACCGTGACACGTGACCCACTGCATAACTGTTGCACCCGTACCATGATCCCGCGCAGGTCAGTACCGTGACACGTGACCCACTGCATAACTGTTGCACCCGTACCATGGTCCCGCGCAGGTCAGTACCGTGACACGTGACCCACTGCATAACTGTTGCACCCGTACCATGATCCCGCGCAGGTCAGTACCGTGACACGTGACCCACTGCATAACTGTTGCACCCGTACCATGATCCCGCGCAGGTCAGTACCGTGACACGTGACCCACTGCATAACTGTTGCACCCGTACCATGATCCCGCGCAGGTCAGTACCGTGACCCGTGACCCACTGCATAACTGTTGCACCCGTACCATGATCCCGCGCAGGTCAGTACCGTGACACGTGACCCACTGCATAACTGTTGCACCCGTACCATGATCCCGCGCAGGTCAGTACCGTGACACGTGACCCACTGCATAACTGTTGCACCCGTACCATGATCCCGCGCAGGTCAGTACCGTGACACGTGACCCACTGCATAACTGTTGCACCCGTACCATGATCCCGCGCAGGTCAGTACCGTGACCCGTGACCCACTGCATAACTGTTGCACCCGTACCATGATCCCGCGCAGGTCAGTACCGTGACCCGTGACCCACTTCATAACTGTTGCACCCGTACCATGATCCCTCGCAGGTCAGTACCGTGACCCGTGACCCACTGCATAACTGTTGCACCCGTACCATGATCCCGCGCAGGTCAGTACCGTGACACGTGACCCACTGCATAACTGTTGCACCCGTACCATGATCCCGCGCAGGTCAGTACCGTGACACGTGACCCACTGCATAACTGTTGCACCCGTACCATGATCCCGCGCAGGTCAGTACCGTGACACGTGACCCACTGCATAACTGTTGCACCCGTACCATGATCCCGCGCAGGTCAGTACCGTGACCCGTGACCCACTGCATAACTGTTGCACCCGTACCATGATCCCGCGCAGGTCAGTACCGTGACACGTGACCCACTGCATAACTGTTGCACCCGTACCATGATCCCGCGCAGGTCAGTACCGTGACACGTGACCCACTGCATAACTGTTGCACCCGTACCATGATCCCGCGCAGGTCAGTACCGTGACCCGTGACCCACTGCATAACTGTTGCACCCGTACCATGATCCCGCGCAGGTCAGTACCGTGACACGTGACCCACTGCATAACTGTTGCACCCGTACCATGATCCCGCGCAGGTCAGTACCGTGACACGTGACCCACTGCATAACTGTTGCACCCGTACCATGATCCCGCGCAGGTCAGTACCGTGACACGTGACCCACTGCATAACTGTTGCACCCGTACCATGATCCCGCGCAGGTCAGTACCGTGACCCGTGACCCACTGCATAACTGTTGCACCCGTACCATGATCCCGCGCAGGTCAGTACCGTGACACGTGACCCACTGCATAACTGTTGCACCCGTACCATGATCCCGCGCAGGTCAGTACCGTGACACGTGACCCACTGCATAACTGTTGCACCCGTACCATGATCCCGCGCAGGTCAGTACCGTGACACGTGACCCACTGCATAACTGTTGCACCCGTACCATGATCCCGCGCAGGTCAGTACCGTGACCCGTGACCCACTGCATAACTGTTGCACCCGTACCATGATCCCGCGCAGGTCAGTACCGTGACCCGTGACCCACTTCATAACTGTTGCACCCGTACCATGATCCCTCGCAGGTCAGTACCGTGACCCGTGACCCACTGCATAACTGTTGCACCCGTACCATGATCCCGCGCAGGTCAGTACCGTGACCCGTGACCCACTGCATAACTGTTGCACCCGTACCATGATCCCGCGCAGGTCAGTACCGTGACCCGTGACCCACTGCATAACTGTTGCACCCGTACCATGATCCCGCGCAGGTCAGTACCGTGACCCGTGACCCACTGCATAACTGTTGCACCCGTACCATGATCCCGCGCAGGTCAGTACCGTGACCCGTGACCCACTGCATAACTGTTGCACCCGTACCATGATCCCTCGCAGGTCAGTACCGTGACCCGTGACCCACTGCATAACTGTTGCACCCGTACCATGATCCCGCGCAGGTCAGTACCGTGACCCGTGACCCACTGCATAACTGTTGCACCCGTACCATGATCCCGCGCAGGTCAGTACCGAGACACGTGACCCACTGCATAACTGTTGCACCCGTACCATGGTCCCGCGCAGGTCAGTACCGTGACACGTGACCCACTGCATAACTGTTGCACCCGTACCATGATCCCGCGCAGGTCAGTACCGTGACACGTGACCCACTGCATAACTGTTGCACCCGTACCATGATCCCGCGCAGGTCAGTACCGTGACCCGTGACCCACTGCATAACTGTTGCACCCGTACCATGATCCCGCGCAGGTCAGCACCCACCAAGCACTCCAAATTTGTTTCTTTCACCCGTATCACGATTCTGCGCAGGTTAGTACCGTGCCCTGTTCAGAACTGTTGTATAGGAATGATATACGTGCAAAAATTACTACTCTGTCTCATCCCATTGACGTGGTAAGAGACGACTAAGGGAAATTCTTGGAAAATATCATAACTAGTAACAGTAACAGGCTTATATCAATAACTTTTCTACCCTTTTCTGCAAGATATTACAAACATAATGTCGTCGATGCTTAGGCTTTCGGCCATTCGACATTCTTATTTATTGTAACCAAAATTGTTATAGATGGTTATGCAAAGCGGCAGATTTCATTTGAACGCTTCGTGTAATTGCAGGCCTACGGCTACGGAGCGGAGTCCTCGTCATCGGACTACGACTCCGTGTGCTCGGAGCTGCCGCCTCGCAAGCCCACGCTGCTGCAGCACATGTTCTGCTTGCCGCTCAACTGACGTCACCGCGCCGCGCGACGCACACATCCACACGCACACACCGACACACCACAACGCACGCACACATAGACACACATCAAACCTTCTTTATGTTTCATGACAGCTATAGTTAGACATTACCAAGGAGAGTAAAGATAAGGGAGAAGGACTCCATATAACAAAAGTGTCCGAGAAATCGAGTCAAATTAAAATGGCCACTGTAGCAAAGCTCCTGAATTTTAAATTAAATGTATTTATATTTGTTGTCTCAAGTTTTTAGGTTATACCGCGTTAACTTTCACTGCACCACGTAATTAATTGACTTTTTCATCAAAGTACTTTTAACTCTATTCGATACAACTACTGTCATATTTAAGTAATCTCCTTTAGCGTACTTCACTGCATCTAATACCTTTAACTTCAGGTCACAGTTTTTGCTTCATTAGCGCCATTTGGTTAATTTTTGGAATCCTTATTCTGTGCATTTGTCGTACACTTTTTCGTGAACCGTTCTATGAGTCTTAGCTCCTTATCTCTACACTCCATATACATTATATTATCGCCAATTAAAGAGGCCAAACAATTTTTAAATCCGTGAATAATATCAAAAGTGTTCGGATATATGTATTTCGTCTCAGATTCACTGTTAACGTTTAATTGTCTGTGAGCCAAAGTAATCACATCATCATTTAACACTTTGAAAAAGCTCGACAGAGCTCTTAATACGACTTTTTGTTTTTAAGAAACGAAATGTCATTTCGACAATAGAGACTATCACTGACAGTTTTTCATATTTATTTTTATCTGTGGTTGTTCTTGGTCCATTAAAAAAAGGAATGGTCAGCACATGATTATTGGAAAAATGCATGCCTTCTTTGTAACTTCTGTGACTTACACTTTAAAATTAAATGTGATCCTTGAATGCTTTTAAATAGCAAACATTTAAACAAGTGACTTATTTATTGAATCATTAAAATTATTTCGTCTCTCTTTCTTCTGCGTATGATGTCTATAACTTTATCTGTTATAGAGTATACAAAGAAAGTTTGTATTTATTTACATCTTAAGATATGAAAACACTATTTGGTACTTGAAAATTTTAAATTTATGAGTGTGCGGCGCTGAGATCTTTAATAAACATTTAATAATACACAGACCGGAATTAAAAATGAATAATTTGTGGTAATAACTTACTCTCATTAATGCGTATATCATTGTTATAATACGGGTCATTAGCGTCTATTTTGTAATGCACTATCTTGACAAAACTGTTTCACAGTGAAGTCACACCTTTTCCTATTTAGTATAATCTTAGATCACTTCATAAAACTGCCGAAGTCTCGACTTGGGTATAAATGCGCTTCTAATGTACATAATTTAAAAAAAAAATTGAACTATTCACTAATAAATTATACGAGAAATGTTCTAAGACTTAATATTTTTGAAACTATTGTAGTGTCTATTCACACTTTCTGTGAGAAAGATATATATGGATAAGAATTGCTGAAGTTTGGATTGCGAATTTAGTGATATGATGCGGCAACACTCATAAAAATGTCATATCTTTTTTGGCAATCTTTGAGCTTAAACATCTAGACACTATATTGCTGAAAATAACCCTTTTATATTTATTTAAAAAAAACCTTTTTCTAATTGCAATACAATATGTATAGAAATAAATATTTATTCAGACAATTCTTCAAAACTCATAATTTTATTCCTTTAAAAGATGCATAAATTAAGATGATTTTGTAATAAAAAAATCTTGCTACCGTAAATAATGAAAACTAAATGTTACTAAAGTGTTGTCGCAATATAAGTGACAGCGATTGTGAGGATAATTGTAATCGTTATAGTTTCGAGCAATAATAATTGTCATAGTAGTTCTAATTGGGAGACAGGTCAACTGCTCAATGGATTGCACATGAGGAATTAAACTTAGTGGAAATGACACGAGCAGGCGTTGGAGTGTACTGTAGAGCCCTTTTCCTAAAAATAGTGTACTCCCTAGTTATGTAGATACAAGCTAGTGTTGTAGCCACGATATCGACATGGAGTGTAGCGTGCCATATTACTACTTTATTGTCAACATTTTATTCGAAACTTTTTTGCAAAAATAAAGAAGAACGTTTGAGTTATTCAGTTCTTTTGCGTTTCCATAACTCAGTTAACAACAAATGGTGGTAACATTATTGAAATCTGCTCACAATTTCCCTCTTTAATATTATATGACACGCTTCATTTTCATGCTCTCTGTACATTTAACGGAATACACAGCGATGATTTTCAAAAAGTTTCGTATTTATTTAGACCTTGGTATACATTTATCATTTTTAAATAACATGTATATCGTTCTGTATGACGTTGAATGAAAATAAATATATTCCATTCCCTATCGTAGACTCTGTTGTCCTTCGTAGTAACACCACACTTAGGTAGCCAACGAATTTTATTATAAATAATAAAATTATATAATATTTGAGCACTGAAAAACAAATTTGAAATCGTGTACATTATAAGCATATATGAAACGTAAATACATTGGTTATTGAATATTATAACAAATTATTGTTAATGGTAGAAGAAAAAGACTTTATATGTTAAATGGGTATATTAACGGTCGGTGAGCTCGTGTCCACAAACTATTCTAAATAGCGCGTAGTACTTATCTGTTAGACGTTTTGCACCGATATTATAACTAATACACGCGGCATAAACTCTGCTCAATATATTCACCGGTTCGAGTATTACACTATTGTTGGTCCTTCCGTGACCGGATATAGCTTAAAACAAAGAACTACGATGATTGAATCACATACTCTCTAATATTACGAGGGTCTAATTTAGAAAGAGATATAACTACACACTACCCATCTCAGTAGTATGTGTCCTAAGACTTCCGACGTGTTACATGTCTAAATATATATGTACGTGTTGTCGTTACCTACCGATGTATTTTATGAATGTGTTGTCTGGATGAATCGTACTGTTGAATATTGTTTGGGCTGTTGTATTGTTGCGTAGCTGAGTATCATTATTTGAAAATTCGTCGAGACTGACAATACTGTTGGTCCTTCGTTATATTTTTACACTGCTGTTGCCTTTTTAGATTTGTGTAGAGGTTTTGTGCGTGTTGTGCCGGCGTTAAATGCACCAATATTCGAATTGTTTACGTATGCTTGTTAAATGTGCCTTGTTTAAACATTCATACATTTTTTTTCATTGGGAAGATGAAGATTTAATGTACTTTACAATGTACAGATGGGGAACTAGAAGCTGTGGTTTTTGTGCGTCGCTTTTTTAAGTTTGCGCGGGTCATCTTGTGTATTATTTTTAAACTAAGTATTTAATTTAGTATTCTGGTACTATTAAGTATTTACACTTTAGTTTATAGTTAGTTAACATTCCATTGTATCTGAACACGATTGCGTCGTTTGGCGCCTTTTTGTATCGTCTTTATGGAAATAAACATCACAAAAAATATTTGTTGAATTGTTACTCTCACTGAGTTGTTCTTTTTGTATTAATATAATAGAGATATTATGAATGTAAGTTCAAAGTAAATGAAACGTATTCATATTTTAGAGTAAAAAGAAAAAAATATTATACTTTTCCAATTCTATATGTATCTCCATAATGATTACAAATTGTACTCAAAAGGCTAGGTTTATTTTTGCGCTCGATTACATTTTTTTACCAAAAAGCAATTATTATATGTAAAAAGCACTACTAACTGCATGACAAGTGACATTTAACATTTAATTATTATTAATTATAAGCGGAATTGTTACGTGTAAGATGTTACATTCGCAACATAGAACAAATGTATCTTAGTTTAGTATTTGCGATTAAGTTTTGTTCGCATGCAAACACCAGATATTTGTTAAGCCAAACACCAAACACTGTTCATGTATTGTAAGTTTGTTTGGTTAAAAGCATTTCATTTTATTTCGGCTGTATACTTGTGTATCCCAAGACATCCTTAAGTTAATGTGATTTGTTACGATTGCATTGTGAACGGCTTAGTGCAAGATTGCTACTTATTGTCAAATTAGACTGGAGAGATTGTGGTACTGTACTATTCTATGCTTAACTGAAAATAAAGAAAGATTAATCTGATATTGGTGTTTGTTTTATCTGAGAATGTTTTTAATGCGAAACTTTTTTTTTTTCAAATATTTATTTTTACTGATAACTTGCTGGTCGTGAATTTATTCAAGACATTGGTTTTCTAAATAATATATAAACGTCATCTATAAGGAAGCATAATTTTTGGTATAGACAATTACAAATTATTTTATTCGACAATGTAGTCAAGCTCGCCCGTTGATTACAATTGTGATTATGCGATTATTTATTTATTATGTCACACCAACAGTATTACATACAAAACATAGTTTTGTTAGCTACAATTATAAATGCAAATAGATACTTACATAAATGCCAATTACAAGTGTACAACATTCGCTTTATCAGGAAGACATGTTATTACGTGTTATTTCCTATTGCATTAAAATTACAAATATAAACCAAATAAAAAAAAGAGTGAAATCACTACCGACTACTATATTAACTGAGACACGTTGTAATGTGTAGTTTGGCTATAATGAACTAGATGGCAGTACGCGTTTGAAATGTTCGTATTTCACAAAAACTTCATAAAATTTTATGAGGGCGGAAAATAAAAAAGTACGGTGGTGACAGTTGCTACCGTGAGCCAAAGAGTATCTAAGTACCGTGAGCGGCAAATGCATACGAGTTAAATCCATTTTTTATATGCAATAAGTGAAATTAATTTGCCTTAAATATGTGGAAGGTAATTGTGATTGTTATTTCACGTATTGGGGAAATGGGGTAAGTGTTTTATATTTAGTTTCACTCCTGTGAGCTAGGCATTTGCTACCGGTGTTTAGTAAAATAGTATACTTTACAAATTTGTTATGTTGTCGACAGCTTTCTGAAACGCCCTTTCTGATTAATGAGGCTTCAAGGTTTCCAAATCAAGCATTGACTTCTTAGTTTAAACGATTGATTGATGATGATGGATTATGAGAGATGACTTATAATGGCTATTTTCAACACAAACGATAAGTGTTGCCTTGGATGATTGTTTTGTGGGCCGCCATCGTATTTGGCATATTTGACAGGAGTTCGAGTCTCAGAAAATATTCTGATAAACCTTTTTTTGTTTTATTATTCTTTTTTATCTTTTCATATTTTGTTTTTAGTTATTAAGATTATATTATGTTATAAGAGGTTAATACATCAATTAAGTTTCCCTGCCTTGTTCTACATTACCTGTAAAGACTATAATCGTTGATATTTGATAAGGTTTAAAATATTAATTATAGCTAGTTTCCATCAGTTAATGTTCCGTTTTATTTTTACGCCCTTATGATAAAATTTTTTTTTTAGCTATTAGATATCATAAGACCATTATCGTAAAAAATGTCAAAGCTTTGGGCGAAAGCACATAATTTATTGTACTCGGCGCACATTCTAGGTAAGAGAATATTTAAGGAGCGTTGTTCTACTTGCAGTAATGTAGAAAGTATTGATTATAGGATGTCTTAGATACTGATACGGGATATAGGGATTTACGTCACGTAGTAGATCACGAAGTGTATCTACACCAGGTCTGTAAGAGGCACAGATAAAGATAACCACTCCTTTAGATACCGCATACAAGACAACTGACACGTTTGTGCATTTGCTCGTATACGAAATTTTGCTAAGAATCTTAGGAAATGCTTACCAATTCTTACAACATGGCAAATCTTAGCCTAAGATTACAGCTTCAGTATCTTCCAAGTGTTAAACGCGTTTACAACTCGTTTCAACTCTTTTCGAATTTTATTGCGACATTGTTAATTGATTAAAAAAATTGGATACTATGGTTACGTTTACCAATAAATAGTATAGAAAGTCGTCAAGAACATTAAATACACAAATAATAAAATTACATTTCGTCGGTTCAATAAATCGGTTTTGTAGTTTCCTACGTGATAGACCAGAGTTCATGTTATAATGGTTCACCTATGTATTTAAGAAATTTGATTAGGACGTCAACATAACCATGTTAAAGTATCCTATAGCGCAATTTCGTAATACGTTTAGTAGGCCTAATTAGCTTTGTAAAGTCTATTCAGTGTTAAAAATCTATCCTAATTAAATTAAACTAATTTTACGGATTTTATCGTGTTTAATTGTTTTTTTTACGAATCAGACTTTCTGACAACAGCACGTGTAACGTCTGCGTTGTGGTTGCATACGCTCGAGTAGATCGCGAAAGCGCGAACGCGACACAGTCCGAATTTCGAGGATTTTGTAGGAGTTTATTTATTTATTGATGTATGGGTCATACCAAACCTGGCACGCGGGCACAGAGCACAGTATCCGATGAAGCTGTAAAAGCCGAGAAGGCTAACAGCAATTACATCACCGAAAATATATATATATATACGCTCGAGTCGGTATCGATATTTTACGTAATACTTTTGAACATTTATTGTGTATGAGTTTGAAAACTTGTCATGTGCTTATGAAAAATAGTAATCAAAATTTTCGTAAAATGCATACTTCATTTACTTAAGTTTCCCTTAATGTTGTAACTAAAAAAAACATAGATTATTGCAACTCGAAGTGAAGAGAACTTCATTTTAGATAAGATAATTTTTATGACATGAAAAACCGTCGGCTGTTGCTGGATTCTCCAGTGCCAACTTTATATTTACCATATTTGGTATTAGCCCTTAAACAAATTTTTATACATTTTGAATTTTGTTTCATTGTGTTAGTTATCCAATTGTAATTTCCTTGCCTGACTATTATTTGAACAATTATCGATAAATAAATACAGTCGATCATTTATTTTAATCAATGTCGATCCTACCGGCCTACACCGTTTTAACTCGGGCATTTAAAGTGCGACATTGAAAATATTCACCACATCGACACTGTGAAGCACCCACTACACTACTTGCGAAGTTGATCGAAGTTGGCCAAGGAGAGTGTAGATAAGCACTTCGTACGCTCCACGCAACCTTTGCTTTCCAGCAAATTATGTGAACCATACCAAAGTTTCAACATGCGGTATCTATCAGGAGGTAATCTGTGGTACGCGGATAGTACTTTGTTTGTTTTTTCGGTTGAATTTGATGTGATAGGATTTTCTTGTGTTAATTAACATACCGTTCACGTCACAGGACGCTTTAATTGTGGTACACCTGTTCGGGAAAATACTCATTTGATTTGTAATTGTTATAGATAACTAAAGTAAACTAAAAGATTAAGTTTGAATAGAACGTACTTGCGGAAAGCCGGTATTCGGAAATAGTGCTGTTTAAATAGTGCATGATAATTGGACACACAAGAAACTCAGAGTTTTGGGATACAAGAAAGAATTAAAATAGGTATTAATATCGTAATAACGTAGTCTTTGACGTATTTGATTTTTTAATCGTTTTTTATGCACTGGTATTATTTTAGCATCATCATTAGATTGCCACTAAAGTTGCATCTCTCATTTTGGGGGGATTTTGCCATAGTTGCCACGCTTGGCAGGCGGGTTGGCAACCGCAGTTTATTTATTCAGATGTTCCAGGAGATGCTGCTGCCCATCTTCTGATTTATATTTTCCATCTGTCGACTTTTACGACACCCACGGGATGAGATGGGGTGGTAGATTCTCTTAAGCCGCTACCACACGGCGGAAAAATAACTGGCAAACTTCACTGCAACTGGTGGTCCATTGTCGTCCGGTGTTACCCTGAATCGTTCAGCTGGTATGGTAGTTTCACCACAGTCTTTCCAGTCACAGTCCTTGGTAAAACGCCAGTAGCTTTTTGTATTTCTATAAATATCAGCGTAAATCCTTTTCTTATAGTTAAAAGGACACTGATCTTTCAATTTATGAACACGATACCGAAGAACTTCATGTTTTTCATTCTAGACTGTCACGTGGATTCTTAAATCCAAGTTTTTTTTATTTCATAAAAGTGACGGAACGAGCAAAACGTTCACCTGATGGTAAGTGTAACGTCTGCCCATAACAAATGCTGTGTCACCCAGAAAATTACTGTGACACCACACTGCGCCCGTCACCCTGAGACATCAGTTCTTAAGTCTCATATGCCCAGTGATTACGCTAGCTCTGTGCCCTTCAAACCGAAACACACTACCTAATGTTTGCACACTAATGCTTCACGGCAGAATAACTGGCCCTGGGGAGTACCTACCTAGACGGATTCCTGCATAGGAATCTTACCACCAGGGCGATTGAGGATGAGAGGAAACCGCTGTTTTTCTAATTCCTATACTTGGTTCACGCGGAGCCTTTAATAACTGCCACTTGCAAGTCATCCAAGTTGTTTATCTTGTTAACGACTGCGCTACTCGCGGAAGTTGAGCGAAGTAGCTCATTACGCTCCTCGTACTCGACCTCACGGAGTAAGAGTGAGAAAAAGTTCGAACAAGTGTAGTTGGCGCATTATGCTTGCCGCAATGCCATGCATGTTGATTCATTGTCGAAAATGGGGATTCAGGGATGCAGGTATCTATAGGCCGCACTGACATCAAATTAGAAGGAAGGTGCTTGATATTTTTGCACATCGATTTGCGCAAAAAATGTCAAATCTACCATAAAAAAAAAGTAAAGTTTCAGCCTATAAATGTCCCGCTACTGAGCACAGGCCTCCTCTCATTTCTGAGAGGGTTTTGGAGCTAGGAGGAATCCGCCACGCTGCTCCAATGCGGGTTGGCGGACTTCACATGTCTTCGAAATATTTTTTATTCCTCAGACATGCAGGTTTCCTCACGATGTTTTCCTTCACCGCCGAGCACGTGGTAAATCAGCACATAAAATTGCAATTAACAATTTTGGTGGTGCCGGCACCGGGAACCCGCCGCGGCCGCGCCGTTAGAGCCGTGGTAGCTCAGGGGCTAGGCGCTCGCTTTAAAAATCTACCATGTTTTTCTTTTAATAATACTCAATTCAATTTCATAAAAATGTATTAACACAAATGCAGTCGCACATACTTACAATAGGTTAGGTGCCAAACTACTGACGTGTGCAACACTGACTTTCATATTGATTTTTTTTTTATTTAACGCAAAGTACTCTTATTAACTTATGGATTGAAATTGAAAAAAATAGAGCCTCAGTGTGTAAATAAATGCATCTGAATATAATTAAAATAACATCAAAAACACCAATAAAATAATAAAAGTATCAATTTTTTTTTAAGAAAAAAGCTTGCAATAAACTCACTCGAAGTATTTTAATACAGGCGAGAGATTCAAGGATTTTGTTAAGACAAATACTTTATTTATGGAATGGACATGTCACTATGTGATATAAATTTGCTAATGTGCATAAATATGCCGCAGTAGACATTTATTACTAAAGAATTGAATATTCTGTAAATACATCCAAATGTTAACACTATAAAGGTGATTGACACATTCATGACAACAAATGGCTTCAGTTTTAACACAGTGAAGACATGGTAAATGTTTGACTGAACAATTTTTTTTTTTTAAATCTTTTGGACACTTGACTGGGACAACATTATAATGACTACAGTAACATTGCACTAGTGATTGCTTTTAACATAAATTATATAATTAAATAACATTAAAAAATGTGCAATATTTTGTCATTCTTATTACTAAATACTTTTTGGATGTTTGCTGATATAATTTCAATAAACAAAAACACTCATTACCAACAAAATCAAACAAAATATGAAATCAACTCTATAACTATTATTGTATAAAAGCAGATCACGTAAGTATTGGTCATAGAGATTTTTTTATAATACTGCATTAATACACCAAGCTACACAAGTTCATAATACTGAATATTAACTGTTACATGAAATGCTTAAAAATAATATTACAGAAAGAAAATGCTTTGCATTCATAAGATTCTTAATGTAGCGAAACATTTTATGTTTCGGACATTTAACATGTTTCAAAATAATACAGAGTAAAAATATGACACCATAACCGAAATGAAATGTTAGATGAGTTAGTGTTTAATATTTAAATGGTTTTAAAATTATTTTAAATTAAAGAGATTTATAGGTTTTGTTATATTAGTAGTATTTGTAAATGAAGAAAGACTATGGTAATTATAATTATCAAGCAAGTATCGGAAAAAAATCCTTACGCTTATAAAACAGATTTTTTTTAAAAAAATGGGATAATTTAAAATATAATATAATTTTGATAACATATAGGAAATTAAAAGAAGACATATTTTATTAAGTACACATTTATAAAATCAAATCTGCACTGATCAAGTAGACTATGAAAATCGTTCAAAATATCTATATTTTATAACCACACAAACCGAGGACGCTGTGTTAAGTTTGTATAATAAATACAGAATAATACTGTATTAGGTATCTACAACATACTATTTAATCTGAATTTTTGAATTTGATTCAAAAATTCAAATGTACGACAAGTTGTCTAATCTACATTAATAGGTTTACTATTTTTCTATCACCTTGACTATGTTTAAAAAGAGGATACATTAAAATTTATATTATATAAATGAATAAATTAAAAAATTATACTGAAAGCGTCATTTAAAAATGTTCCCCAAATCAAGTGCTGTAATTTTTTCATGACCTGCTTTCGAAGAAATTGTATTGCTACACATATATGGTTACTGAGAGCCGTTCAATGCGCGGCGTTGACGTTTTGAGGGCGGAGCGCCAGACGCGAACATGGCGCCCGATTTAAGGTCCGAACGCAGGAACGGCACCTATAAAAACAAAATAATGTTTAATAAATTTCTAAATAAATAATATCAGTAATCATTATAGAAACTTAAATACCATTGTATAGGATTGTTGTAGAAATTGGGAAGTAAAAATTAAATCTTAATTTCGAAATTTAACGGAAAAAGATGGTTTCTTGAAACTGAAATAAATAGATTAATATTATTTTATTAGTGGTAAACCGCACCACTGAGGCCGGCGCCGGGTACGCTGAAGTCGAGTCTACGACACCTGTTTCACCTCAAAACGACACCAGTGGTGTATATTACTTAGTGGTAGTGTTGTAGTGGTGGCGGTGTTAGTTTGCTTGTGCACGCTACAGGACGGGTGGTGCTTTTCTATGAGTAGGTAATATACACCATTTTATATTCGCATGCGGATCTTAGAAATTAACTGCCTTTCCTTCATTATAATGGATTTCCGCAAAGTGTGTTTTTACAGGATCTATCTACCACTGGGAGTGATTATAGGAATTTTTCTGATTAATTCTAGCCGATGGTTTTCACAATCGCTCATTGCGCCAGAACTCTAAATTCCTTCTTCAACACTTTCGATTTTTCAATTTCAACAAATAACATGCTAGCATAGCTATGAAATAAATGTTTTTTTTTTTTAAATTGATCAATATCTTTGAAATACAGCGTCAGTTACTGTTTTAATTTACGAAGAAATCGAAGATTTGGATGAATTCGAAAATATAAATATAATAGGAAGCTGTAGTGCTTGATTCTCTCGCAGGCTATAAATCCTATAGATGTATATGTTTGTCTCTTTTTAGTGTCGCTTTTTAGTTTCATCTAATTTCAAATCACAAGGATTCTAAAGAGCTTTTCACGTGTGGTGGCGGCTAGCCGTGTGGAGGCGACATAAAAGAATCTACCACCCCATCTCATCCCGTGGGTGTCGTAAAAGTCGACAGAAGGGGGAAAAGAGCCAGTAAAGGGCAGCAGCATCCTCCTGGAATATCTGAATAAATTAACTGCGGCTGCTAACCCGCCTGCTAAGCGTGGCAACTATGGCGATATCCTCACAAGATGAGAGCTACAAACTTTGGTCGCAATCTATGGGGGAGGCCATGTCAGCAGTGGACTAGTAATAGTAGGGTCATATGATGATGATGATTTCACTTCAAAGCTGAATGACCTTGTGCTCGAGCTGCATGCTGTGTATGGGGCGGAGCGCGAGGCAGGCGCGCAGCAGGTTCTCGAGGCCGGCGCGCTGCTTGAACAGCGCGTTGACGACGGGCGCGCCGCGCGGCACCAGCGGCGCCTTCAGCAGGTACGACAGCGGAGACAGCACGCCGTGCAGCGCGCCCCACTCTGCGGACATCTCACTACCGTAACGGAGCTTGGCGACCGCGCGGCCCAGCGGCGGACTTCGGTGCCGCGGGTTCAGAGTTCGAATCCCTAACCGAGCCAACTTTCGTGCAGAAACAGAAAAGCATCGTATTATAAAACCAAAATAAGACTGGACAGTTTTATTTATACAAAAAAGAAACTCCCACAGTAGGATTTCTCCAGTATTGTGGTTGCGTTTTACAGGTATGTACCCGAAAACCAGTATTGTGGTTGCGTTTTACAGATATATAACCGAAAACCAAGGTTTTGTGTCTTTGCACAAATGTTGGCTCCATGGGATTGGGATGGGCTCCATGATGAGAAAATAATGTCCAATTAAAAAAATATAAAATCGTGGACGTGGTTGTACAATCACAAATTATTCAATTTTAAATTCATAAATTACTTTAGTCATTTTATGGATCGTACAAACACTCTTCCGATTCTTCTATATTTTCCGCTCTTGCGTATTACAAATGGGTTTACCGGTTAATGTTTGTTTCTTCATAATAATTTGACCGGCCGCGACGCACAGTCGTCAGAGTACCTGATTTCTACGCCGCAAGATCCTGGGTTCGAAAACACAAATTGTTTTCGTCTGCCTATATTTAGTTTGGTTGTATTGTGCATGTGTTCGTATGCAGGTATATACAGGTGGTAGGATTCCTATGCAGGAAGCCGTCTAGAGACGACCAAAGCAGGGTCAGTTATTCTGCCTTGAAGTTGTAGTGTGTAAACATTAGCGTGTTTCGGTTTGTAGGCACTGAGAGCTAGTGTAATTACTGGGCATATGAGACTTAAGAACTGATGTCTCAGGGTAATGGTGTAACACAGAACTGTTCTTGGTGACACAGCATTCGAAATGAACAGACGTTACACTTACCATCAGGAGAATGTTTTGCTCGTTTTGTCACTTTATCTAGTCTAATAAAAATCGCATTCATGATACAGGAGGAATCCTAGAGGCAGTTTTTTTAAGAAAAAAAAACATCTATCTTGGACTGTTTTTGTCCAGCAGTGGATCTCTAAAGCAAACGATGATAATGGCGAAATCGGGAAAAATGTATAAATCTAGCTGTGCCCCGCGGTTTAAGCCGCGTAAAAAAGCCGACCCCAATCATTAATATAGATATATAGGTACTTCCCTATTTGAATCGGATTTTAGGGTATTAATTTTTTTAGCCTAAAATTAAAGTAACATAAGTTACCCGCTATAATATTAGTATAAGTCCTGTCAAAATCGCTCCAGCCGCTTCGGAGAGAAACCGGAACAAACAGACAGACAAAATTTTAAAATTCCTTTTTTTTTAAAAGTACCGTATGTACTTTCATAATCATTGAGTAAAAAGCTGTTATTTTCTTTTTAAAAACAGACACTTCAATTTTATTTATTTGTATAGATATAATCCGGTTGTAGTAAAACATCGAAATTAAACAGAACACCTAACAATCAAACAAAGATCGTCAAAATTATATTTAACAAAATATTATTAAAGTTTACCGCTTGCGTGTGATTTTGTCTAATGTTTGTCAATATTTGTAATGTCATTTGACATTGAAAATCTCTCTCAATCGCACGCTTAAGCTATATTTCTTTCTCGCTCGCCCTGTTAACACTGTCTTTTTTATAATGGTTTTTAGCTGTGCCTTTCTGTGTGGCACTTAGCGCTTTCGTTCTTGTCTCTTGACTTACGGATCCAGCGCTGAAGCGATAATTTTTGAATTTAATTTGGGGACCGGCAAAGTTTCGTAATTAATGAAATGCCTATTTAATTTTCTTTTATAAATCTGAAGTATCCGTTGAATTCTAGTATTTAGAGTAACAAGGGCATAAAATAAGCTAAGAATTATAGTATATGTCAAGGGTGTGTTGATTCTTCGGCGAATTCTGGCAATGTCCTTTACGACAAAAAGAAATGGGGGATCTGCCCCCACATACCATCGGCTTCGTCCCGCCGCAAGTGCACCCTGCTGAAGAGTTCGGCGAGCAGCACCAGGTCCAGGATGAGCGGCACGGCCAGCAGCGAGTCCTCGCACGTGTTGTGCACCGCGATGGTGTTGGTGCCGTGCAGCAGGATCTCCGACGTGTACTCGTCCATCGCACGCTTCGAGTCGCCTGGAAGGGCAGGTCACAACATTTTTTTTTCTATTATTTGATAAAGTAACGAGACGAGCAAAGCGTTGACCTGATGGTAAGTGCAACGGGTGCCGCTGTGTCACCCCAGAATATTTATGTGTAGCACCACACTGCCCGTCGCCTTGAGACATCACTTCTTAAGTCTCATATGCCCAGTGATTACGCTAGCTCTCAGTGCCCTTCAGACCGAAACACAGTAATGTTTGCACACTACTGCTTCACGGCAGAATAACTGGCCCTGTGGTGGTACCTACCTAGACAGATTCCTGCATAAGAAAATACACACGTGCATTAAAGTCACGCCTCTTTCCCATTAGGGTAGGCAGCCACATCTTTCCACTTGCTGCGATCCTGACTCACACCTTTCGCTTCTTCTACTTTCATATAGAAGCTAGTCGTTTTCATATAGAAGGTAGTGACGTTGCGGGGTACTTTTGACCTTTTTGACCAAGAAGTTCTGGTGTATTTATACTTCCCAAGAGATGTAAAATACTTGCGGAATTTCTTCCCCCTACAAGAAGCTTCTAGAAGACTTACTTCTAAAAGTAAACATGAGTTATGGCCATGTAACAGTGGTTTATAAAATGATTTTTGACTTACACACATAAGGCACGTACTTGATGACTACCACGTGGTCGGGTTTCTCGCCCGGCTTGTACAATATGGAGTTAGATTCAACCATATCATCCACCACGTTGCTTTTCGTGATCTAGAAATAGGACAGAATTATTTTTATACATACATACAGTCACGCCCTTTTCCCATATAAGTGGTAGTCAGAGGCTAAACATGTAGCCAACATTTCGACCCCGCGGGAAACGAAACGTGACGGGTGGCGACCCACGTCGCTGCGATTTTGGTACGAGTAAAAAAAAACTGACTCTCCGTTGCGCTCCCACGAGCAGTATAGTGACAATATTGCATATTATAGTGTTAATCTGCACAAATAAAAGCTGTCCGTACAATACCATAGTCGCCTCTTACGACACCTCGGTAGGAAAGAGGTAGGAGCTAATATTATACTGCCGGACACCTATATTTACATTGAATTATTTTACGTTGATTAAAAATGAAATTCTGGCGTTTGATGTAATAATTTATTGTGAACTAGTTGAAACTCGCGACTACGTTCGCGTGAATTTAGATTTTCTTAAAAAATTACGAGGAAACTATTTCAAAATATCTATTTCAAAAAATAAATAGTATCGAACGTCCGTCTCCAGGATGTAAGCTAACTCTGTGTCGAATTTCGTCAAGATTAGTTCAACAGTTGAGCCGTGAAAACGTAATAATCAGACAGAGGGACAGAGACAGTTACTTTCACATTTATAATATTAGTATGGGTAGTATATATTCTATAGTATAGTATGATGGATGACGAGGATAAGACCTCCGAACCTAACTCTGAGGTTAAACGTAGATTTGTTCCACAATTTATATATTGCCGGATAGTGGCAACTCTATGGTCCTATGGGTGTGTATATAGGTCTTGTTAAAGTCAACAAATGTAGCAAATTGAACTATAATGAAACAAATAAAAACTAAGTACAGGAAAACCAATGAATATATTACCTCTTTAGATCTAAACTGTTTGGGTGCAGAGAGATTCTTGCCGTCGTTGTTTCCGAGGTGGTTGTAGCTAACGATGGACACTGGCTTGAGCCCTATGAAAAGATTTTTATACAGATTTAGAAAAATATATTGAATATTCCAACTAGTCAACTGTTGAACATAGGCCTCCACCGTAGAATGCCACAAAAATTTGTAGCACTCATTTCGGGGGGATTTTGCCATGGTACCCACGCTTGGCAGGCGGTTTGGCAACCGCAGTTTATTTATCCAGATGTTCCAGGAAGATAGTGCTGCGTATGCCCTGGTTTTCATTTTCCCTCTGTCGATATGATAAAAATGGCAGAACAATTTTGAGACATTTACCGGTCCCATTGACCGTAGTACTACAAAATTTAAGGCTAGCACGTGTGGCGGCTTAAGATAATCTGCCACCCCCTGTAGGTGGTAGTGGGTGTCGTAAAATTGGACAGAGCGAAAATGATTACCAGGAGTTGCTGAGTTGAGCTGAACTGCGGTTGCTAACCGGCGATCTACCGACACTGCATACGCTCACATACAGATTCCAATACCGACACTGCATACGACAAACGCTCACATATAGATGTCAAATTGTCATTGCTAACGGTGGATGTCGTTCTCAATCTGATAGTCTATTTGCCTACTAACCGGCAGATACCAGAAAGTCAACGAGCACGGACTTTAGCTTGGTCTGTCCGGACTTGAAGTCGTCACCCGCCACGAACACGCCCATCTTCTCGGCGCGCTCCACCACACCGTCCACTATAGTGTTTTGCGGAGACCCGTTTATGTAGCAACACTGAAAACGGAAGGTAAGTTTATATATAAGTTAAGGCTATGACAGAGTAAAGATTTAGGCTCTATGACTCAATCTCAGACAACAAACATTAGTTTTTAATACAAGAGGAGGCAAACGAGCAGGTGGCTCACGCGACTGTTTTTTTTTATTGGATAAAGTGACGAAACGAGCAAATTGTTCACCTGTTGGTAAGTGCAACGTCTGCCCATAGCAAATGCTGTGTCACTCACGACATTTCTGTGTGACGCTACACTACAGAGTATCTGACTTCTACGCCGCGGGTCCTGGGTTCGAATCCCAGCCGGAGCTAACATTTGTGCTAAAACACAAATTGTTGTTTTCGGGTCTGGTTGTGTTGTGATTGTCCCCGTGTTTCTCACGCTGCCTCCTAGCCTACCTCCGAACTTATCGCATCAGCGTTACATCGGGCGCGGGTAGGTTGGGACGAGTGAGTGCCCCTGTGTTTTTGCGCGTACACTTGTGGCACTATAATGTCTCCTGCGCAGTTGATGGCTCTCGACAGTATTCGGAAATTGTCGCCGTGGTCGAAATCGGCCAGGAGAACATCAACATCATCATCATCAGTTCTTAAGCCTCATACGCTAGCTCTCAATGCCTTTCAAACCGAAACAGTAATGCGCACACGCACAGAAATCCTACCACCAAGCAAGATACAAGTGATCACCGCCGATCATGAACATATCTACTAGTGAAATGCATCTTAATTCCTCTCGGTTATTTGTTTTCAATGTGTACATAATTAAATAAAATGTAACATGTAACAGGAGCCAGTTTTAAATTTTTCGCAATTAATAATTTTGCGCTTGATTCTGAGCCGTAGTAGCTCAGGGGCTAGGCGCTCGCTTTAAATTTCATAGTACGCGAGTGACCTGGGTTCGATTCCCGGTGCCAGTACCACTAAAATTGTTAATTGCAATTTTAAGTGCTGATTTACCACGTGCTCGGCGGTGAAGGAAAACATCGTGAGGAAACCTGCATGTCTGAGGAATAAAAAATATTTCGAAGACATTTGAAGTCCGCCAACCCGCATTGGAGCAGCGTGGCAGATTCTTCCTAGCTCCAAAACCCTCTCAGAAATGAGAGGAGGCCTGTGCTCAGTAGTGGGACATTTATAGGCTGAAACTTTACTTTTCTACTTTGCGCTTGAGTCATAGAACCGTGCGTCACTGACCACCTGACCGGTGATGTGGTCGAGTTCCAAATGAAACATTTGTACCGACAAAATTGTTCCGAATGAGTCGGATCACATTGATGTTCCGGAACACTGTACTGGTTCACTAAAGAGCTACACGCGTCTAGCTAGTGTAGAGGTGGACACCCATCCTCGATGATGAATTTATCCAAAGAAGTGATGTTATGCGGGAGGACTAATGAGTTAGTTCTCCTATTATCGACATTTAAGGCATAATAGCGACAGAGCGTATCCTTCCCCTCCCTCCTCCCCCCACAGTCCACCCTTTTACGTGATACATACAGAGAGCATACCGGAGCATGCTTTTATTTTACCTTGTACAAATTTCCTACTCCTGCGCCAAAATGTCTACCAAAATGTGATATCTCTTATGATATAACCCCTTGTCATATAAGACAGCATTGCCAAAGTGTAACATGTATTTACTTATAAAATACTTACTCCCTCATCAACGGCGGCGAGCGCGAATATGGTCGATGGCGATATTTCAGATTCGTTGTTACGCAGAGCACGTTCGAGATTCTCGGCTGTGTCATGAACGCCTGTACGTATTTCGCAGAATCTGATGGACGAAATAAAGATATATTTAAAATTCGATACTCTTTAAGAAAAGTGAGTAATCAAAGTAATAAGCTAAATTATGTGACTCTTACTCTCGTGCGGCGTGAGTATTTATTGTTGTGATTTTGAGGCTTATATGAGGTATTCTAAAATATTCATATTTCAGGTCACCAGTCCTAAAGTACTGGATCTACTTTCGACTAATTTGATGAATTGAATTGGAAGTTAAAGAAGTATCGGGTTTTAGTTCGAGTTGAGAATGATCTCACCCCAGAAGAAGACCCCAGAGAATTTACCAATCACCATCTCATCCCGTGGGTGTCGTAAAAGTCGACAGTGGGAAAATAAAAACCAGGAGATGGGCAGCAGCATCTTCCTGGAGCATCTGAACGAATAAACTGCGGTTGCAAACCCGCCTGTCAAGCGTGGCAATTATGGCAATATCCGACTAAATGAGAGATACAAACTTTTTGTGGCAGTCTATAGGGGAGGCCTATGTTCAGCAGTGGACTAGTCTTCTATTTCACTGGTGGATTAGGTCACAGTATTCCTATGCAGGAATCCATCTATGTAGGTACCACGGTGCCAGTTTTGTGTCGTCAAACAGTGATGTGCAAACACCATAGTGTTACGGTTTGAAGGGTACTAAATCAATTGTTATAACAGGCATAGGAGACTCAAGGATAATATAATGTAAATAATATAAGGTGTATAAGGTAGGATTCCTATGCAGGAATTCGTCTAGGTAGGTACCACCCCAGGGCCGGTTATTCTGCCGTGAAGCAGTAGTGTGCAAACATTACTGTGTTTCGGTCTGAAGGGCACTGAGAGCTAGCGTAATCACTGGGCATGTGAGACTTAAGAACTTATGTCTCAGGGTGACGGGCGCAGTGTGGTGCTACACAGAAATATTCTGAGTAACACATCATCTGTTATGGGCAAACGTTGCACTTACCATCAGGTGAACGTTTTGCTCGTCTCGATACTTTATCAAATTAAAAAAAGATGTCTTATAGCGGCGAGAACAATGCGGTGCTGCATAGAACTTGCCAGGTTCCAAAATATACAGCGCTGTCCGTGCGTGAAAAACCGGCTTGTAATCATAAAATTAATAAAATTAAATTAAAAACCAAGTGTAACAGCGCAAAACTTCAAGACACTATAAGCTCATTTGCGTATATCGGCCCAAAAAGAACAATTAAAAAGCTGAGTGTACCATGGATTAACTATGACATCAGGACATCTTTCCCCTCAGTCTACCCGTGACCATGGGTTTTGTAAAGCGCTCGAAACGTCGGGTTATAAATAGTTAAAAATTAAACTCGATAAAATCCTTAAAATTTGTTTTATTAAATGTGTAATATTCGCGTAAAAATAAGAAATCGAGCGTTGTCAAAATCAGTCAACTTTTAATCATCATCTACTGGAAGGATATCGAAAAAGGTGAAATAAAATGTAATTTATTTATCTTCATAACAAAGGATAACTAGTGATATAATAAATTACACCAATCTGAGCTCCGAACAATTAGATTCTGACTTAAACTGTATGTCATTCTTATCAAAATGATGTCGAGAACAACCCATTAGAATACATTAATCTTCAAGAAAATAAATACTGTCCATCGCACGGTTTGTGTTCGAGCTGTGACTCAACGACCGTTACTAATAAGCAATGTATACACACAACATTTTTGGACGAAAAACCCGTTTTGAAACGAATTGTACGTTTACTATCTTGCATGTCCTTAGACCTCTACTACAAAGTCAGACCAATAGCGAAAATAAGTATTTCAAATATTATTAATCTCAATATTTATCTGGATGTTTTCTTCAATGTTACCGTTAATTTAGGTGTTAATAAAGATAAATAAATAAAATTTAGGCGCTGCTGCCCGTAACCGGTCTGTGTATTTTCGTTTTGGTTATATTTTTATAGTTATTCTGCCAGCTGTCTGAAGCCATCAGGTTTTCTAGGCGTTCCCCTCAGACGACTCTAACGACACCTACCTACGGAATGAAGTAGCAGCAGTAGCAGTTTCTTACAACGCCACGACACGTCGAATTTGTAGTTGTTGCAGAGTTTTTTTACGCCTGGTAGGATTTCTATGCAGAAATTCGTCTAGGTAGGGGCAGGGCCGGATATTCTACCGTGAAGCAGTACCTAGTGTGCAAAAATTACTGTGTTTTCGGGTTGAAAGGCACTGAGGAGATGTAATTACTGGGCATATGCGACTTAAGAACTGATGTCTCAAGGTAACAGGCGCAGTTTGATGCCACACAGAATGTTCTGGGTGGCACAAGCATTTGTTATGGGTAGACGTTGCGCTTACGATCAGACAAACGATTTACTCGTCTCGTCTCATAAAAAAGAGAGAGAGAGAGGGAGAGAGAAAACAGAGTATGTTATATCCGCCTTTTCATCAACAATATAACCATAGCACAAAATGTTTCACGTCACAATACGCCCGCTCGATATTATGATCCGGTGCGCCGTTACAACACGGTATCAGCAAGAAAGATCAACGGACTTTGTTGCTAAACACGTGACTTCGGGACACTGATTGATACAAAAATTCATTCACATATAGACAAACAGGTCGGCTGGGTTGGCGCAGCGATTGGCTTCTGCGCTAAGAGTCGCGGGTTCAATTCGCTCGGAGGAAATATTTGTGTGAACTGTAAATAGTTGGGCCAGGTCTCTGTACTTGTGTACGTGAATTTATTTTTTAAAACTAAGAAACGATACATGAGAAATCCCAATGTGGGTTAGTATTTTATTTGAGCAATAAAAAATCTCGCCTCGGCAGCGCTGGTATAGAGTTATAGTAGAATGACAATTTTTTTGGCTTTGAGACTAATCTTTAAAAAAACTAATACTTCTTATGTCGAAAAATAAATACATTTCATTTCAGGAAGGCTGAACTCAGTGGCCATGATACAGGTTGTACTAACAAGGAGAGGGTCCGGCCTTGAACATTGACTTTGGGATAGGATTTTGCAGTCCCTTCTAAGGTTTTATATATTTTTCTTAAAGTCTATTCTAAGATTTACTTTACAGGATAGCCGATAGGTGTCCGGCAGAGTAGAAAAGCACCTACCTCTTTCCTACCGAGGTGTCGTCAGAGGTGACTAAGGTATTGTAAGGACAGCCTTATTCGTGCAGAATAGCACTAAATATGCAATGCTGTCACTATACTGCTAGTGTGAACGCAGCGAGGAACGCATTACGCCTATATACACATTCTGTATGTGAAGTTAAATAAA